>JAGEMR010000002.1:273191-413275 GCA_021030915.1 Astrothelium macrocarpum
CCCCCCCCCCCCCCCCCCCCCCCCCCACAAAAAAAAAAAAAAAAAAAAAAAAAAAAAAAAACTCATCAATTACTATAAACTGAACTGTGTAAGATCCTCAGTGGTCGACTTCGGTAGCCAACAAATCCAAATATCTAAATCGTCTTTATGTATGCACCCCCATTCGCGTGCTCTAGGGGCGAGTTAGACAATCGTTCTGGCCACATATTCATCACGCTTGCAAGTACATAATTCAACTGCTTCAATATCACGAGAAGATAGCGACAAAATCTATCCCATGACATTCATTCGACGTACGCCAGAGCAGCAGCTCCTCTCTCCCTCACTCAGCTAATCGAGGAGGAAGAGGGTTAAAAAAATTCGAGTAAAATAAAGCAAATGACCCCTATCGGCGCCCTTTTCCCCCCAAACCGACAGCACCCTCCCCTAGATCCATCCATTCACACATCTCCTCAATCACCGCCCCCTCTCACCCTCCCCTCCACTTGCATCCTCTCCGTCCCCCTCATGATGCAGCGTAACGCTATTAAACTCCTCAAACGGATCCGCAACCACGCCATCCCCCCCAGGCGTCGCCAACCCGCTATCCAACGGCACGCCCTTGACGCCACCCCAGCCACCAGCGTCCTTGAACTTGGGCGGCACGCCCAGATCGACGCTCTGGCTCTCCTTGACGGTGCGGAAGTTGACGGCGTCGGCGCCGCCGGCCGCGCGGCCCGGGTGCGGGATCATGGGCGGCTTGGCGTGGCGCAGCAGGGCCCAGGAGGTGGTGCGGAAGAAGGGGTGGAGTTTGACGTCGGCCGCGCCGGCGCGCGAGCCGAGCCGGCGGAGCTCGTCTTTGATGAGGAGTTTGCGGATGAGGGATTTGCAGAGGCTGAGGGAGGTGAATGGTTAGTACACTGCGAGAGATGTGGGACTGCTGGGAAGGGAGGGGGAGGGGGGAGAAATAGACTTACTTGGATACTTGTGGGGAGCTACTGCCCTCGGGGAAGGGCACGTCGTCGCGGAGGATGTTGGCAAAGGTAGCGTTGCGGTTCTTGCCTTTGAAGGGGGTGGTGCCGAAGAGCATCTCGTAGATGAGGATGCCTAGTGTCCACCAGTCGACGGCGCTGGTGTGACCGCAGCCCTTGATAACCTCGGGTGCAATGTATTCTTCGGTGCCAACGAAAGAGTTGGTGCGGAAGTCGGCGATGCAGGATTTGGTGTCGATGGTAGGGAGTGAGGTGGGTGTGGCGCCGCGGGAGGAGAGGATCATGGTGGGCACACCGCCGGGTTCGGATTGTTTGGAGAGATCAAAGTCGGAAAGCATGATGTGACCGGATTGGTGGAGGAGAATGTCTAGGGTTCGTGGCGTTAGTGTGGATAATCACAGGGGTCAGTGCGGTATTGAATAGACTACTTACTCTCAGGCTTGAGATCGCGATATATGAAGCCCATCAAATGTAGGTACTCGAGAGCAGCGGTGACTTCTGCAGCATAAAACCGAGCAGCATCCTCGTCCACGCATTTGTTCGGCCGGGTCTGCAATGCCCGAAAGAATTCGCCACCACTGCAATATTCCATACATAGATAGAGATGGTCTTCGGACTGGAAAGAGTGGTATAATGTAACGATGAATGGATGGTTGCTTGTGGCAAGGATTTCTTGTTCGGCGAGGGCGCGCTTAATCTTGTTCCTCTTGATCATCTCCTTTTTGCTTAGTACTAATAAAAGTTAGCACAGGGTCTTTTTCTCACTGCCATGATTTGTTTTCTAGCTCACCCTTCATAGCATATAATCTACTCGACTTCTTCTCTCGGACCAAATATACCTTCCCAACATCACCCTTACCAATCAGCTTGATCTTATCAAAGCTGCCTGGTCCAACTTCGACGTTCCGCACTTTAATTGAATTGGAGCTGTACGTTCTTCGAAACGCTAGTGAATCGCGAGGAGCTGGAACTGTGAGGCCGTTGACTGGTGGGACAACCAAGTTGTTTGAAGGAGCGGTCTCGACCATGCTGAGCGTCGAGGTATTTCCATGTTGAACAATAGGTTCCTTGCCTAGTTCGGCCGTGGACGGTCTTTCGGGCTCCTTACCACCACTAAACATACCCTGAGCGTTCGGCGCGGATGCTACTCGTCGAAGCTTCCTTGCTATTTCTTCTTTTGGTGCGGTTGTGGCTTTGTCTGGTGGGGATCCATTGACAACGTCTGCTTTGGCCGCTCCAAGGGCAGAAGGTGTTTTTGGCGTATCCGGTGGTGAAGGCGGCACACTACCATCATTGTGATGTCTTATAGCGGGAGGTCCTTGATGTATGAAATAGGGGTTGGCGTGGGCGGTAGGTGACATGCCTTCGTCAAGAGGGTTGCCCTCGCTAGCAGTGGTATTTGTCCGATTGCGATTGATGTGAGGCAGAAATCTCGACTGTCGAAAGGCGGATTGCTTCTCTGGTCGTGGGCTATTTGTGCCATCGCTTTGTCTAGTATCCTTGCCATCTCTAGTGTCACTGCTGGAGTTGATTCGGAAGAAGTTTTTGATTTTCTGGGACACCTGGGTGTTGGAGCTGGTGACTTGTCTGTTGGTCAAAGGGATCCCAGTAAAGTGTCGTTTCTCGGAGGGCATGGCCGAGGTGGTCTGAGTGGAATGGAAAAGTTGCGTCATTGGGAGGATGGTGAGGTAGAAGTCGAGAGGCGGATTTGTAATGGCTAAATCAGGTCAAGATGAGACGCGGAGAAGCGAGCAGAGGCTGGCACCGGGGTACCAAAGCACACCCAGGAGAGAGGTGTGGCTAGCTGCTCAATTACGAGCTGTGGGCTGCCTCAACAAATGCCTGACGTTGTGCTTGGGCACAAAGAGGTTCAAGTGTTCTGGTTTCGCCCTTCGGCCGAACAAGTTTAGGCCTCGGCAATGATGTACAATGAAGCAAGTGTAGAACGATGGTGAGTGTGAGAATTGGAGGAACAGACGAGGTCGGATGCCAGATCACAGAGCCATGTCCCAGTGGTGACGGTTTGCGAAGCGATTGTACGGCGGGTGAGGTGGTGTTGTTGGAGAGAGGTCCGGCACACGTCAGAAGGGTGCTGATACGAGCGAGATGGGCAGGGCAAAGAATGAGGGGTGAGCGATGGGTACGAGTGGTGGTGAGCAAGAGTCGAAGTTGGGCGCAGGAGGCTCTTAGAAATGATGGAGCGTAGTATTGATGGAATGGCTCTGTGTCTGTTCCTGCAACGACAAGCGGCCAGACGCAGCCACCGTTACCCCCAATCGGGAAGCCGGCATTGGCTTGGATGGTGGGGGAAACAGCTTGGACTGGCCAGCTCTCGTGGCATTGGTGGCATACAACTAGACCGTCCCTCTAGATTCCATTCTATATTGACTGTTTATCTTTTCCTTCAAACTCAAACCTCCTCGCGCTCTCGTTGCAGCGTGGCGCTTGACTCCGCTAGGACAAAAGGGCCACTGAACGGTCCCGCTTACGATCCTACCAGTGGCCAATTTTTTCCTCTGCATCGCTTTGGCTTCCACTATCGTAGATAGACTTTGACTTGTTGTTTCCTAGTGCCATCTCGTGATTGCACAGCACGTGGATGGGCACATTTTACTTTGCCATCACGAAGGGGAGCATGACGTTGGACTGTGCGCCTTGCGCATCGCCCCTGAGCGCTTCCTTAGCAATCCAACATTAGCCTTTCGGCTCGTAACGGAGTAATCGGCCTGCCCTAATCCCACGAGCGATACGATTTGCAATCGCGAGGCGGTGCAAGGGGCAATGTGGCGCCGTGGGGCATGCCTCAAATCTGCTCCACCAAGCATTTGTAGTGCCTATGCTAATCAATCATTCAAAGTTACAGAGAAGTCAAACAAAGAAGAAAATGCCATGATAGCTATCAGCTACATCTTGCTTGAGCTACATCTGGTAAATTTGTCTGGTCTATCAATCATGCTGTTCAGCCGTATTTCCTGTCCCCAACCATATCCTCCTACACATGTTCGCGTAGACAATGCTGTGCTTTGCACTGCAATCCGTTGATGCTACTCCCATGATAGCCCAAGCTTTCCCGACAGCGGATAACTGCAAATACATTGCGTGCACTGCTGATACCTGTCACATCACCAGCAATTCAAAATGATAAGCTGCTGAGCCGACAGACGAAAGAGTGGCAGAGGAACTTCAGAAAGCCCTCAAAAGGCCCAATGGCCAGACGGTATGGATACAATTGTTAGAACAATGGTGCTTGCAGCATTCGACGAGCATATGGATATTTCACAAATCACCAGGTCATTGTCTTCTTCTGGAGCTGCTGTTTGTACACGTAAAATGTTCGGAGGTATCAAGCATTGTACGCTCGATCCTTCTGGACTGGCTTTAGCTCATGAGCTTGTTCGGCTTTGGGACGAGACAAGAGACGTTTGAACTCTTCACGCCTCTTCTTCCGCTCTGGCGTCGAGTTTGGTCCACTGTCAGGACTGCCGGGATTTCCTTCATCTGCGTCAATCGTAGACTCAGTCTTCTTTACCCCGAGGTGGCTGGCGAGCCGGTCAAGCCGGCTCTTGGTTGGAGAGCGACTTGGCTTGGATGGCGAGGATTTGGGAGACCTTGCTTGCCAAGGCCCACATTTTGTGGGTGATCTACTGTTCTTCGGCGGAGGAGTTGGCACCCTCTCTGGATCGTAAGAAATTGGTTCGTTGGGCACTTCTCTGAGTAC
Source organism: Astrothelium macrocarpum (assembly GCA_021030915.1). Taxonomy (NCBI): domain Eukaryota; kingdom Fungi; phylum Ascomycota; class Dothideomycetes; order Trypetheliales; family Trypetheliaceae; genus Astrothelium; species Astrothelium macrocarpum. The sequence goes on from JAGEMR010000002.1 coordinate 277,881, forward strand.
TGCCGTTTGACTCGCTTCCTCTCTCGCGCCGGAAAGCACTCGGTCAGAAGGACCATCATGTTGTGGCAGGCCCTGACTCCAATTATATGCCGCTCGTTGGTATCTATTGTTGACGGGTAAAGAGAGATTGCGGCTGCGATTCTCTCCAAGACTCCCACCTGGAGAAGTCGCGCCTTGACCAATTGAGGTGACGCGATTTGGAACAGTTACCATTGCTGATTGAGGCTTGTCAGCCTTTTCGTTCCTTTGGAGGCTTTGAATCTGATTACCCGTATACTGGCGTGTCAAAGGAGCGCCAAATTGTGCTGGTGGAGCTCTGGTGTTTGCATGATCCGTCTCTTGCTTGTTCTGGCCGGCAATGGCAGAAGCCGAGTTTTCCTTCAGCTGGACTACCGGATTGTATTGCGTCTGGTCATGTGGTAAGTCATCTCCAGCGTCTCCAGAGACATCGTCTGCGGTCTGCGAATGACTAGTTTGAGAAGCAGCGCGCATGTCTGCAAACTGCTGCAATCCAGCAATGTACCCCTCCAAGACATCCCCAAACTCATCCTTTGCTAAAGGCAAACGATGCAAGCCCGCATGGTAGCCCTCACGATAGCCATCAGAAAAGCCCCTCGGTTTCAAATCTTCGTGATCTTCATCTGCTACTGCTCTAATGGTAGGAACGACTGTCGCGGTTCTTCGAGAAGCGGGCTCATCACGTCGGCTCTGATCATATAGTGGACCAGAAAAATGTGCTTTGGGGCTCATGTTGTTTTCTGTGCGATCAGGAATTGGATCACAAGCAGCATTCCAAGAAGACATCCGAAAATTATTGGGTGCAGGTGATGCTGGTGCTTCTGAACTACGACGGTCCACATGACGTGTCAACGGACCCGGCGATGGCCGGTTGGGCGTCACTGGAGGAGCCAAAAGTCCCGGGTCAGATGTCTCTCGCGAACGAATATTCTTCGTTGAATGTTCCAAAGGGTTGTTAGGAAAGAAATCTGCCGTTGAAACGCTGGACAAGCTCGGCTTGTGTGCAAGTTCACCACCCTTAGATGTACCACAAGCTATAGCGTTGTGGTCATCTCTCATATCGGTTGGCCAATTATAGTCTTTGCTCAGAATTTCTCTGGGACTTGGAGATGACTCGGATTCGCGAAGAACTAAGGCTGGACCGTGAGCAGAGTCTTGAGCCTGGGGTTTCGGTTTGTAACTTGGACTAGTATGATCAGTAGGCTAACCAACCATGGTACAAAAAATTTACATACCTTGTTGGATCAAGCGAAGACTTTTGGCTGTGTACACCTTGTTGTGCGCTCTCTTGTGGGTTCTTGATTGCAATTGCATGAGAACGTCGAGGCTCATGAGAAATCTGTGTCGATGCAGGAGATCTTCCGACGTGCTGCTCAATCGCACCCGCACAATCTAAAGAAGATGAAGGTACAGTCGTGGCGTCGGCAGTCAGTCCTGGAGTTGAAGTCGAGAAATGCCTAAAGTTAACCGGGGGGCCATTCGGTGCCAGAGAAGATGCCGAATACGTATCAGCCATTTCTGGCTGAAATTCCACTTGACTCTGAGGCACGTGACACTGTTGTGGAAGTTGAAAGTACTGCAAGTTGCCAAAAGTACCAGCAACAGTAGGCGGTTGGTTAAGCATGGACATCTGTGGTGGTGCAAAAATTGAACGAGGTGCCTTTGGCAGTGTTTGACCGAAGGCTGGCTGGACCTTTTCAGGTGGAGTGATGGTAGGCTTGGATTCTTCGGATGCCTTCAACTTTTTCATACTCACTCGAATCTCATCGAGGCGATTCGTCAGGGAGACCTTGCGTGCGACCAGTGCAGTACGTTGAGCAGTATTCAACACACCTTGATGAATGACGCCGGCTTGATCTACATTCCTGTACTCTTCATTGAGCTTCGCTTGTTCTCGCTCGAGTGCCTGCATTTGCTGTCCTAATGTAAGCGTACCAGCATGTGGCACGAAGCTTGAAGAAGGTGTTACTGCCATTGAAGGTTGTGGTGCTGGCACAACGGCTGCTCCAGGTCCAGCACTCCAAGAGGAAGGAACCTGTGCAAAAGATTCGTTACTTGGGTAGCTTGGAAGGCCGCCATAGGGAATGGGCATCAGCGGCACGTACTGGCCGTCTGGCGTAAATCCGACAATGGAGCCAAAGGGAATCGTGGCACCCGTTGGCGTGGGTCTTCCCGGGATCACCGGCGTTGGGAGCACGGTGTGCGCATCGAAAGGATTGATATTTACAAAACCTTGCTTGTTAGGCTGACTAAATCCGAATCGTGGACTGCACAGAGGCGAGATATCGCTGGGGACAATCTTACCACCGGCAGTAACGCGAAGTCCAGGCGGTGAACCATGCTCCTTCAAGAGTCGCTCGGCTTTGCCTCTCTTAATTGACGGAGTAGGCGAATATTTCACGTTGCCCAAACGCCCGTTTTGGAGTCTACCGAATGGAGGCGGTTCGTTGCGGGCATTTTCTTGCCTCAAGGAATTGCGTGATGCGAAAGAAGAGGAGTTTTTGAGTACATGTTCTGCTTCAAGTTCAGCTATCATCCAATCCAGCATCGACTTGCCCTTATTCTTCCTTTGCCAATACCACTGGAAGGAAGATGACCGCTTTGGGAGGCAACTCAAAATGTCTGGGTGTGACATCTTCGTGGTGCTTTTAAAGATACAGGGAAGGTCAGGTGCAAAGAAGGATGATGGGGGTATCTTTCTAGAAATCAAAGACGATTTCGAGAAGAAAGCTGTGACTCAGAAGTGCATTGAATGCAAGGTGAATGGTGTGAGAGCGGTCTCCTTGATGTGTTAAAGGGTATTTTGGGGTTTGTTTGCCTTAATGCGCATTAATAGTGAAAAAAGATCACGCACCTTTGACAACATCTTCTTTGACCGCCTTTTCTAATGCAATAGTAGACTCAGATGCAGAGTTGCGGAGGCGGCGCAGCTCTGCAATTTCGTATGCAGGTGCCATTTGTCCAGATGAGCACCAAGATGACGATCGATTCTTACTCCAAACTCGAATATTAGGCTGCAACGAGGAGGTATAATGGGCGAAGGAGCGTAATTTCGTGGATCTGCGGAGACAAGACATGGATCAGCATTAAACATTTTATACCATGTTGTGCTAAAGCTTACGTCTGGTATTACAAGCTACTCTTGAGACCAAAAACGCCAATTATCAGGAGCGCTTTTTCGCACCGGCAAAAGAGAGACAATGACGTGGGAAGCTGTGAACGCCTTGATAACGCCAGCGCAGGAAAATGAGCAGCAACTCTGGATGTGAAATGGAGTGTGAATGATTGTGACGGATTGTAATGAAGTTGGGTGGAGGAGAAAGGATTGGAAGCCAAGAAGAGGATATCAACATGATGCATGACCGGGCCTTCCGTGCCTTCAAGCACTACAAGAAAAACAGTGGCAGTGTTCGCATATTGTTGCTTCCACGATATTTGAGAAAAGGCAAGACGGATTGAATGTCTAGAAGTGGGCAAGACGAGACGAGTGCATGGGGTGCTCATGCCCCTTCCTACCTTGGATGCTATGAGCTATGAAGGGGAGCGCCCCTTCTAGGTTGAACCGCCGAAAATGAAATGAAAACTAAGCCGAAAGAATGCAGATCACTCACTCTCGTCTGCTCAATTGTAGACCGCGCTGATTACGGTGGGTACTAGCTATACACAAAGTCTTCAGATCCCACCGTTCGCCGCACGCTATGCTCTCAAGCTAAAATGTGCAATGGTGTCGAAGAATACATGATAAACACATTACCTTTCGAAATATCCCTATCTTCCCGTCCGAATAGATCGCGATGGAGCAGATTCAAAGGCATCGTCATCATCAGATATCTCGTCCTCACTCTACAGACTCGTTTTAGCACCTGGTATTTCCTTAACAGGTTAGGGTTACTTACTGGCTCTTGAACTCTTCTCGCTCGACTATTTGTCTGACGTGGCTGCGTCTGTGGTTGCGGCGTAGCTTGAGAAAAATTCAGAGTAGACTGTCTATTGGTCGCCGTCCTTGATGTTGCAGCTGGCTTAACTCGTGAAGTCGCCGCCGTCTTCGGAGAAGACCCGGAACCATTCGCCGCAGATCTGGATAGCTTGCTGCGAGATGTACTCTTTTCTGGGACAAACAAAGAGTTATCGTGGTCATCATCGTTATTCTCATCAATCATGATCACATCGTCATCGTCGTCGAACTCATCTGTAACTTTGCTTTTGCCTTTGCCTTTGCCGCCTTTGGCCGCTGTAGCAGTCTTTCGACCCGCTGTTGAGGAAGTGCCTCTGCCTCTCCCTCTACCTCTCCCACGAGTTGACGTGGCTCTTGATTGCACTGATCCCTCTTCGTCTTCGTCCTCCTCATCACTTTCTGAACGAGCGAGAGCACCAGGTTCGTCAGACCAGTGACCATCGATGTCGCTATCCCAAGTGTCGGGCTTAGGCTTGAGCTTAGCCTTCTTTCTAAGCTTCATTTGGCCAGAGGCAAAGAGCGCTTCCATCGTCGACTTGTTCGTAGTTATTGCGTCAGCCATGTCATCCTCATCAACTCCGTCTGCGTCCATTAGGTGCTTGACTTGATGCATCAAACTGTCATGGACAAATGCCTCCATTGCGTGTTTATCATCTTTATCGACGAATTGGCTTACTGCATCGCCAAAGCTATTCTGGGGGAGGATCGTGAGTGACTGTGCAGTTAGGAATTCACGAACAAGCTTCTCAACCTTGACATTATCGATGGCCATTTGGGCTAGAATGGACTCTTCTGGCAAATCAGCTTCGGTTCGCTTTTTTCGGTTCGTGCCACTCTTTTTGCGATAGAATTGAATCACATCGTTAACGTTGGCCACTTTGTCTACGAATCGATTGGAGAACCGCTGAGGATTCTCGCAATCAAACTTGCCACCATCTGGGGCTGTGTATTCCACACGAAGGCGAACGAGGGGTAAGATTCCTGTCTGATCGCTGCCATCCTCGTCTTGTACGGCTTGCCAAGACTTTTTCGCTTCTTCGATTAACCCAACAACCACCTCCATCAGGTACCGCGTAATCTCTGTGCGATTGTTCTCTTTCTTCGCGATTGCTTTCATGCGTTTCTCGTCTTGCAAGGCAATTTCTTTCATTATAAACGGACGCACTGTTTTTAACTGGATCGGTTGCGATTCAAAGTCTTTCCCGGTAACGCTAAGGATGGTGACGTGTTTAGGTACCGCTTCCCCAGGCATAAGAGATGTTGCGATTGAGGAACCAGGTTGAATCACATGAAAGCCCATTTCTGAATTGTAACGGGGTTCGATAAGGCATTCGTGCTCATGGCCCCAAATTACCAGGTCCAGGAAATCAGGCAAGAAATTTTCTGGGAGATATGAGGTTTCTGTATGAGCGTGATGATTCTGATGGACACTCATCAAATTGAACCACTCATCCTTTTGCGTGCTTGGCTGAAAGAATTTGACGTTGCCATCTCGAAAAGTGCGGAATAAACGTTCATCCCGAACATTACTCATGCCGTAGAGAGCAAGCTTGGTGCGACCTTTTTGAAGTAGAACAGGCTTGATAACAATCTTATCAGACTCGGGTATCCTGCCATAGTAGTTGACAAGACCAGAGACCTGTAGCAAATCCAGAGCTGCATAATGGCCGTCCTAAGGCGTATTAGCGATATGATCGTTGATAATAGAAGACTCTTCTTACACCCGATGGATCGTCATGATTGCCATGAATGGAGAACACGGGAATGGCAACATTAATGTCTTGATCCTCGTAATTGACATGGTTGAAGGTGCCTCCGAAGTTTTCGGAACCATCGCTAAGCATTTCTAGCTCACAGGGCTTGTCACCATAGCAATTCATGCGTAGGCATTCCATGACCTTGAACATAGATTTTCTTGAAGGCTTGTTTTCGTGAAAAAGGTCGCCTGCAAGCAAAATCATATCAACGGCATGTTCTTTGGCCAAGCCAATGATCTCCTCGAATGTCTTCCAACTATCATCTCCACGCTTTGGGTCACGCTCGTTGAAGCCAACATGATTGTCTGTTGACACCAAGATACGAATAGTGTCTGCATCTATTTTGCATTCAGTCAGTTAAAAAAAAAAAAAAAAGCAAGTTTTGCTCTAATTACTGCTTCATACCATAGGAAGATGCCATGTTGAACAACCCGGTGGAGGAAATTTCGGGCAAGGGTAAAATTTCGATCAATGTGGGTGGACGATGGAAGAGCTTTCATGATGTGGAATCTGCTTGGTACTTATAGGCATAAGTACCCAGTGAGGCCTATTAAAGTGACATATCGGAATAGATACGCGACAAGGTCGCGCCTGTTGCCTGCTAGTAACGCGGCAGAAAAGCGCATCACGTGCATCATTTTCGCATCACCAGCATATGGCACCATACTCACCGCCTTATCAAAAAGTTGACCTTCACGGGTCCTCAATCCCAGTCTCATTGGCCTCACGAAATGTTTCCTACACAAACGCTGTGTAAAAGATCTGTTTGGAAAGGTAAAGCTGCATCTCAATGCCTAATTCGAAGTCTGCTAAACATTGAAAGGCCCACACATCGTTCCGTAAGCTCCTCATCGCACATCATCCTCCCTTAGTCGCTCACAGCTGCCACCGACAGTTTGCCAATTGTCCGTCCTAAGCCAGGAGAGCGGGTGCGTCCAATCAAAACCCAGGCGCGGTCGGCCACTATTCTGCCCAACTTTGTTGGTCTGAGATTCCAAATTCATAACGGAAAAGTGTATCATGAGGTGACTATTACGGAGGATATGGTAGGACACAAGCTTGGGGAGTTCTCACCGTAAGCGCCAGCACCACTTGAATGGCAACGCGCTATACTAATTTCGCTTCTCAGCACAAGGCAGCCCTTCTCATATAAGCAAACGAAGAATAGATAGGGTATATTTCCTGCGCAAATTTCTGCTTTTGATGGCGTCTACCGCTGGACTGCCGCTCGGTTTGTGACACAAATGCATGATTCCATGCATACTCTATCCATCGATTGAAACCCTCTTGTATATGCGTGAGGCGCGCAACGAATCTTCGCCACAACACCTGTCAAATGCTTGAGTCCAGCCTCCCATGCAACCAAAGGTGCAGTCCCACACCCTGAAACGCCATTCTAGTGGAAATGTCTTGCTCCACCACTCAATACCCCTTCATCGATAAAACTCTCCCCTTCTCACGTTGACCCCATACTCTCCAACCGCCATTCCCAAGTCTTCCATTGTCAACACTGTCCTTCCCTGTCCGCCACCTTGACCACCCCCCCCAAACCCTGGTCTCTGTACTCCCAGATTCAAGCCTTTCGCTTGTGCACTTTCTTTTCCTCCTCCTGCTCCCCCTCCTGCGCCTCCCGCAGTTGCGCCAGGTGGACCGCCCATTGTTCCGAAACCAGCAGCTGCACCCAGGCCACCCATTGGATTATTACTAGTAGTGTTTGATGAGCGAATGCGCGAGTATTGATAAGCGTCTGCGGCGATATCGGCAACGAATTTCTGCGTAGCAAGAGCGATGAGGCGCGCAAGATGACGCGAAGTGGCTGGGGGTGGGGGAAGGCCCGCGAGGGTGAGGTAGTAGTTTGTTACTGCGTCGGGAATCTAAGGCGGCATGATTAATTTTTGTGCCATAGATATATCGATACAGAGGCTTGGCTTGATCCTAACGAGTAGACATGAAATAGAGGCATACAATTGGCGCGTATTCGTCCATTTTGGGAAGAAACTCGCGCAGGCTTATGTCCTTTTTTGCGGAGATCCGCGCTTCAAATGCAGGCGCTGGGGCCGTGGCATCAACTTCATTATCCATATTTGTATCGTTTGCGCCGTCCAACCCCAACGGCCCAGGCTGATCAGGGTCGAGAGAGGCATTCGGATCAACTTCTTGGTCAATGGCGGCGTCAAACTCCTCGTCACCTATATCAGGCTGTGTCGCATTGGGTTCGGACGAGTTCTGCATGTCGGTATCCGCCATCTTGCGATGAAGCGATAGAATATGGAGGCAAGAGGAAACAAAAGTTCAAGCGTTGTTGGGCAGATGAAATCCTTCAAGAAGCTGGTTGCCAACAATATGACCAGCGTGCTACTAGTGAGCCAGCCTAATCACGTATCACCAGATCACTCTAGCCCAGATACTCTTTCTAATCTATTAGGCGATCCTCATGAAGATACGGTTGTACATGAATTTGATGCGAGCACTTGATGATGGCACTAAGCCACCGAAGAATTTCAAGCGCCACCATTTGAAAAGTAAGCGATGAATGTCATCCGCTAGCATTGGAGTCCTTATCGCCGTAATTAACGCCCAGCCAATCAAGATCGCCTCTAATAGGGGGTCAACTATTTACAGCATTGCTCTCTCCTCGAACCCAGTACTCTTTCTCGGACTTCGGCCGAGTTGCTTTGATACAAAACTTCCAAAGTACTCGTTGAGGGCGTCAACAGTGCCACTACCTTCAACCAACCTGGCCACACATCCAACATAGCCATCAGGCCTGACCACAACGACGGCCCCTCTATCCTGATCAAAACCCATCTTGGCGTGCGCAGCCGCCTTGGCGTCAGGGAGATGCGCGTCCCAAATGTCATCAGCATAGATGTGGGTTCTGTACCGAGCGAGCACATGTGGAAGGAGTTTCTCCGGTTCGATATCTGGCCGCTTGGCATTGAGGATGGTTGCTACTGTGAAAAACGCAGAGTGCGGGTTGTGCTGCTCATGGTATGAGATAGATTCGAGGTCTTTGTATAGATAGGATGTGTAAAAAGAGCCTGGTTTCGTAAGATTTGATGCAAAATCGTTGATGGCGTTCATATTTGTCGATGGGTTGCCTCCAAAGATCAATATACGGAATGCGCCATTAAGAGGAATCTCTTGTTCGAGATGAACAACATTGGCGTCGGCTACACGGGTCACATTTGAATTGGTCAATATTCGACCTGTTCGGAGCTTTGTGGTGCCTTGGGCTTCCGAAAGAAAGAGATTGGATTTTGCGGGATGCGACGGAGACCAATTGAACACGTTCTCGTTGTAGGCAACACCGTATCCGGATGTAAACTCGCAAGACGCTTTGAAAGTCTTTATGAATTCATTTTCTGATGCGGTTGAATCGGCATTGGCAGTTCTGACCTCACCAGCGGAAGGTAGTCGCTGTGAAAAAAGCTTCGCATAGGCGGCGTCAAAGTTGAGTAGATTTTCTGCAATAAGCTTGCGTTCTGATTCATATGATTTGAGAATTGATCGGTTCGCAAAGCCGGACTCTACAGCATGGATCTTCCACGCAAGGTTTTGTGCGTCAAGAAATGCAGTGTTCATTCCCTGGCCAGCTTTGGGCTACACAAGGTCAGCTAATTTTGACAGATACATCCTAAAGATTGGCTTCGACTTACACTATGAGTGTGGCATACATCACCTCCCATAAAGACCCTTTCGTCCAAAGTGTAGCGCTCCGCTATGCCCTGACCGATCGGGTATACGGAGTACCATTCTACACGATCCCAGCTGATGTAGTATGGCTTCAAAATCTTCTTCGCCGCAGACTGGACTTCTTCGACAGTAGCCGTCTTTCGTGGGTTCCAATCTGAGTCTGTGGAGGAAGCAATCTGAATGTAGAGTCTAACCATGTTGTTCTCTCGCGGAATGACCATAATCGAGCCGGCATCAGAATGTATAGTGCATTTCATCTGCTCCAAATCAGAAACGTCAGAACATCTTGTTAATAGTAATTACCTTGATATCTGGAAAGTCCGTCCGAACGACCCCATCCATAACACCCCACACATGAGCAATTGGATCCTTGTGGCGAATAGGAACGTTTAGTTGTGTCCTTACGAAGCTTTTGGCACCCTCACCATCAAACAGATACTTTGCTCTAACTGTCTCCGTCACACCTCCATCGAGGCGCTCAAGGCTGACCTCGACAGGATAGAAAGAGTCCCAGCTATCCGTCTTGAACCCAGTAATGGTCCAAGGCCGCTGAACTTTTGCACCATTCTTTTCCATGTCATCAATAAAAACACGCTCAATAAGACCTTGATGTAATAGAGTAGTAAATGGATATCGTGCGTCAATGAACTTTGGACAGCTGGCCCATGTACCTGTCCGATAAATGCCATCTTTGCTTGGGTCCCAGAAGGCGACTTCATACACCTTGGCGGGATTATGTGCCATTATCGCTCGCTTTAATCCCATGTTCCGGAGTAGGTCTAATGATCGGGGTTGGATGCCATCTGCGCGTCCTGTTGGTGTAGGTTCCGGCCGATTGTCAATGTGCTTAATTTTGTAACCCCAACGTGCCAGGCAAGTGGACAAAAGCAGACCAAAAGGACCTGCGCCGACAATGACCGCGTCGTATCGCTCATGAGCTGCGGCCATTTTGAATTAATTCTCTTTGCAAGCAAAATCCAAGCTTTGTCACTCAGATTAATAAAATGACGTTTCCGAAATGATATTGCTGTCTATAAATCCTCTGGACTGGTCAAGCATGGAAGATTATAATTACAAAGTCGAAGATCAGGTAAAACCAAGCTGAGATTTGTAGAAATTTTACAGGGTATCAGCTCTAGGTATATAAAAAGATACAAAAATGAAAAAGACGAGAATACTCCGTACAATGAAAGAAGGCGAAAATTTGACTGGCCGCGGCGGCCATCGGCAATGACATCGGTGATGTTAAAATGGGAGATGTTTTCGTAGCCATCCAAACTGCCTGACAAGAGTGCCGACGCGATGCGGGGAGGCGTGGTTGACATCCTTTGCTAATTGGCGACCGTTTAGAAGCTGATGGTGAAGTCTCCTCTGCGGCCTTGGAGATCGGGATTTAAGACTGATATCAGACCCAGACAACCGACGACGTCTGGTAAAACCCTACCGACCCCCCAATCGACTTCACTACTTAATGAGGATGGTCTCCTATTCATGCAGGCATGTCGAGCTATTTTGGGGCGATTTCCAGACCAGGCTCTAAAAATTGGATGTGCATGAGCGCGGTAACGTCTAGCGGAAAGTCCGGTACATGTCCGAACCTGCAATGCTAACATTAACGACACTATCAGGATACCCGCATAAGCTTCAATTTATCTACTGACCGGAAGCTCTTACAAAAAACCCTCATGTCTTCTAGTCGCCGACCCCACAATCCCCGCAGAGCTCACATCAATCACGACGCTCGGATTCGGCCTGTGTCCCTAATCTTCTCCTTTCTGGGTTACTGAACGTGCCTCAAAAGGCTATTTTGAATGTTTACATCGAAATAAGCAAGATTATTGGCTACCAATATGGACATCCTAGGTACAGAAGCATCAACTAGGCCGATAGTTCCGTTTCCTCGCGCTTCGCAAGCTCCGCGGACCCGAGGTCCTAATCTTGTATGTCTATACTTCTTTTAGTATATAACTCGATACAATGCTAGGAGAGAAAGCTGCTGGTGCTTCACTCCGTACAGTTTAAAAAATGTTAGATCTTCTCTTCCCTCTCTGGCTTGTGCTTGTCACAATCGTCTATGTAGTGTACCAATGCTACTTTAGTCCACTTGCCAAGATACCAGGGCCCTTCTGGGCTAGCTTGACTCGATTATGGCTGGTGAAGCGTTCGTGGGATGGCGATATGCACAATGTGATGATACCTCTGCATCGGAAACACGGCAATCTCGTTCGCATCGCTCCCAATGAAATCAGTGTCTCTGATCCCGAAGCTTTTAAGACCATCTACGGCGCAGGATCCAAATTTCGCAAATCGGAATTTTATAGCGTCTTCCAAGGACATCGTGTATTCGACCTTTTTGCCGGGAGAGATGAAAAGATCCATAGTGCTCAGAGAAAACTGGTCAGCAGGGCTTATTCGATGGATTGCATGAAGGATCTTGAGCCATACGTAGATGATTCAATCAGGCTCTTCTTGAAACGCATGAATGACATAAAGGGTCAAAGCATTGATATGGGAAATTGGCTTCAGCTCTTCGCTTTTGATATCATTGGTGAAGTTACCTTTTCCCAATCCTTTGGCTTCATGGAGAACGGTCAGGACGATGGGACCTTCAAATCCATCCATAATGCGGTACGTTCCGGCTCTTGGCTGGGCCAACTCCCACCACTTTTCTGGATCCACGATCGGTTACAACCATACATTGGCAATTATCTTGCCATCAATAACCGCCACCTTGGCCTTCGAAATTTTACAGCCATCGAGGTAAACTCTCGCAAAGAGCGTGGCAGCGGCAGGAAAGATGTTCTCAGCAAGTTGTTCTCCGTACATGACGAGAAGCCCGGGGAATTTGATCATAACGCCATTGTCTCCATGGTCACCAGCAATGTCACCGCTGGCAGCGATACGACCGCAGTCAGCTTGAGAGCGATAATCTATTATCTTTTAAAGAATCCGCAATACAAAGAAAGACTTGTTGATGAGATTGATAGTTTACGGGCTCAAGGAAAGATTGGTGATCCTGTCTCTCTCAGTGAGGCGGATAATATGCCATATCTGCAGGCTGTTATGTATGAAGCACTTCGTCTCCATCCCGCACTCGGTATAGCACTTCCTCGCGTGGTCCCTCCGAGTGGTTTTGAAATTGCCGGACATTTCGTTCCCCAAGGAACCATTGTCGGCACAAATGCGTGGATTCTCCATCGCAATCCTGATATTTATGGCAAGGACTGTGAAGTTTTCAGACCAGACAGATGGTTCGAAGATGATGTTGCAGATAAGAGGCGATTTTTCTTTTCATTTGGTGCTGGAGCGAGGTTATGCATTGGTAAAAATATCAGTTGGATGGAAATGAGCAAGTTGATTCCAACGTTCTTTATGCATTTTGATGTTGAGCTGGCCGATCCCGCCAAAGAGTGGACGGTGCATTCCTATCTCTTTGTAATCCAGGAAGGTCTCGAGGTGAGATTGAGGCCAAGAACGATACAGGCCTAGAGGGATAGGTCTGAAAGCATGACCTTTCATGCATCGTAAGAGACTTTATGCAATGCTGGTTCTCTTTCTACCGATTTCCTCGGAAGTACAGTTCACTGATCTTCAGCCAGAACATAATTTCCAGGGCATCCTATTGGCGAGTCCAAGTCAATTTGGGACGTTGCAAATGGGTCAGACTAATGGATTATCAGTCAATTACCAGCGTTGACGGAATGGAAGTTGACACAAGTGAAGGATGATATTTGAGTAGACTGTCATGACGTAAAGCTGGAACGTCTCGTTCAAATGGGCATATTTGCGTTTCCTCGCTGATTTGTCCGTCGCTCTCTTGGGTGAAGCGCATTAGATTGCGTTTAAATTTCACAAATTCCAATCTTCCTCTCTATTCCCTTCCAGTCCCAACCAAATAAGCAAGGCTTTGGCGTACAGTATGAATCTGCATGTCAAATTTTTACAATAGACGTCGTTGAACGTCATACGAGCAGTAGGTGCAGTATCTTTGTTTCTAGCTCTCAACAAAACACCTAGGTCTTCACTGATGAGTGTGCCACCTATTCAGGGGCTGCTCAACCGAATCCGAGCGCTAAATAGCGTCAAATCATTCAGTTGGAATTTCTTTCGAAATCTCTACATTGCTCAATGGTATCGGGTTCTCCTTGATGTCTTCATCGCATCTACGAAGCAAAATTGGTGTTCTTGCTATGATTACGACGTTGAAGAATGTTAGAAAATGGCACACTCACTGGTGAACACCAGAGTGAAAACTCAGCCACGTTTGTAGGATAGCTGCAGTTTGTGTTCTGTAGTCCTGTTAGTGAACCTTGGTTGAGGTTATCTAGTTCCATGTTTACTGCTGGAATGATGTCAGGTGTAATGAATCGCAAACGAGTACTCGAAAGATTCCGGGAGCAGACGAAGACAGGTGATTCACCACTAGATGTCAAGAATTAGATGTTCGGGATACACGTGGTTACTCAGATCTGACCTGCATCAATGCTAGGCCCCTTTCCGTCTCTGGAAATTTCTGCGGAATCAAGCCAAACACTTCATCGTGCTACCGAAAAACAGCAAGTTGCCAGCCCTTGCTTCTTGCAAACTTTAAAAAGCGGAATACTTGCGGGTCGATACTCGGAACTAGAAATATTTGTTTGCAGCAGATCACGTCGTTTTATTTGCAGAATGCAGAAACAGAGTTCTTCGCTAGAGCCTGTTCGCTCTCAAGATATCCGATTGACTCGACAAAAGAGAGTGCGGAATGTCTTACAACGCCAAATATGCCCTGGCGATGCGTCCACCTTCTCTCTTCGTTGACGCTATAGTATCTCTGGAGCAGTGCCACGCCGCACACTGTGACGCATTAGGTACGATGTCCTCGGGATGAGAGGAGAAGTCTCGGCGCCATTGACAAGGCTCTTGGCATGGTACGGTCTGGGCTTCTATAGTGCATGGATCACTGCCATTGGGATTTAGCGTGTCATCCTGGTACCTAGAGCAAATGGCAGCGCGCGCTTTATATTGGTACTTTGCTTTTGCTACGCCATACAGAGCCTCCCCCTGCGCGTAGCTGATAGCTTGCCGGCGCGTCTCCAAATTGTACGGAGTAATCCGAATGCGTTTGCTGTTATCAGCAACTGAGGCCTGTTCTCTTTGTGCAACTCCGTTTCTGCTTGCCCGCACGAAAATGGAACAAAGCCCACCGCGTTTCTCCGAACGCTCACAAGGTCCAAAACTTTGTAAATCATGTTCCATGCAGGAAACGTGAGGAGTGAAGGTTTTGCTTAAAGTGCGGGCTTAGCTCTACGGGAGCTGCACCAGGGTTCAGGTCGACTCGGCATCTGTGCATATCCTAACCTGCGATTCGCCGCTTGTTCGCAACAATGTCGTCGGGGTGCGTCTTCATCCCAAAATTTGAATCTGCAAAAGTTGATTAAAAACTGACTTGTACGTCTTAGATCTTTGAAGGACACTGTGAAAGCACTGAATGTCACCCTGTCTGCCGCCTCTGTTCCCCTCCCTCTACCAGACGAACTGCAGGTCGTTATTGAGGCGTTCTTAGACAGACATACCGACATTGACGATGGCGACTCACAACGTTTGCAAGATGAACTCTTGTCCTTGTTCCACAAATATGCGTCAGCAAACTCAGAGAAACACGCGCCGTTTATCAGGATACTTCGACATTTCCGTCCCGCAATCACTGGAGAGGCCAGGCTGACCGAGTGGTGGGAATTGACAATCAGACCTACTATTAATGGCACAGGCCATAAGAAAGATGTCATTGCAGAAGCCAAGGAGCTCTTAATGAGCATTCTTGTCTACGATGCGGAGGATAAAGATGTGGAGCAAAAGGCAGAAATTTCGAAAAATTTCTTGACAATATTGTTCGAAATATATCTTGACAGGGCCAAGATGCCAACAGCAGACGGCGTAACCACCTCACCAGAAGACGAGTACATTGCGCATGATCTTGAGTCTATTATCGTTGGATTTGGACGCAAGAAGCCCAAGGTGGGACAATGTTGCCAATAGTAAAATGACTTGTCACTAACAATATCGTTTAGGACTTGCTTCTAGCTTTGGATGGACTCGTCTCTGCTAAAGTCTCTCGACTCCGTGCGTTGAGTCTTTTGTGTACTTTTGTCCGTTATCAACCTCCGCACCTTTACCTGGTCCAGGAGACAACACTCATCGAGCATTTGATGAAATGCCTAATGATTGACACCTCCACGACCGCTGTTTCCCTTGCATTGACAACTTTGATCATGTTTCTGCCTCACATCCCGACTTCTCTTGTAGCACATCTTCCACGACTGTTTCTCATCTATAGCCGCCTTCTTTGCTGGGATAAATTCGTCGCAAGCCCCGACATACAAAACACACAACAAGTCAACCAAGAAAACGAAGATGGTGAGGTTGATGCTCACCAAGACGTCAGTACGACATCTTCGTGGGACAAATTGGAACAAGCACTTGACGATGCCGAATCTGCTGCGCCTGAATTGCTTCACTACTTTACCTTCTTATATGGCCTGTACCCCTTGAATTTCATGAGTTATATCCGCAAACCCCGGAAGTATCTCAAAAGTATTGAATTTCCTGGTGCAGATGATTTTGATCTCGATCAGAACTCGATTCGTAACCGAACAGAGCAGTTTCGGCAAGTGCACTTGATGCATCCCGGTTTTTATACAAGCACGGTTGAAGACGAACTGACAGACAATCGCTGGATCAAGGCTGATCCATCAGACGTAGTCATGGAATGTATGAGTTTGTGTGTTGCAGTACCTACCGGCCTAAGCGATCCCGGCCCTCCGCCTACATCGAAACTTCCAGATGTTCCCGATGCAATGGTTCATACTGATGATATTCCGGCGGAAAATCTGGCAGTACGAGGTAGAGACTCACCAGCAATCTCAAATGGCCGTATATTTAATGGAGAACCACGTACGCGTAATAGTTGGCGAGATACGCAGAGCAGCTATGCTATGGTCGAGCCTCCCAGTGTCTCACGGAAAGACTCCGAAGCCTTCCATAGTCTTCCTTCCCAATCTTCAATAGGAGGATCCCCAACAACTCGCTCTCGTGATTATTTTGACAGTCCCACTCTTGGCCCTCAAAGCACCGGCCATCCCACCGGCAAGGCAACAGATGTGCAGATGCAGTCAAGTTCAATAATGTCGCGCAGGGACGTCAGTAGAGCAGTAGAGTCATCTCCAAGACTGCACGTCTTTGCACAAGCACTAGGGAATAAGCATACATCGCCTCCAACGTCTCCACTTGGCAATCCTGTAAACATAGCTTACCTACAACGCGAAGTCATGCTACTACGCAACGATCTTAACTTCGAACGCTACCTCAAACAGCAGCATCTTGCACATATCGGTCAGCTTCAACGCAAAAACATCAAAGAGGCTACTGCTGAAGCCGAAACACAAAACCTTATCAACAACAATCGTACGCTCAAGGCTAAAATCGCCAAAGCCAACGAATCGTACGCAGCTCTGCAAAAAGAAAACATCACCAGTCGGAACCAATCCAAAAAGTGGGAAGGCGAACTTGCCAGCAAGGTCCGCAGTCTCCGCGACGAGCAAAAGACCTGGCAATCCACAGAAGAAGCTCTCCGGCGAGACCTCGAACGCACGCAACAAGACTGCACCGCGCTCCGCCAACTCCTCGACGAAGCCCGCTCTCGCGACCGGCTCGCCCAGCAAAACCTCCGCGCCACGGAACACGACCTCCAATCGCTCGCAGCCCTCCAACAGCAACTCGCGACGCTCCGCGCCGAGCTCCGCCGCTACGAGGCGCGCGAGCTCGAGTACGAGCGCGCCAAGGCCGAGCAGGAGATCACGCGCACCGAGCTCGATACGGCGCAGCTGCGGCTGCAGGCGCGCGACGCCGAGCGCGCCCGCGCGCGCCAGGCCTACGAGCGCAAGATCGCGGAGCTCGAGTCGCGCGTGCTCGCGGCGGAGAACCCGCTGCCCTCCAGTGCTGGTCGAGATGCGGAGCCGATGTCGGCGGTGCAGGCGCTCGAGGCGGCGTTGCAGGAGAGTCAGGCGAAGCTGGTGCAGCTGCGGAAGGCGCATGCGCGCTTGTCGCATCGGTATACGGAGTTGGAGATGCGGGTGCAAGAGTTCGATGGTGGGGAGGTGACGTTCCCCCCGGTTCCAGGGAGCGAGGTGCATGATTTTGCGGTGGGGACGGTGGTGGAGAGGCGGAGGAGTGCTGGTGGGTCTATGGGGCATGGGAGTGGGAGTGTTGGTGGGAGCCTGGGGGGGTTTAGTTCGGTGTCCAGACAAGGTCGGCCGCATGGGTTGAGTGATCCGATAATTGCGCCGGATGATGATGATTATGTGATCAATTTGGATCAATATTCGAGTCTTCCTGCGAGGTCGATGACGTTGGGGTCGGTCAATAGTCAGGGGAGATCAGCGACTGTTCGCAGCTCTGCAACAGGACCGATGCTGGGAGGTAGTGTTGGAGGACGGAACCCGAGTGTTGGGATGAGTGAGCAAGAGGGGTCTGGAAGCGTGACAGGTCAGACATGGGAGGGAGATGTAGTGCAGAGCTCGGGCAAGAGTGCGTGGAGTGAAGGGAGTGAGGGAAGTAAGAGCGATAAGGGAAAGATACAGCCTAAGAGCGAGATTAGGGTGTATGGCAGAGGTAAGCTTTGAAGCTATGAATCAAGTTCTTCCCTTGCTTTATTGAATGGGATATGCTAACGATTGGTAGGTGGAGCACAAAACATAGGCAAGAAAGAAAAGGAGAAGATTGAAAAAGCGAAGCCGCCCAAAACAGGTGGTTTCCGTGGTATAAGGGGAATTATGTGATGGTCTAATAGTTTTGGGTCTGTGAATTCTTCGCAATTGAGGATAAAATGGTGTATGTTGAAGGAGGAAATACGTTGATTCTCGGCGGTGAATACCCTTTGTAACGATTAGTTCTTTCACGTGGATCTGAAATCCTCTACGATCAAAATGGAAGATAGAAGATGACCAAATACTTGTAACATAGTTCTGGACGCTGTATTCCTTAAACAAAAGCTGGGACAAAATCTTGGCAGATTGTCTATAAAGTGTAAGCACACCCCACCGGACTATATGAGCCAACTCCTGTTAGCTACTCCAGCATGAGCAAGAAGCAAAAGAGCATAATATTTTTGCATCCCGATCTGGGCATCGGTGGTGCTGAAAGGCTTGTCATCGATGCCGCTGTGGGTCTTCAGAATCGCGGTCACAAAGTGACCATCTTCACGTCGCATTGCGATCCTACACATTGCTTTGATGAAGCCCGAGATGGTAAGCTTTTCATGTCTGTATCCACCACTCAGTCATGCCAAGTCATCCTTTCACCCCACTTTCCTAGCCCTGGTGCCTTCTTTGGTAGAATGTCACAACTAAACCTCCCCTCTCAAGTCATCCCAAGCTAAACCTAGCCTCGTCCATTCAAAGGCACTCTCGACGTCCGCGTTCGTGGCAACACCCTCTTCCCACCTTCTATATTCTCGCGCCTCACTATCTTCTGTGCCATCCTCCGCCAACTCCACCTCGTCCTTTCCATCACCCTCTTCTCGTCCGAGCTCGCGCGCCTCTGTCCCAACGCCTTTATCGTCGACCAGCTCAGCGCATGCGTGCCGTTATTGAGGTTACTTGCACCCGGAGAGTGTAGAGTCTTGTTCTATTGCCACTTCCCGGACAAGTTACTCGTAAGGGGGAAGGGAGGATGGGTGAAGAACCTGTATCGGGTGCCGTTTGATTGGGTGGAGGAGTGGAGTACGGGATGTAGTGATGGGGTAGTTGTGAATTCACGGTTTACAAGAGGGGTGTTTGGAAGAGTTTTCCCGCGATTGAGGGGCAGAGTACCGGGTGTAGTGTATCCTTGTGTGGATACGGTAGGGGAAAGGGAGGAGAGGAGAGGAGAAGGGCGACAGGTGTGGGAGGGGAAGAAAGTGGTATTGAGCATCAATCGATTCGAAAAGAAGAAGGATGTCGGGCTAGCTGTTAGAGCGTTTGCGGGATTAAAGAGGGAGGAGAGAGAAGGCGCTAGACTAGTGGTAGCTGGTACGTTGATGATGAAATGGTAGAATGTGACCACAGAGTACTCGGACTAATTGACACTTTGTACAGGTGGATACGATCCTCGAATCACGGAGAACGTTTCTTACCACAAAGAGCTTGTGACGCTTGCTGAGTCTTTGAGTCTCCGTACGGCGACGGTTCAGAACGTCGTTTCTGCTCTCTCAATTCCTAATGATATTGACGTTCTCTTCCTCCTCTCTGTTCCGAGTCAGCTCAAAAATACCCTTCTCTCTACTGCATGTCTTCTGGCCTATACACCACAAAGCGAACACTTTGGTATTGTACCTCTGGAAGCAATGCTGGCAGGTGTACCAGTATTAGCAGCCAATTCAGGTGGCCCAACAGAGACAGTTGTGGATGGAAAGACGGGCTGGTTGCGCGATGTAGATCGGCCGAATGACTGGACGGACATTATGAGGAAAGCGTTGCACGGATTGAGCAGTGAGCAAATACAGCAAATGGGTCAAGAGGGTGTGCAACGAGTGAAGGAGGAGTTCTCTCAAGACAAGATGGCACAAAGATTTGATGACGAATTAGAGAAGTTGAAGGATGCGAACAGGCCATCATTGTTAAGCCTAGACGTTGTTTTTGTTATAGCTGGCATTGGAGCTATCATGGCAGGGCTTCTGTGGATGTTCTATCAGCGGCGATGAGCGCTCTTAATTATACTAAAGACTTGTTCTTTTGAGAGAAAGTTGTGACGCCACACGTTCTCAGAGTTTCGTTAGGGGGAGGATTTTTCAAAACACTGTGTGTTGTATAAGTATACAAATGCCTTTTCGATAAAGTGGATCAATGTATTAAAATGATGACTTTTACATCCAAGTGCTCCAACTCGACTTTGTGCGTTTGTGGCTACATTTAATTGAGTTCGTGACAATCGCTGTGAGAAGCATTGGAATTTTCTATGAGACGGCCCAGGTGGTTACAGGAGGTCATGATACCTGTCCAATACTTGACTTTCGATAGGAGCGGACCCGCAACAGCCCGAGAAGGCGTACCTGACTCTGTGGGCAGGTACCAGCCTTATGCAAGGGGTCGTGACGCACATAAAAAGCCAATTCTATCTGAAATCTTCTGGAAGGATGCAATTGCGTCTCTATCGTCTCTGCTTGCATTGACTTGTAACCTGATTGGGCTGATCGTCTATCAACCACGGATGCGCGCGTTTGGATTCTCTGGGATCGGAAGTGATAACATAGCGCTAGTCGAGTGTCCCTGGCTAGCTGCACGTCATATAACGATCGACTCAAGGATGGTAGCTGATACTGCACCACGCAATTTTTGGACACCAGCCACCCGTGCAGCTTGATAACCCGCTGATTGCTTTTCATTCACACGTACGGAGTATACTTGTCTGTCTGTCACACTGCTCCAGTTGTCCAACGATTGTGCAAGTATCTCTCGATTCAAAAGTTCTGGTACTAATGCAAGATAACGGGCAGCTCGGCAGCAAAGGGTAGGGTTCGGTTGCGGACAGGGATCTCTCGGGTGTAGCCGAGGCGGGTGCCAAGACTAGCGACACCGCGAACCTCACTTTTGTCCTTCAAAATCACTTCGCAACACACTCGATTGCTCCATCCTCGACCGTCGCTCGGGTGATCTGCCTGGCAGATCAACAGCGCCGACAATGTTATTATTGATGTCTCCCACGCGCCCTCCGCTTCCTCTCCTTCTTCCTCCACCACAGTTCGATCCTCTGCACAGCGACTTCTCTGCGAACAGCTATCACTGCAACTCTCCGATACTGCTACCGCTGCCACTGCCCGTGCTCTTGCATCGACTACACACTCTGCTCCTGCTCATACCGCTTACCCACAAGCTCTTGCTTCAAACTTGCTATACCAGCCCACTTCACCGCCTTGCATTCACGCGCCTGCCGCCTTTGTCCCACTTCCGGCGCGCCTGCCCAAGGCAATTACCACCTGCCAAGATGACAGACTACCAGATCCCTGAAGTTGATATGATTGATTCTGATGGTGATATGTTCGACCTTGACGGCAGCAGCTCAGACCGTTCAGTAGTTGGGTGGGGATTGACCGGCACGCCAAACAATTCCCTTAATCGCCCCGTAAGTCCGGTTTCTTTGCACGTTTTACTGGGTTCATAAGCTAATTCATGATGTTTGCAGTCTACTGTATCTGCCACCAATAATGCCACTAGCATTGCTACCAGCAATGCCGCTACTAGCGTGCTTAACCATGATGATGATGATAAATTTGTTAGTCTAGCCTGTTCCCTAATCAAGACAAAGCCATATACTGATGCCTCTCAGGACGCTGCTACTGCCTCCTCTGATACCGAGTTCGCTGAGCGTATCAAACAACAAACTGCATTCAGACTAGAGAGGATGCAAATGGTATGTTTACATCTTCTGCGCTCCTTCCCATAACGTGTCTGAGCTGACACTTTATAGCGTGCCACAGGAGCGATTCGTCGCCGCCCAAAGTCTAATACCCTCCCTGACCCTCATCCTAGCACCCGCTCTACCCCTCGCCCTACTAGTACTATTGCACCTGCCTCAGGTCCTAGAGACCCTAACGAGATGGACATTATGGAAGCCCATCCTACCGAATTCAAGCCTGGCACCGACCAGATCATCCGCCAAAATGGCAAGCGCGTCCGACAAGTCGGATTTGAAAATGCAGTTGATGAGCGCTACTTTGACCGTGAAACATCACCCTTTCGCGTAGGACGCGATGAAGAAGGAAATACTCCCAAGCGTCCCAAGCTTCTTGAACCCAAAACACCAGTCACCCCTAATATCCGCCTGGGTTACGAAAGCCCACTCATCAACCACAATGCACGCTCAGTAACCACCATGGGACAGACTACTCCCACAGGTGCAGTGGTCGTCGACCACCAAATAAAGAAGAGATTGAAGGATATCCAGTCGCCACTAGAGCTACGCGCCTTATTCGGCAATCGCGAACTCTTGGATGCTCGTGATGTTTACCAAACCAAATACAGACACGACAACGACAATCCAGGAAACATTGCAGCCAAGCGCAACATCACCTATGATCGTTTCATCTATCCAGAATTCGAGACAAAACGAATGAAGAATGAAAACGACTCAGATCCGTGGGCACCCGCAGATGATAGTTCCCGTGAGGCTCGGAAAGTCAGACTTGACAAAGGACCCGGATGGGGGAAAGCGAAATTGACCAAAACTGGAGTCAGCCCTGCGGAAGTCCAGGAATGTATGTCGGATGAGGCTCCAAAGTCTATTCGCCGCCGCTCTGTTAGGGATAGGAGATTAAGGACCCTGGCCAATACCATTCAGAAGCAACGGGATATGGCTGCCAAAGCTAGCAGTTCAGACGGAGTCAATGGACAAGGCGAAGCTCATCATGAAGCCCGCAATGAAAATCAATCCAACAAAGAAGAGGAAGCCGGCAATGAAAACCGAGCTAGTAACCCAGATGAAGCGGGTCAGCAGAATAGTAGCAATAATCAAGATGGGGATGGTGACAAGGACGGCTCCGGCAATCAGGGTGGCGCTGGCAATCAGGATGATACACGCTCTGAGATCAACCAAGCCGAGTCGAGGGCAGCTTCGCTTGGGAAACGGAAACGCGACAACGGTGATGATGGTAATGATGATGGTAATGACGGTAGCCAAGATGGTAGAGAGGAACGCCAAGGTGCCATTCAGAACCGCCAAGATGGCAACGACAACCGCCCAGATGTACCAGCCTTGCCTAACAACGAAAATGGAGCCCCGCCTGTTGACCACCAGAATTTGGCAGCACCCAACATCCACCCTTTACTGGACAGGGCAATCGTTGCCAGAGATGGCATTGTCGCAGCAGTCCGCTACGCTGTGCGAATCTTCAACAGCGTTAACAGAACGGTTGTGCGCGTCGGTGGGCCTGCTATCCGTTCTTGTGGACGTGCTTGTGAACGTGCTATCGACCGTTTCAAGCGTCGTAGACTTCATGGTCCTGTCCAGGATGAAGCACCAGCCGATTCTGACGGTGCTTCTACCGAGTCACGGCCTTCTGGGTTCCGCGGAGATCTATTCAAGTACAAAGGTGCCCCGAATCCTATCAGCAAAGATCTCCTAAAGGACTGTCGCCACCCTCCTCCTTTCGTCCTTGAGTACTACTACTCTGGACAAGGAACTCAGAGGGTGCGTGTTGTTGGCCCGGTCAGGCATGTCAACGCCTTTGGTAGGTCTAGTGTTGACATGCAGGCGATGGACGCTGAGGCGAGCCCTGAACGCGCTCAGGAGCTCAAGAAAGCCGTCAAGGCGCGCAGGAAGGGCCTCGCCAGGCAGGAGCTCGACCTGGGAGAGGTTTTTGAATGGATGGACAAGAAGAGGCCAGACAAGCTCGTTGATGCAATGGATGCCCTGGATCCGAGCAGCCCACGGCGTGATGACCAAGATATCGCGCCTTGCTCTCCGGGCCCAAGCGAGCAGCCCCAAGCAGCATTGGGCGAGGCGACCACTGCTGAGCCGGATTTGAGCAGCCCTCGGCGTGACGAACAGAATGTCGCGCCTTGCTCTCCAGGCCCAAGCAAGCAGCCAACCCCAGAGCCGAGCGAAGTGACCGCTACCGAGCCAGCCACCATCAACGAAAAGTCGGGTGAAGCGGCTGCTGCTGAGCTGGTCACTGCCGTCGAGTCAACTACCATCGACGAAACGCCGGATGAAGTTGCTGCTACTGAGCTGGTGCCTCGCCTCACTGCCGAACAGCACGCCAAAGTAGAGGCCGTTCTAGCCATAGCAGGCAGCGGTACTCATATTGGCGGTGGCCTACAGCCAATCACTCGCCACGACATCGGCACCATCATCCCACGCGGCCAAAGTGACTCTGCCAGCGGCTGGCTCAACGACGCCGTCATCGAAACCTTCCTCGGATACGTCGCTGCGGAGGCCACCAAGCGCCATGCTGCCGCCAACGGCCTCTCCCCATCAACCCCCAAAAACGGCACCCCATACTTCCACGTTTTCAACCCGGCCCTCATGAAGAACGTGAAGGAGAAGGGGGCCGCCTCGGTCCAGCGTTGGGCGCGCCGCGCCAAGGTCTCCCGCGCCCAGCTCCTGCGCGTGGAGACGCTCTTCATCCCCATCAACCTCACCGGCTCGCACTGGTCGCTGCTGCTGATCCACCCCCGCCGCCGGGAGATCCACTCGTTGGACTCCCTGTCCCCCACGGGGGACAAGCTGGCCATCAAGCTGGCGCTCGAGTGGATCCGCGCCGAGCTGGAGCCCGCGGGCTGCTGGGATCGGGCGGAGTGGTCCGTGAGGGCCACCCCGTCCACCCAGCAGCGGAACCTCCGCGATTGCGGAGTGTTCACGTGCGTCAATGCCCTGGCGCACGTCCGTGGGGCGGCCCCGTCCTCCGTCGACCCGGAGGACATGGGGGCCGCCCGGGAGATGATGGTGGCTGCGCTGGTGGAGGGGGGTTTGGGGGGCCTCGCGTGAGGGGGGCTGGGGGGAGGAGGGGGAGGAGGAGGAGGAGGAGGAGGGGAGGGGAGGAAAGGGGGAATTTTTGTGATCCTGTTTTATGGGCTGGTGTCCGCCTGGGGCATCCCCCAGCGGAAAGCTGGGGTACGACTAGTTGTGTGTGTTTTTTTCCTTTCTTTCAATGTGCGATGATGTACGAGTTTCGTCTTTTGTTTCTGTTTGTGTGGGTTCGGGCGTTTGGGGGGCTCCTCGTGTTGGGGGCGTCGGGGTGGGAAGATACCCCAACCGCCGAATGCGTGCGGTCTTTGTTTTTATTTAATTGAAATGTAAAAGTATTGTCCAACTCTCAATGTCCCTAAATTCCGCTGGGGATCTCCTCGACCTAACTCTTGTGAACTACATGCCCAGAGCTTTCTGAATGGATCCCGAAGGAACTGCTTGTAGCAGTAAGACGCTGGATTTGGTTGGGCACTTCCTTGGGTCAAAAGCAAGAAAACCTATCCAGGATCTGTTCTTACGCTTCCAGTCGTACATAAACACTGCAGAAACTGACCGAAATCATTGGGGGTCATCCTCGGAAGAACATCCTTAAGAATGGATGGAATTGCTATGCTTCTGTTCATTTTTACAAACGTAATGATATTCCTTTGGTCAGAAATAGTTGGGGGCTGCTCCAGACGAGGATTCTCCGGAACGGTTTGAGTCGCTACATTTTGGTCTATTTTGACCAAACTACTGAGACTGAGATTACTTCGATCAGAAATGCCTGGGGACTGCTTCAGTCGAGAACTCTCCAAATTGAGTTCGATACGCCGTACTCTCATTTTGCCTCGCTCTTGCGTCTTTGAATCGTCGAGCAGAATCACCTGAGGATCTCCTTGCATGGAACAGCTCGGGAAATAATCAATACGCAGCGTCGTGGGCAGTGTTTCTCTCAATGAAAACTATAGCTGAACGTATAGAACTAGACTGAACACAAACGTAATCAAGCTTCTGAATTTGGACTGCTTTTCTTAAAAGCCGCAACAAGTGATGGATCATAACCTCATTTATGTTACTGTAATTCATGAGAACCGGGACACCTTTGTTACGCTTCCTCATTTGCCTAATCGTCCAGTCGGGAAGCTATTCATTCCTAAGTACAACTGCTGAGAAAGCTTTCATTGAGCTATAAGAAAAAGATGGTAAAGAATTCATTTATATACTGGACATATCTGAGCATGCTTAAATACGAGCGAGTACCTTCTTCATTGTCCAGAACTTCGGATTATATGTAAAGAGCTTTGGCATGCTCCTCGTTGATTGTGTTAGACCGGGTTCTGTTCTCTTGCTGGCCTTCTTTTGAGAGACGTCAAAATTTAAGGAGGGCTCTTATGAACCGGGGTACTAAGGAGATACTGAAAGCTCCGAGCGGGATGGGTCGAGCTGCTACTGAATAAGTGACCGGGTGGGCAATGCCCGTGAATAACACAGACGGAGTGTTACGAATACGAACGAATTCGAATGAGATGAATTGTCTGTTGTTTCGGCTGGGGCTGACGAAGCTAGATAAACACCTGATTCCGTAACACGGAGCTTATACGGGAGCGGATGTGGTTCACACGGCATACTCTCGTTGCTCAATTTGTGAGTCAAGAACTACGCCCGGGGCTATCTTGGTTGTGAGTAAGTAATAGAGTTGTCAGACTCAAACGTATAAGATAAGTTGGTTACTACATGTCCAATAGAAAGCGGCATTGCTGCTAAGAACAGCACTATCTATAGCTGCGAGTTTAAGCATCGACTTGTGAACTAAGGAAGATGAGACACGGCTCAAAAGACAAAATCGTGCGAAAAATCATGCGTACGTTTGACCTTTCCGAAGCTTTTCCGATGGACAAAACTTGGACTTATCTGACTCGTCAGGTCCGTGCAAGTGCATTGATACTCCGAAGCTTTCTAATCGTCTTGGGGCTTTGTGATACGTATGGTGAATGAAACCCGAATGATTGCAGATACTACACCGCTGAATCTAGCTCCATCTAGCATCGCTAGATTGACGTAATATGCGTTGGCGAGTAATGAGATGAAGCCGAATCCACCAGAAACGGGTATCTGATACAGGCAAGCGTTGATGACAAATAGGGTTGATAGCAAACATGAGCACAAGGAGTTCAGATCGAGAGACCGTTTGAGCCTGTATCTTAAGCTTGTATGTGCTGGCGGGCTTCGTATAGTTGACTTGTTCGTACCATGGCTGCTGATGGCTCTAGTCCTCAATAGTTAGCGTTGCTAAATGAGCCTAAGGGATGCTTGCCATGAATAACGTAGTTAGACCAGTGTGACTTGATGTGTGTACCACTGGCAATTGTATTCCTCCAAGAGTTGACCATGTAGATCGAGGTTCAGCGGTTTGGTTGAAACTGGAGCTAGATCTATCGACTCAGGCCCTCCATTTTTCAGAAGCGCGTGCTTCAATACAACTTTAGTGTTGTCAATAGACCAAGCTCCGCGGGTGGGCTGATGGGCGAAGACCATCTGTTGCGCCAAATCCGAAAAGGTTTGCTCAGTACCATTCCAAGTCCCAATGTAATTTACTGTTGGGGAGGCTACAGAGGCAAGTTTAGCAGGACTGACGCCACCGAGCATCATAGCAGTATAAAAGCTTCTGCCTATGCTAGCACACTAAAAAAAATGGTTCAATGTACATTCTTTCCTGTCTAACGCTTTAGCAAAATCAGTCAATTCCTCTGCCGATCTTTCCACATTGGTGACCAGCGTTGCACTCACATCGGAAGAAAGGCGCAAAGACTGGTTACGACGAGAGCCTGGATCCAGCATTGCCCTGAAATCCTCAAAAGTTCTCATAATTAGTATTTCCAGCATAGCTGTCGATCTTTCGTCGACGAAAAGCATGTTCTCTCCAAAAGTTGTATTGTAGAACTTTTTTTTTTTTTGCCGTACCTTCCAGAAAGGTGTCATTCCGTTGACTGCAAGCGCAATACCGCTTCCATACAAGTTATCAAGATCAGATGGCGGTATAACTCCGAGTTGTCTGATCAAAGTAGGTATGTCGTGTGTGGTTGATATCCATCAACGAACTGTTTGTAGAGGGCGCTAAGAATGAGAGAAAGACCAAGAAGTGGAAGCACTACTGATAACACTAGCCGACTGGCTTTCTTGGCAATGGCTGACTTGCGGAGGAGAGCGTCCGGATATTGTAACGTTGCCACGTCGCGGGCCACCAGCCAATTGATGGCGCATAGCGTGACTTGCCTTGATGTAGGAAAGCCTTGAATTGATAGTAAGAGACTAAAGACTGTAAGCTGGTATTTAAATCCCAGATAAGCCGCAATGGCTGGGTTGTAGATGGCAATGACAGCTACAGTCTGCGAGTCATGGATTAAAAAGTTCCAAATGCAATCAAACAGGAAAACCGACCAATGCTACTAGACCAACGAAATTAGCAAGGATATCCATCAAGGATAAAATTCCGACAGTCTCAGCCTCTTCATATGTATGCTCGGGGTTGGAACCGTCTTGATGTCCCTCCTGTGATGGAATATCCCGGAATGATAAGGTCTCCTCGTCATTGCCTGGTGTGGTTGAACGTAAAGAATGATATGACATCTACATAGAAGGGGGGTTTGAACACTCAACTTTATGTGACAAGAACAGATAGAATCTGCAAGCATGTATCTTACACCCTCATCAAATACGGCTTCCGGCCAGTCCACGGCTGAGCTACTGCGCCTATCAATACTGTCGCGCCACATGCGCTGCTGAGAGGTTCTGGAGGGAGCGACGTCTGCCAATCGTCGATATGGAATTGAATTGCATGAGAAGAGAGCCGTGCATAGTGGTCGGTGTATCCCCCGATTGCATGCTCTGATTGGCGTAGACAAGTAAAGAAATTCATGAAGTAAAAACACCAGAGAAAGCGGCCTATGTCATTTGATGTGGTGATGCTGAAGTGGGCTTTTGATGGCTGGTTGGCAGCTGGGCTTGGCCCAGCCAAATGTATTTGCCATGATCAGCCCGTTAAATTGAAATGTCACTGTTGAGGTAATTCCAAATTCGATCCGATCGTCTTTCTAAGAATCTCAACATACCGAGTAATTTGCGCAAAAGTTGCATCGGGGTTCGCATCAACAAACGTCACAGACTACCAAAGAAAAAATTCACCAGGCACCCTACAAGGAGACCTTCAATGACAATTAACAGCATAATCTTTGTAAGTGCTGGTTCGTGGATGGAAGGCTTTTTTTAAAGGCTCAATTTTGTCTTTGGGAACTCCGTGACGGGTGTTCTGTGGAGTAATTTTCTTGCGGCCATAACATTTCTTGCCGCATCTACTGGTTGCTGGTGACGTGAATCAGTCAAAAGTTACAAAAGCCCTTAAGAGTTGTGAACTAGGTACTCGGGAATACCTTTGAGGTGACGCTCCTGATCTCGTGGGATGGCGCAACTTACATAGCTATTTTTAGCTGACGTCCCGCCCTATTTTCTTTTTTTTAGGGGACTTTTTTCTTTCTTTTCTTTTCTGTCAAAACAACACCATGGATGGAGGACATAAGACTTCGCTAAAAAAAAGTATTCAGCAAGAAAAGGGCAAGGGAAAAAGCCAATGCGCTTTGTAAACGCGTTGCACTGATATCAAGTTGCTCACCAAACTTGAATGTGTATCTCCTAATCCCGACATTCGCTCGCTGATTTAAGCAACACCACACATGTTGACAAGTCCTTCGCGTAGGCTCTGCAATGCCAAGTCAAAACTCTCTTCCCATCTTCTGGTCTTTTGTTAGGATCTTGGAGGACACCACATTGTTCTCCATGTTTTTACCTATGCCCGTTGTATTTTGTCCGCATAATTGTGTCGAATCTCACAAGGACAGTTTCAAAACTCCGGTGTTTGCGAACGTGTATAACTTTGCATAACTGAGGGTGTGTTGTATCTGTTTCCTATCTCTAACTCTCGCATTTAGAATTTGCTCGATACCAAATGAAGCGAGCCAGCAGCCTGTCCATGTACAACAGTGCTACATACACTGTATTTAGCTGATCACCATACAAGTCGTATTCAAATCGAGAAGAATTAGCCAGTCACGTGCGATCCTGGAAGCGTCTGTCGACTTCGCAGAGGTCATCGCCAGTCCACCATCTTGGGTGACGCTAATGGTCTGGCATATTATGCAGGATTGGCCCACGGTCAGTTATCACATATTTTGCGAGCTTTCTGCAGCATCGGGCAGAGGATCCAGTGAGCAGGGACTCCTTCCTCGCTATGCTCAAGGTCGCAACGAGTGCACCAGATCGGCCACGGTAGGATGGAAGCCTCAAGGCAACGGCAGAGCACTTTCACGCTCGGTCGTTCAGTCTCGTCCGATTGAATGTGTCTTTACAAGGTTCGAACCGAAAACATGCCTTCAACGAGTCTATTTATATTGCTGAATATCTGAAACTGACATGCCCGCATGTCTCGACGCCGCGAAAGTCTTACATTTCCCGACATCGCCGTTGCTCTCGAGCCCGAACCTTCCCCGCGGACTGCTCATGAGGGTCTCATAGTCACCCGGCAACGATGCGCCTCTTGGAAACCCTACCGAACGGAGACGTCTCCCTGACCGAGAACCTCCTTGATAACACCATTCCTCGATATCCTATTCTATCGTACCGATGGAAAGATGATGGCCAAAAGGTCGACTTCGAAGACATGATCAAAGGAGAGAGACG
Source organism: Astrothelium macrocarpum (assembly GCA_021030915.1). NCBI lineage: Eukaryota > Fungi > Ascomycota > Dothideomycetes > Trypetheliales > Trypetheliaceae > Astrothelium > Astrothelium macrocarpum. The sequence goes on from JAGEMR010000002.1 coordinate 308,499, forward strand.
AAGCAGAATTGAATTTCAAAAAGATCAAATTCTGTGGCGAAAAAGCGAAAAGAGATGGTTTGCAATACTTTTGGGTAGACAATTGTTGGAATACATAGCCCCACCATCAGTGACAATGCCCCACAAAAAGGACAGTATCTGCCGCCAAAAACGACAAGAGTCGTTGTTGAAGGGAAGCTGCTCTAAGGTGGTAGCCATTACTTTAATAAGGCTATGTTACGGGGAACTCGGTGCCCGTTTTGGTCCAGGTTGCCGCTGCTTTAGTTTCTCCGATCCGTCAGAATCAGAACCGAAAAATCACATCTAAATTTAGCACATGAGCACGTTGTGAGCCAGGCCGCGGAGGTGAGAAGCGCCCTCCATGAAGTCCGTGATGACTTGGACAGCATCCACTCCAGGCTTCTCCAGCACGCCCAGATCTTTCTGTGTGTCTCGATCTGACGCAGGCAGCTCGAGTGGCTCCTTGCTTTATCAATCCTTTTTCGAAAGTGTCACGGTTAGAGTTGGATTGACGCAAAAAACACTAAACCAACAGCTTACCGAACGTCCAATAATTTCAAATATATACTTATGTATGCTGGGGTAAGCGAATTTGCATGAAGGTGCTTGATGCTACTCACAATTAATTGGCTTATCGATTCCCGCTTCTATGGAACAATAGATTGACGAGGCCCCCTTCCCGCTGAGCTGCGTTTCGCGCCATGCAGAAAGAATTCGATATCTTTCAATCCCCACTTTTGTGCAACAACAGATTGACGAAATCCACGCTTTGCGCCGTGTGGAAGGCCTTCAAAATCTCTCGATCCCGCAATCAAGTCTTCTCAGGCCTGCATCATCCAGATTCTGCATATTTTTAGGTTCGGCTTCAGATTTAACTTATCCGCTGTCGACTGAGGAGTTTAGACATGTTTCCACGCGATAGCTTGGACTGTTTGAGGAGTAGGGTCGGTGATCTCAACTTGAACCCTAACGACAATGATTTCGACTTGAACTTTGATAGCAATGATCTCGACTTGGACGCTGATCCCGGCGAGGACACTGATTCCGGCGAGGACACTGACTCCGGCGAGGACACTGACCCCGGTGAGGACACTGACCCTGGTGATCTCGACTTGGGCTCTAACGGCGAGGGACGGGGACGCCGCCTTTACCAGGCAGACATTGACGACTACCGCTATAGATCTGCTTCGCGCGGCTCTTCTATTGCGGATGTTTATCGTAGCAATGATATTCTGTCTCTGTCGTCAAGTCGTGAACGTCAGCGCATCTCTGCGAGTCAAGCTTTCGAGGCTGCTAGCTTTGCCAAGCAATCGTCATCCTCGTCTCAAGCTACTACTGATCGTCACTCCACTTGGGAAAAGCTTGAGATCAACGTCGATAGGATGCAGTGCTCGACATGTCAAAAATGGTTTCGCGATTCAGCAATGTTGAAAGAGCATCATCGTCAAACTTCAAGAAATTGTATTAGATGTGGTCAATCGTGGCGTTATTGCGCCATTGGGATCAGTCAACACACAGATTATCCCTATTGCACATACAGCTGCACCGAACATAACGTTTGCTTTAAAGGCAAAAAAGAGACACAAAGACATGGACTTGAAGTTCGTCATAAACATTGCTTCTTCGAAAGGTGTAATTCGTCTGAAGCATTTGGAAACTGGAGCAATGAAGCAATCAAAGAGCACATCACCCGCAAGCATATCCAAAACCGGTGATAGTCGAGGCCAATCAAATACCAGTTTGTTAATAGATTAGTCAACGAGATTGTTCCGCAGGCAAGGTCATATGGGATGAGCTCATCAGCTTTCCATTATTGCTGTTTGCTTAGTCACTTTGCTTTGGGTTCGACGGGTCCAGAGACAGAGTGAGGCGCATATTGTTGAATTTGGGGATTGATTTCTGTTCAAAGTACACGTAACAAAACATTAAAGCTTACGCACCTTTCTAACGAGCTCTATTATGTGCATCTCTTCAATACTATCCTTAACTTGACTATAGTATCTAACAAACTCTAATACTAAAACCCTCTTTTTTAGGTAGATTTCAGACCCTCTCTAAGCAGTAGCTAATTTTATTTAATTTTACCCTGATTGTGCATGAACCTATCCCTGAGCATACTGAGGAGGTTCTAGAATCCGGCCCATGTAAACCCCCAGGGTCGGAGGAGTCCAGTTCTGGCACCCTAGACCCGGCAACAGTTTCCTTTTTAACACAGATGAGCAAATCGATTTGGAAGGTGCCCTATACAACAAATCCTTTCGTTCCTCAAGGTACTTTCCACTTTTTCTCCTTGCGGTAGTCCTTGTTTTCGTCGTTGTCGATCTTGGATCGGGCAATGGACTTGGCTTTCCACTCCGTATCAGTAGGCACAACCAATCGCTGCTTAGCCCAGCACAATGAGCCTAGCAATTCGAGGAAGCTCGCGATTCTTTGCGACCAGTCCGTTACCCTGCCAAATGAAATATAGTAGACTACACTCGGTATTAAGAAAAGCCAACTTGAAATCGTCTTCTTTGCGGCGGCATAGATCGTCAGCCTGACCATGAGGCCCAAAACTCGACATCCTCTGACTGGCTGCACCTAGCTGCTTGATCAAGCTAATTAATTATCCAATCAGTCATACATTCGGTCAAGAACTAAATGAAATGCGGCCAATCAGCTTATAGAACTAGCCAAAATAGATATCTCTGGAGCAAGCTAGTAACTTCTTGTTTACCCAGGCCATGACGAACCGCGCGGCTTCCCCATGCATTCCTTAGATGTATCGTAATAGGAAACAGCACCCAGGGGAAAAATATCAAAAAGGAAAGTGCGATAACCCGGAATCGAACCGGGGGCCCATCGACTGTGCTCAAATGGCAACGATGGATTTTACCACTAAACCATTATCGCTAGTGGTTTAGTGGTAAAATAGAATCTAATATAATCCCAAGACAATTTGCTGTGAGATGAGATAAGAGTTTGATGGGATTGAAAGGTAAAGACTTAAAACTTCGTGATTTAGGCCGATATCATTTGATATCGAAGAGGATCAAATAGATGAGTGATATGCTAAATTGACATTTCCAATTGCGGCTATTATCGACGGTTCCATTCATGTCTTGGGAAGGTAAGGTATCGATTTGATAGTCTGATATATGTTGTCGAGGTGGTACATGAACATTTCGATATCAGATATATGGCGAGAAAATCCATATTAAAGGAACATTAAGATGTCTACAGAGTCCGGAGTATAGAAGCAAACAGTGAACTGACTTGCTTTAAAAGATCGATTTTATCGTCATCATTCCTTTCTTAATCGCTTCTTGATTTGATCAGATCCTATAACTACCGTTAGAATGCTTTGCCCACCCGTATAAATGCTTGATCGAGCGAGCCCCCAAGCGCCATTGCATATGCATGTTATCAATCCGCATGATCAAATCTTCAACACCGATGTCTTGCTTTGAACGCCATCAAAAACGCAGGTATTATCAACAGGAACGTATTGCTTCGTGATAACCTTAATGACCTCCTGCGCAACCATGCCACCGGTGAAGGAAGCGATATTATGCAATTCAGCACCGCCAGCACGGGTCCTACGAGCATAATGTCAGAAAGTGCTTAAAAGTTTCAAAATTATGGATAGAAGATTAGCCAAGGGAAGCGTACATCTCTTGAGCAATCTTGGCTACTGACTCCTTGATCTCGGAATACTCAGGATCTTCAATAAACTTGCCTGCTTCCTTAAGTAGACCGTCCATAAAGGTTTCTACAATTCCAACCATCTTCTTAGCATCTGTTTCGGGGTCGAAAATACCCGGAGGCTTGAGTGTAGTATAAAAGCCATCAGCTGGATGAGCAGACACAAAGGAGTCGTAGGCAAGGAAAGCGAGGTAAAGAAGTAAAAGTGAGTCCGGATTTGATAGCGCATTGCTTGCCCATTTAGCACGGGCACCCCATATTGGAGTCTTGCCCTGAGCAACAATCTTCAAGTCCTGGCCCCGAATCAACCTGATAAATCCAGCGTTCTTGCAAAAAGCTTCGACTTCCTTTTCATCGATCTGCGGCGTTGGATACCGGGTTTGGTCAATCTTCTTCTCGAGATTGCGCACATTGGAGAGCACCTCAGCAACATCTTTACGAGCCTTGGCCTTGAATACGTTTTGAAGCTCAATGTAGTCGTTAGATTGCGCCTTCATGTCGGGAAGAGAGCCAGATAGCGGGAGTGAGCCATGCTGTTGGTGAAAAATCTTGACGGCTCGAGCAATAGTCCAGAAGCTGGTGCGTTGCTCGTGAAAGTTGCTACATTCATCGGCCTCAAACACCTCTTTGACTGTGGAGCTGGGTTCCGAAGGATTAAGGTTTTTCAAGACTGCAGCGATAGCTTCGTCAAAATTCTCTTCACCTCCTTCCGGATTGCCTCTCCTCGTCCCCGACCGTACTAACTCCTTGAATTCCGTCTTCTCCTTGTAATTCTGTGGGGGTTTTCCACCATGCTCCGATTTCCACACTGACAAGAAATGCAGAAGGAGAAGGATATAGGGGACATGTCCGTGATCATGGTCATTCATTGACTCGAGATCCTTTGTCTTGTTCAATGCTAGCTCGCGTAGTTCTCGGAAAGGCCATAATATTCGCAAGTCGGTCGTCTTTTCAGGGTCGGGATGGGTGTCAAGGACAGGAAAAGCGATTGGCAGTTGAAGAGAGAGTTGTGAGTAGAATCCGACACAGTGAACATAGAAAACAGGTGTATTGGATGCTCGAGCTTCTTGTGATATGGACCTGAGTATGTCCGGGGCGATGGGAGCAGTCACAAGAACATGAGTGAATGGTTTTAGCGCACCGCGGCCTGCGACGAATGTTTCTAGAGGTTCGGTAGAGAAGCTGCCTTTGACATCTGGGTTCAGCTCTTTAAGGTATTTGCAGCACTGTTCCGCACGATATTTGCCCCGAGATGAGTCTTCCAAGAAAAAGTTGACACCAAGATCGGCCTCTGTGACAGTTGAAGGGTCAATGATAGTAAAGTTGCCGATGCCTATAACTGTGGTCAGTATACTTTTTCGAATAGTATCTTGTACTCTTTGCCTGACCAGGTAGTACGAGATTCTTGAGCGTCTCCACCCCAACGGTACCAGATCCGGAATTAATGAGCAATATGTGGGCCTCTTCCAGAGCTGCTTGTCCGCTTGCAGCCCATAGTCGGAGCTGGCGATCGTATTTTTTCTCCTTTGATGTCGGGGCTTGAAGCGGAGGAGGAGACACAACTTCGTGCACAGACTCAACCATGCTGAACGGACAGATGGTGTTGAAGCTCTGGGCCTTTTGTTTTGCGGACGATTACTCCGTACTCTATGCGAAGCTGTCCCCTGTACTTACCTTACCTAGGTAGTGACGCTAGCTTGGACCCTGACAGCTGGAATATGACGTAGACCCAAGGCGAGACCACCTTGTAGGTATTACACATGACTAAGGTAAGATAACCTTTACAATAACAGTATTGGAAATCTGTTCCTATACATTATGGCAGTCATGAGTTCTTGACAGAATCACGCAACTCGTTCTGTCGGATGTCTCGGGACCTACTCATCAAACATTTTCTTCTAAAACATGACTCGGCATTCGCCTTGAATCTATAGAGGTTTAACTCCGCAGCATCCGAGTCCTTTACTTCTTGCAACATGGAACTGTCTGCTGCTCAAGAACAAGTAGTGCATCTTATAAACGATGCTGAAGAGCGGTTACGTACCGACGAACTGGTGCTTGCTGCTCAATCGCTTCGTCAAGCTTCTGCGATTAGTCCTGGAGACCAACGCATCAAAGACTTGTGGGCCAAACTTCAGAGTCGGGAAAAGCAAGATCCGCTGCTAAGTTTATGTCAGGCCTACGTAGAAACCGGCTCAGAAGATACAAGGAAGCAGATCCTGAATTTTCTTAATCATCAAAGCGTCCAATCTCAAATCGTTGGCAGATGTTTTCACATGCTTTTGTCGTCAAAGCAGTCCGTGTCCACGACTGACCTTCTCATTGGCAGTCTTCTCAAAGCTCCGGGAGCCCAGAGGTACTTTGCATCAGAAATTCATGAGCGACCAACAGCAACTTTCAACCTCATCTGGAAATGCGGCGATGAGGCAATTAACGCTGTTTCAACCTTTGTCCTTGATTCGCAAAGATGGGATTCGCAAGATGACCGCAGGTTGGCTGTTAGGCATGTGTTCCAGCTCCTGTTGGCGAAGATTATGGGCGGAGACAGTGATGACCTTGAAAGGGCAATGAAGAATGCCGCTCGGCTACTTGCAACAGTCCCAGCTGATGTTGGAGAACTTGTTGATGCCGATAGTTTTGACAGCATTCTATCTTGCCTCGACATTCGATTATCAACTGTGCTTCGTAGTCAAGCTACATTGGCCGTCGCCAAAACACTAGACGTTGCGCATGAACGTGGTCAGGCTTGGCTTGCCAAATACGTCACGTCCAGAGTTGCGAAGAAAAAGGCTGATGATCTTCTTGTCGCATTTTCTGCGGCCGCAGCAGTTTTCCCGCTAGTTCCTTCGGTGGCATCAATGCTGTTTCTCACTCCAGGATTTCTTGAAAAACTTGTCCCGATTTTGAAGAAGAATAAGAATGCCAACAAAATGCAACTGGCAGCTCTCGAGATGTTTAGTGCCGCTTGTATTGATAATCATTGTCGGGCTGCGATCCATCAACATTGTACTGAATGGTTAATGGAACTTGTTGAAACTGGGACAGAAGAGACGACATCGAGTGTGGCAGCACTTGTTCTTGTCAAAACGGAAGGCGCCGAGTCTCCGAATCATGGCTCAAAAGGTCCCCAAATCCAGATCACAGGTCCAGATGATCTGGTCTTCCTCATTAGAAATATGGTCCTGAATTCCGAAGAATCATACAGCAAGCAAGCAGCAATCGAAGCTATTGCATACGCCTCGCTTCAGTCGAAAGTGAAAGAAGAACTAGCAAATGACGACACGTTCCTCTACAAGCTGGTTGAAATTCTATCGGTAGTTTCAAATGGCGTTCCAGCATTATTCGGAGGTCTTACAATCATCGCCAACTTGACGGCATACCGGCCTACTCAATCAGAAGAGCGAAAGCGCATATCTCAGTTAAAGGCATACGCAAATACATCCAAAGCCGAACAGGTGCATCCAGCCGACCTCACCGATCGCGTCACGGCAAGATGCAAGAAAATCTTAGACATCGGAGTTGTTCCGCTGCTTGTCAAGCGTGGAAGCAAAGCCTCACCTGCCTTGTTTTCTCTCATCTCCCAGATTTTGCTGTCGCTCTCCTTTGATCAAAAGTCTCGGGGGAAGTTGGCACAGCAAGGTGCTGTTAAAATTTTGATACAAGCACACAACAGCCTTGTCATAAGCGGGACTATGCCTCCACTACCAGCTCAAACCGCTACTACCACCTCCCCAGCTCGCGTGGCTGCCCAAGCGCTTGCTCGAATCTTCATCTCCGTCAATCCTTCGCACGTCTTTCCCTCTTCTGCTGCTTTGCCAATGACTTCAGCAATCCGCCCCCTAATATCACTCTTCACCGATGACCAAGCTACTGAGCAACGAGATCTCCTACCCACTTTTGAATCACTCATGGCTCTTACAAATCTAGCATCTGCAGATCAAGAAGTTAGTGAAGCAATCATTAGGCTGTCATGGCCAAACATAGAAACTCTCATGCTGAGCTCCAACGCAATGGTTCAATGTGCAGCGGTCGAGCTGGTCTGCAATCTCATGACCTGTCCTTCCGGTATCGCACTTTTTGCCGACGGAAGCAAATCCGCAAGGAATCGCATGCACATCTTGCTTGCTCTTGCCGATGTCGAGAAACTGGAAACGAGAAGAGCTGCGGGAGGAGCTCTGGCAATGCTGACTGATTGGGAAGGTGCTGCAGATGCCGTACTCGACAAACAACGTGGCCCTGAGATTTTGCTTTCTATGTGCACAGAAGAGAGAGATGAGTTGAAGCATAGGGGATTTGCGTGCATTAAGAATGTTGTTTGTACACAGGGATCCATTGGCGAACGAGCGAGGCAAAGCGTTAAACGTGAAGGAGGCGTTGATAGTTTGAAAAATGTACTAACACAAACACGAAATCCGCTCATCTTGGAGCTTGGTATTGAGGCATTGAAGAAGCTCCAATGACACCAAGAAACTATGAAATTGGATGCGTATCGTATCAAATGAGGAAATGATGAATAGTCATATCACGATAGAATAACAAAATTGCATGTAAATTAAAAATTGTTCACTTTGCGGGACACTAAAAAATGTCAAAACTCTGTCGCCCTGAGCACCTTTTACATAGTGCATGCTTGTTCAGTGCGAGATCTCAATAAGAAATGTCACCGGCGACCGCAAGAGATACAATCGCCACAGGCCTTGCAGATAGATTCCCGTAACATTCCAAGCAAATGGAGCCTGTAGATTATTTTTCAAGAAATGGCTCCTAATATTTTCTTATTTATCATCGTTGAGGGCCTTCGTATGAAGGGTGTAGTGATTCTAGATCTGGCGCGCAGGTGACATCTCTTATTGCAACCACTGGTGTCACCATACCGCCGGCACCACTGGCCAACATTTGTTCGTGTAGCACCCCTCGACAATTCTCGACTTCAAGGTCCATGATGGATCGCTAAAATGGCATTGACTTCGGTACGTGTCTCTGGCTCGCTCAAATGAATCAGGAGCTAATGGACTTTAGTGGAAAGCCTTCAAGTTCTTCGATGTAGCCCAGGTTAAACTACCATCATCCGAAGATCCAAGCCTTTTCCAAGTACGCCCTCTCCACTACTTCAAGATTGCCTCTGACTGAGTTCAGCAAGGTCAAGCTGATGCTGTTGCCGCTGGATCAGAAAATGTCTTCTTTGGCAGCGCGAATGGAGTCGTTCGCATACTATCCCAGCATTTCAAGCTCGTTCGATCGTTTAAGGCGCACGAGACCGGCTCAATTACTCATATGAAACAAATCGAAGGAACGACATTGTTGGTCACAATTGCAGAAGATCTATCAAGCGAACCTATACTCAAAGTTTGGGCTTTGGATAAACTAGACAAGAAGACGGGAATACCAAGATGTCAGTCCACCATCAACATCAAGAATGGGAGGAAACAATTCCCAGTAAGAGGATCTCCAGACATTCAATAGCATGATTCATACTGAGAAGTCAGATCACCGCTTTTGCAGCGCTGGACAACCTATCGCAGTTAGCAGTGGGCTTCGGTAATGGCGCTGTTACCGTTGTTCGCGGCGATCTCATTCACGATCGCGGCACAAAACAGAGGACTGTTTTCGAGTCTGAGGAACCGATCACAGGCATAGCATTTCGTGAGGATAGCACAACGACTTTATACATTGCAACAACTGCCAGGGTCTCAACACTTGTCATATCTGGAAGAGGGTTGGGACAACCACCGCGAACATTGGAAGACTTTGGATGTGGACTGGGATGTATGACAGCGTACGAAGATAGCGGTGATATTGTCATCGCTCGGGACGATGCCATATATATCTATGGTCCGAGAGGGAGAGGCCCGGTCTACTCATATGAATGCTCGAAAACCCTAGTCAACGTCTTCAAGGACTACATCGCGATAATATCACCGCCACAAGCAAATCGAAACTCTTCGTTTGGCGCTTTTGGGAATGGCCAGACGACCGAGGGCTTCACAACAGCTAATTTAACTATTCTCAACACAGACTTGAAGTTCATAGCTCACCAAGAGTCCTTATCATCACAGGTCAAATTCATTTTCGAGGAGTGGGGCGATCTTTTTGTGTTGACGGTTGATGGCAAGGTAAAACACTCCAGGATGCTGATTGGAAGATCATTTGCTAATTCAAAGTAGCTGTTTCGATACCATGAAAAGACTTTCCAGCAGAAGCTGGAAATTCTCTTTCAGCGTAATCTATACGTGTATGCCATCAACCTTGCGCAAAAGTATCGACTTGATCCTGTCCAACAAAATGTCATTTATCGGAGATATGGTGACTACCTGTACCAAAGAGGAGACTTTGATACTGCTATGCAGCAATACCTCAAAGCAATCGACAATACCGAGCCCTCTCAAGTCATTCGTAAAGTAAGATTTTGCAAACTTGTAATGGAAAACACCACTGATATTCTATAGTTTTTGGACACTCAGAGGATACACAACCTCATTGACTATCTTGAAGAATTACACGAGCATCACAAAGCCAGATCAGACCATACCACGTTATTGCTTAACTGCTATGCCAAGCTGAAAGACGTTGATAAATTAGAGGAGTTCATCAAGGCCCCAGGTGATCTCAAATTCGACTTGGAGACAGCAATCTCCATGTGCCGCCAGGGTGGTTACTTCGACCAAGCAGCCTATCTTGCTCGAAAACATGACGAGCATGAAATAGTGATTGATATTCTCATCGAAGACTCCAAGAAATACGCCGAGGCGCTTGCGTACATCTGGAGACTCAATCCGCCTGAAGCATACAGGAATACGATGAAATATGCTACGGTCTTGTTGGAGCACTGTTCAAAGGATACGACCCAGCTTCTCATCGACTACTATACTGGTCAATTCCGTCCGAAAAAGGATGCGGTTGTCATTTCAAACGCGCCATCATCACAGTCGCAAAGCATTGCATCGAGTGCAGTGCAGAATCTCGCAGCACTACTCCCACTGCCATACATGAACCCAAGCACTGTACAATCTCCCGCGGCAGAAGGCAAAACAACAGTAAGCCAGACACAAGTAATCGAAACGAATACGAATGATCCGCCTGCCGAGTACGACGTTCCGCAGCCCCGAACGGCTTTCTCGGCGTTTGTGGATCACACCCATGAATTTGTCGTCTTCCTTGAAGCATGTATGAAATCGGAAAATCTTGACGAGGACGACAAGGAAGATATCTATACAACCCTCTTCGAGATGTATTTGCACATTGCAAGCGGCAAGAAGGCTGGAGAGCGACAAGAATGGGAGGACAAAGCCAAACAATTAATCGAAAGTAAAGACATACCTATCGATGCGTCAAACGTGCTGTTGCTTTCTCATCTCGAGAACTTCCGTGATGGAACTGTGTTAGTGCGAGAAAAACAAGGTCTCCGGTTCGACATTTTCCGTTCCTACACTTCAGCCAATGACACTACTGGCGCAATCAAAGCTTTGCGAAAATACGGACCAGAGGAGCCGCAACTCTATCCTGCAGCTTTGGCATACTTCACTTCCAGCCCTGCTGTACTCGAAGAAGCAGGCGATGAGCTGGATGCGGTCTTGCAAAAGATTGATGAAGACGGCCTCATGGCTCCTCTACAGGTTATTCAGACTTTAAGTGCAAATGCCGTGGCGACCATGGGCCTTGTCAAGCGATATCTGAGCAACACAATCGAGCGTGAGCGCAAGCAAATTGATCAAAACCGGCAGACCATCGAGTCGTATCGTGCTGAGACGGCAAAGACTCGATCGGCGCTGGATACGCTCAATACACAACCGGCGGTCTTTCAAGCTACACGCTGCCGTGCATGTGGTGCGTCACTTGATCTGCCAACAGTGCACTTTCTCTGCAAACACAGCTTCCACCAGCGCTGCTTGAATGTCCCAGAAGACGAGGAGGGAGCGGCAGCACTAGAGAATGTGGGGTGTCCCATATGTGCCTCACAGAATGCCACTGTGAAGGCGATTCGCCGGGCGCAAGACGAGAGTGCTGAGAGACATGAGCTGTTTTTGGATGCTCTGAGGAGGAGCAAGGATGGGTTTGGGACGATAAGCGAGTGGTTTGGCCGAGGAGTGATGGGAGCAGCCAATGTAGTGGAATAATCTTGCTCCAGAATGGCGGATATGGAGTAGATCCGTCTCCTACTTGAAACACAGAGAAGATGTCGTTGTCCGATGTTGATTTGTCCATGACGTTTTGCGGGGCATGGACCATGTGTCGCGCATTCAGCCTCCGATATCAAAAAAAGCAAATCAACCAAAACTTCAAGCTTACTTCGCGTATTAAGCAAAATTGTTCTCAAGCCCAAAGTCTAATAACGTATCCTCATGTCCTGATTATGATACGCTCCAACGTCCACAAGCAAGTATTTTCACATGCTCGGCTGAGTGTGGTAGCTGCCGGAAGATTACGGGATGGTTAATCCAAGTCCATAAGAAGCTGGATAAACATCTCCACAACCCGAAATTGATGTCCGAAAAGGGCATCTCAGTCTTCGTAACATGCTGACAGCTCGGCTCAATGGCTCGTGCCTGAATCCTGGTGTTTTGGCGTCCCGGAATGAGCCAAGTGACCAACCACATTTCCCGGAATCTCCACGCCTAGTCAGTCCGTCGCACACTTGCTTCTTCACTATTCTACAACCATACCCACAACACCTTGCCTCACTTGTCACACTGTCGTGTGGACTTTGGCACTGCTCCTCACTTTGCACCTCACACGGCCAAGTTGTTTTCCTCTTCACCATGGCCCCCTTTCAGGACTATTTGTCGGTCGCAGCCAAAGCACGGTTGCGCCCGGCATGATTCCCGGCTTTGTTGACTTTTTTGATTTTTGTTTGCGCTTCTTAGACTCGGTGGGCGGTTATTGTTCCTGGAATTTGACGGATACGAATCGACAGAATGAAATTTGGACAGAATCTTCCGCGCAATCAGGTGCCCGAGTGGGCTTCCTCTTATATTAATTACAAGGGCTTGAAGAAGCTGATCAAGGCAGCCCAAGCTGCCGCCAAGCAAGGCACGGAGGTTGATCTTGCTGGTGACTTCTACATGTTTTTCATCCATGTGGGTGATGGCTGATTGGACCAGGCTTTTTTTACGCCCTTGATCGTAATCTAGAAGACGTTGATCGCTTCTACAACAAGAAATATGGTGATGGTTCGCGGAGACTGAAACTCTTGCACGAACGATACGGCGATACCGGACAACAATTGCATGGTATCGACAAGGATGAAGCTGAAGATCTCATGGGTGCCCTTCTTGAGCTCCGTGGACAATTGAGAAAACTTCAATGGTTTGGTGAAGTCAATCGTCGGGGTTTCGTTAAGATTACAAAGAAGCTCGACAAGAAGGTCCCCGGATCCAACGCAAAGGAGAGATACCTTCAGACAAAGGTGGATACTCAACCTTTTGCCTCTCCCGCTCAACTGTCGAAAGATCTGAAGGATGTGAACGATTGGCTGTCTGGCCTCGGAGAAGCCAAAGTGTTTGACGATGCTTCCTCTGTTCATTCCTCATCATCGCTAAACAGGGTCTCTTCAAGGACAGCTGTAAGCCTGCCAAAGGACTTACTGGACAAAGTCGACCTGGCTTTACGCAGTGACGATGTGTCTAGCCTCGCCGATGTTCTCTTCGAAGCGCCCAAAGAGAGTCAAAATGCTACAGCTCCCCCACAAGCAGTGCTACTCAATCTTTTGCAGCGTTCTATTTCTTGCAGATCAAGAAATTGTATTCGAAGATTGCTGACAGACATCAACACGCTTAATGAAGACGATGACCTCAACCAGCGTAACTGCATCCACCGACTTGTCATCGCAATCGGACGGACTCAGACCCTTGAAAATCAACAAAATGGCGCTTCACCAAGTGAGATTGCTTTGGAGACGACAAAGTTTATTTCTCCAGCCGAGTCTCCTATTCAACTTCCTCCACCGCACATGATGACGCCTCCAGCAAGCGAAAAGTCTTTGGACCAAAACGATGGTTCGGTTCAGCTTTTAATATATCTGCTGGATCAATTTCAGTCTGCACAGAGGTCTGCTCTGCAAGCTCGAGATGCGTATGGGCGACTTCCTCTACATTACGCCGCGCAATACGGCGTTGCTGTAATATGTCAGGAAATCATTAAGCATATGCAAGAGTGGGACCAGTTTGAAGTGTCAGACGGGATAGACGCTTCCCAATGGCAAGACTCAGAAGGATACGGACCTCTTCATCTCAGTGTCATTGGTGGTCATGTTTTTACCACAAAGGCCCTGCTCGAAGCAGAAGGTCGGCTTGGGCTCAAACAGAGTGGAGACCATGTCAACAAGAATATCCCTCATTCAGGCGCTGCCCTTGCACTCGCGACCAAATCCAACTATGTTGCGATCGTGAAGCTTTTAGTCGATGCAGGAGTCGAAATAAATTATCAAGATTCTCAAGGCGAGACGGCATTACATATAGCGGCCCGCTTTGCACGTGATCAATGTGCTGAGATTCTCATTACAGGAACCGAGTCTCAAAAGGCCGACTTGGAGATAGCCGAAAACACATTTTCTTGGACCCCGTTGTTTGTTGCTTGCGTCGAAGGCTCTGTATCGATTGTAGAGCAATTGATTGCTGCTGGCGCGATTCTTGAGGGATGCGATTCCTCTGGATGGACACCAAAAGAGCATGCCGCACTTAGAGGGAACCTCGCAATATCAAGGCTACTGGCCGAGTACACAACTTCACCAAGACATTTCCCGGATACTGCTACTTCCCTTCCATCTTCACCTAAATCTGTCTCTCCGGAGGTTCGTCCAATCGGATCTACCAAGGGACATGGTCCCAGCAACTACACATCTTCAGAACCCGTAAAGACTTTCGGACATCGCTATCTCACCAAAGACTCGATGGTCCTCGTAAGCTTGGGCTCGATGGATAGTCGCAAAGACGTGAATCCAATCAAATTGGATCAAATTCCTTTGGCAGATGCGCACGCTACGCAGCTCGACACTGCTCTCTCGGTGGTTGTGTCGGCATCTGGTGCTGCTGGGGAGCCTACCGTCATTGACCTACCTGTGCAAGAGAATATTAGCACAGACCCAGTGGCTTTTACTACATCAGACCTTGCAAAGGTCAAGCTGCTTTTTGACATTATTCCTACGTATGCTGGTATCAATACCAACGTTATCGGTCGTGGTGTTGCTGTACTATCTAGCCTGCGAACAAATGTCGGTTCGAGGCGTAGATCTTTGAATGCAGACGTAAGCGTTCCTATTGTTGCTGCAACAACACTGGAGGTCATTGGATCGGTCAATTTCAACTTCCTCATCATCACACCGTTCAATCACCCCAACATGACCATATCCGAGGAGCACACATACTGGAAGAAGCTGGCTTCGACGATGGTCATTGGGCACAGAGGACTGGGAAAAAATGTGGGGGCGCGGAAGTCTCTACAGCTTGGCGAAAATACTATACAGTCTTTTATTGCTGCGGCAAACTTAGGCGCATCATACGTGGAGTTTGACGTACAGATGACCAAGGATCTCGTACCTGTCATTTACCATGATTTTCTCGTCAGTGAGACTGGTATCGATGCACCAGTCCACACGCTTACCCTCGAGCAATTTCTTCACGTTGGCGGCGGAAATGCGCCGTATTCGTCCAAAATCGAATCTAGTCTCGACGGCGCAAACAGTACAAGCAATGATTCAGTCCCCACTATGGCCCGGCGACGCCAATCATTCTCAGCAGGCATGTCCGAGGAAAAATACACGTCCGATCTGAGTGAACGCATGAAGCACACACGAGACTTCAAGCAAAAGGGTTTCAAAGGCAACAGCCGCGGCCACTCGATCAAAGCGCCCTTTACCACGCTCGAAGAGATGTTCAAGCGCCTTCCTGAATCTGTTGGCTTCAACATCGAAATGAAATACCCCATGCTCTTCGAATCCGAGGAACAAGAAATGGATACGTACGCTGTTGAACTCAATTCGTTCGTCGACACTGTGCTTAGGAAAGTGTACGACCTGGGAGGCAAACGGAATATCATTTTCAGCTCGTTCAATCCGGAAATCTGCATCTTACTGTCGTTGAAACAGCCATCGATTCCGATCCTGTTCCTCACTGACGCCGGGACATCGCCTACGGGTGACATTCGGGCGGGCAGTCTGCAGGAAGCAATCCGGTTCGCGGTAAGGTGGAATTTGTTGGGCCTTGTAAGTGCGGCGGAGCCATTGGTGCAGTGTCCACGCTTGGTGAAGGTGGTGAAAGAGAGTGGGCTGGTTTGTGTGACGTACGGGACGCTGAATAACGATCCTGACAACGTAAAGGTAAGAAAATCGATAGAGCAAATTCTGATGCATTTTGCGCTAATGCAGAGTATAGCTTCAAGTGAAAGAGGGAATTGATGCGGTCATTGTCGATAACGTCCTAGCAATTCGGAGAGGGCTCACAGGTCTTGAAACAGAGGTCGCTACATGAAATATGTCATAGAGGTCTGAAGTCTTCCTATCATCGGGAGTATTGACTATGGTTGATTTGAATGCGGAGCCTGGAAGATGGGCAGTTTCCTTAGGCAACAGGCAATTTGTTGAGAGAAGATGCTCAGCTCAACCTGAGTTTCTGTCTAGATGAACAATCAAACCCTGGTCTTCGTCTCTGACACAATCTTAGTTTTGCGCTTTGCATTGCGATTTCGTAGCAAGTAGCATGCTCGCTTGGGCGTCTTCTCCTGTCAAATGCATTCTCCTAAGTCCGCACCCGTCATTCATTAGGTACATGTAGAAGCCCAACGAGTTCAGAGTAGCGCGAAAAGATCACGCTAAGAATTGCGCAGAGCCGCACCTTAAATTCTGCCGCACAGCTTCAACTTTTGCGCTTGGCCACACGCAAATCATTTTCAACGCGTCCGAGCCCAGAATCTGCAGTGATGAGTGTAAGGTTGCTCTTCAGCTCTCAGGCGCGCCCTTCTCGTGTATGTTTCAAGACCAGCTAACTCAGTGCAGAGCTACCTCCCCCTCAACCCGCGGCCAATGCTGCAGTCGCTGTACGCAACTCCCTGTAACTCCCTGTTCGCCATAATCATTCCCTTACGTGTCTATACGCCCTACGCTTCTTGCCTTTGCCTATAACTCGATGACTGCTATTTCGTACCATGCGCTGATTTTACGAACCATTAGGGTAAACACCGAAGTCATCGTCCGCCTTAAATGGGGTCAAACAGAATACACCGGTCGACTCGTCTCCGTGGACTCATACATGAATCTTCAGCTGGCGGGAACAGAGGAATTTGTAGATGGTAAGAGTACAGGAACATTAGGGCAGGTGCTTATACGGTGCGTCAGCTTTTTATAACGATTATACTTCGGACTCATTCTGAATGCGAAATGAACAAGAATCTCGCTGACGAAAATGAGCTTAGATGCAATAACGTGCTTTGGATCTCGTCGAAACCAGGTGGTAAGCAGAATGGAGACACGGAGATGAGAGGCTAAATGGGCAGAACAAGCTTCAGCAACGTGAGGTGGGAATAAAAAAAAACCAGTCAACAGGACGTCTGGGGAAGGCGTCACATTGTCATTTGCCGTTGAGCCTGAGCGAGGGTTAGTTGCATTGAGCGGTCCAGGCCTCCAGGATTTTGAAGGCTTACGATTCCACGTCGGACAAGCCGAGCGCTTCGGTACAGAGAAAGAAAGTCATGGGGAGATAGTCATGTCATTTTGTCATACTCCACAACATCTAGTCATCAATTTCCTCAATAAGCCTCCGCCCTTCTACTTTCTGTTCACTTTTCTCACAAACATCTACATCCAATCCTCTCAAACCCTCAAGTCCCAGTTCCTCCGTCATTCCTGCTCCCTCCGGCCCAGCCCGCTCCACAATCCCCACCATCCGACTCACTCTCCACGCCTCTAGCTCCTCTTCGACAACCCTCACATGCCCCCTTACTAACTCATCCTCATCCTCGCATCCCAAATCCCCCACAATAGCCCGCACCCGCTCCACCATTGTGTCCACATCTCCACCGCCAATCTTCATCAGCGCCATCTCCCCTCCAGCTTGCCATACTCGCTCCAGTGCACGTACGAATTCCAGGAGGATCGTCGCCGCTGCACGCCGTACAATCGCTTTTCCAGCGCCATGCTCAAGGCGTAATACAGCGTATGCAGTGTCGACGATGGAGGTTGACAGAGTGTTCGAATCGCTGAATAGGGATGGAGAAGACGTTGAGATAATGTGGGCGAGGAGGCTAAGAGCAGAAGCGCGAAGGCGGAGGTCTTCTTCGTTGTTAGGGGCCAGACGCCAGGTGGATAGGATGTAGTGGAGAGCTTCGTCCTCAGCTGCTGCAGTGTGAGTCTCAGGAGGCAGCTGAGATTGTAGTGGTGTATCAGAATTTGAAGGAGCGGATGTATCTGGGGGATTGAAGCGACCGTGTCGGCTTGAGATGGTCAGAGCTGCTTCCGCGATGCGGAGAACATATTCTTCTTGCATTGCGGTCAGCCCATTGAGGCAGGACTGGGTGGAGAAGGTATTGATGATAGAGACAAGGGCCTGTGCTACCCTCAGTCGAGCGTCGAGACCGCGGCTGGACGATTGATCAAGGTAGGTTTCAAGTAGTAGTGGGATGACAATTCGGGGTTCGTACTCTGCGAGTTGAGTTAGTGTGCGTAATGCACTCAGGACGACGTAGTCGTCTGTCTCGTCAGGGTCTTCTTGGTCAACAGAATGATTTAGCTGAGTGGCTTTTCTAGAAGGATTGTCTTCGCTTAGAATATTCAAGAAGAGCACTGTGACGGCAGGAACGTCCACTGCCGGAGATGACGCGTTGATAAGCCCCGATAGCTTGGAAAACGCTTCTACTCGGATCGGGGGCTGTGGGGAAGACATATTTTCCAGACTTTCAGCATACGTTTCAAAGTCTTTCTCTGTAATATTAGAGGCAACACCAGAAGTCCGTTGCGATAGTGCCTCCGTCCGCTTGGAGGGTGGAATTTTCAGGTCTCCGCTTTGCAGAAAAGCATGTATCTTCAACTTCACTGTTAAAGCAGCCGCTGCTAACGATGCCGGGAGTGCATCATAATGTCGTTGTAGTTTCTCCAATGAACTATCAATCGACTCAAGATGATTTTTGCCGTTCGAATCAAAGTAACTATCATGAGCCTGTAGGACCGCATCGAGTAAACTGATAGCAAGAGAAGCGATTGTGAAGGAGTCATCGGACATTCCTCTGAAGCTATCACCAGTAACAGCATCAAACACAGATGGTGCGATTTGCCCAAGCTGAGCCAGACTGGGTTTTGCATGAGTCCTGTTACCATATCTGACCTCATTCTCGAATACTTTGGCAATGTCAAAAAGAAACCAATCCACGATTTGCACAATTTCCAAAGGCTGGCTTGTCAGCTGGTGCTGGAAGGTTGTAATCATCCCCATTATGAACTTCAGACCGGTGATGGAACGGAGTAAAACGTCTGTTGATGTTCGCAAATGTTCTGTTGGTGTTGAATAGAGAGACTTTTGCGAGGAATGCCAGTCTTTCACACCATCCGAGAATATTCTACATAGAACACTGCTCTGAATGTCACACGCAGACAGAAGCTTGACCAAGAGGCTGACTCGATGATCAACCACTGTCATTTTCTTGAGCAATCTGGCTTCGTCTCGTTCAGGTTCTAATCGTTTCTGAATTTCGATAAGCCCACCGCTGCAGGGTGCGAACACCCAATGAGACGGTCCTTCGAACAAGACATTTTGGACAATATCTTGTATTTGTTCTGGACTTGCATATAGTCGTATGTATGTCTCGAGTAGTTTCCATGATAACGAAGCAGTAGTAGAGCTCTCTTCATTTAAACTAGCAAGACCCCAGAGTGGAAGTAGAAGTGATCGTAGCAGCCTCTTGGCTACACCCGGATTAGGATGGGAGAGAACAATCTTTGACATGCGCTGTAGAGCAAGATCAAGTTCCACGCCTGATACAAGAATCTTTCCGACGACAGTTCGATTCGAAGTCGTTGTTTGTTGTTCGTTCAGAGTCGGATTAATGATCTCGATTAGTGGCATTGCAAAAAGCTTCCAACCTACGGTTCCGGGAGCGCCTGTTGATCGCTTCCCAAGGATGCCTGTTCCAATGATGTATGCTGCTGCTGTACTCATTGTTGGGCCGCAAGTGCCATGTAGCAGAGCAAGAAGTTGTGGTGCTATATTCTCAAAATAAAAATTAAAATTCAACGACTGTGGTACCGAAGCGAGCAACCTGGAGGCTTGTTGCAAAGCTTCTAAAGACATAGGAATCTCTTGGACTTGACTTTCAAGATATTCCTGGTCCGCTTTTACCGCAGAAGCAGGCACCAGGGATGAAGCAATGAACTCAATGATGTGCTGCACGCCATGTTTACGCAGAGGGAGCAGGGATATTTCGGTAGCAAACAAGTCGTGCATTCGAGGAGTCTTGACAGATCGTATTAGAGACGTGAGCAATGGGAGAAGTACAGCCATGGGCAAGCTACATGAAATGTGAGATCGAATAATAACGAACGATAGTCGATACACTAACTGTTCAGCAAAATCGTGAAACGCTGCGTTCCGCTGCGATCCTCTTGGTGATGACTCGATATACGAAGCACTGGAAACCACAATGGCACAGGTAACAATTGGAAGTATACTGTCTCTTAAAATCGGCTCTACTCCCTTGCCAGTATCGGTGGCGATTTTCGTAAGCAGCGACGTTAAATCCCTCCAACGAACGTCCTGTTTCAAAAGATCCAATTGCTCAGGTTTGAGCGTACTCGGACTTGGTGATGCATATTTCATCTTCTTAATTTCGCTGACTTCTGGAGGTAAATGTGGCAAAAGTCCATGAATGGCGACAAGCTCCAAAAGAGCAGTGATAGTCTTGACGCGAAAGCCATCGTACACATCTATAGCTTGGCCGGTGGAAACTTTTTGAATTCTTTCATTCTCTAATAGATCATGTAACCGGGCAAGGATCTGTTGAGCTCGCGCTGCAGCATCTTCTTGGGGTTGGGCTTGATCCTGGTCTGCAAATGCTTTTAATCAATGTTGAGCAGAGCATCTCTACAAACTCACTCGCATCAGTGAGCGGCTCGACTAATAGACGAGCATCTTCAAGGGTGCTTTTCAGCTCTGCCATGACTCTAGCAATATTAGTCTCACGAAGAGAATCAATCATAATTTCTAGAAAGGTAAGGTACTTCATTGACGGCCTGACCGCCTTGGGTTCTGCCCAAGTTTTGGCACGTGCGCACGCGTCGGGCTGTTTCCCTTAGCGCGTCAGCCACTCAATTTACGAGTCCATCCCCATAGCTTTTATTCAACCACCTTCGCATATCGCAGATATGCCTTACTTCCTCTCCTTACCCAGGCTTGTCATATCTTGCTGTATCTTTTCAATTGTGTTCTGATCTTACAGATCCTTCGATGAAGTTGACGACCGTGGAGTCTTAAAGTCATCGGACGTCCCTCTCTTGCTCTCCTCTCATTCGCTCCTCGGAGTGAATCTACAAAACACGCCTTACACTCTCCCAATAGTTTCACGGTGCTCATCTTCTGGCCTCACAGCTAGAAAGTGTCAAAGCCTTTCCGTCGTATCGGTCACTACTTCGAAGTCCCTAACCCCGAGGCATTTCGATCTAATGGGAAGGATGATCACCGTAACTTAACCCTAATGGATTTTCGGTTTCTCTTCATTCTTTTGAAGAGCCAGTCTCGCGGTCACGGTAACGGATCTTGCAATTAATCCTCGAGGGGACCCGAGACATGCACCTGCGTGTAGTACGGTTCTGCTTGAAGACGAAAACCTGGTCTGATGCTTGGTTTAACCTAGTCTATTTCATGCGCCGAAATGGGTAAGACCTTCGCACGAAGGCGCGCGTCGATCCGACTATCCGGGCGATACACCTGGTCGAATATTATAGCTTTTCTGTCGTCATCCAATTTGGCATGTCAATGAGCATGAGCTTGGTCGTCACATCTGCCAAACGATTTTGGGAATGTAGTGGGTTCTTGCTCGCTGTCGTTTACTCGGCCATCACTTGTTCAAGGTCGTCGCTGTGTTTTAATAGTGTCTGGATTGCTGATGAACGGAAAAGTCGAGAATATCTTGTGGCACGCGTTTTTAGACTGGAGCAAAAGGCTTCTGGAGAACAGATGTTCCTGGAAATGGTCAACAAGCGGACCACCATTTTTCGTCATCAATCTTGCTCTTGGAATACACTCACTCCAACCATGCACTACGCATGATCGATGTTCCAGAGCTTACGTACAGATGATGGGAAATGTTAGGTCAAAACTTACCAGCTTCTGCACGCTCGAATCGAAACGCAAATAAGATCACGGGATCGATCTAGTACGCTACGATGTATCGTCGTCCGGGCACTATAGCGACTTGTGACTGCAAATGATTGATGTACGGCGAAGAGAAGCTCCGCGCGACCTACTTGACGACATCGTCACATCTTGCTCAACTTGGGTCCACTTTGGAAAACATACGTTGAAAAGCCTACATCTCGGTAGCAGCCATCGATGTAGACACTTTTAGTGTTGTAAGACCAGCCGCGTCAATCATCTCCTCATACGTTCAGCGCATGAGTCGATTGATGAGCGCCGACTTTTTTGCATCTGCGTAGCTTTGACTGGCTATGCGGATGCATCCCTCCCATTCCCAGGGAGATGAGAGCGGTTTTTGAGGATGTTCCTTTGTGCGCTCTTGAAATGCCCTCCAAAATCATTTCGAGATGAATTTTTGCGGAGAGGAAACAAAGACTAGTCTCTGAGAGCACGGCGTTTCCCACCGAGAGAGCAGCAAGAGACTTGAATGAAAGATGACTTCTAAGATACTTCGAAATCGACTGAGGAGAATTTGTAGATATGAGCGCAATGAGAAGAGATAACGGCAAAGGTGGACTGGCTTGAATTGTCTGACGGAGGACAGAAGGTCATGAGTAGTCATTTGAGCGACTCTTCTTTCCCTCAAGCCTCTGCAGCTCGATCGAATGATCTAGGCTCTTTTGGCATAGCATTTTGATGGTTCAATCCAGTCGCTTGCCAGCA
Source organism: Astrothelium macrocarpum (assembly GCA_021030915.1). NCBI lineage: Eukaryota > Fungi > Ascomycota > Dothideomycetes > Trypetheliales > Trypetheliaceae > Astrothelium > Astrothelium macrocarpum. Next base: position 331,235 of record JAGEMR010000002.1, read on the forward strand.
AAGCTAGCCCCAAGATCTAGTACCAGGGTTGAAAAGGGATGGCTTGCTGACAACTTCTACAGCATTCGAGCGGGACTCTGCACATGTGGAGCTCAAAGCTTAGGCTTGTCTGTTCGCAATGCTTGTGCAGTTGTTGGTCGCTTTTGTTTCGAATATCCTGGTATTCGAACTCGTGTGCTGGCCTCGCTACGCAAGACTAGGCAATGACGATTCACCCAGACGGTGCTTTTATCCTCGAGGATCGGAGAGAATATAGATCTCAGAGTCCGTTGCAGAGACTTTTGGGTTCTGGAGGAGTCGTGAGAGTGACGGCTTTCGCTGCCTCTTTGCCCATCTGGGTGGAGAGGTGGCGCTTTTTTTTTATAAGTCTCCCTCATGCCTTCTTGTATTTGCATGGCTAACTGCGCGATCTAGCAGGAACCCTTGATCGAAGCTTGATTCCTTCACGATTGCGATAAGGGCCGCGGAGGACGATATAGATATCCGCCATTTCAAAAATGAACTTCTCTTCTGGTCTATCCTTACCACTCGAGGCGAAGCAGTCTGGAATCAACGAAAGAGTCGAATGTGAATGATCGACGATCACGCTTGGCATGAATATTACTATGGGAGATCAGTTATCTTGATTGTGTCGAGTAGAAAGTATAAGTTAAGAGTTTAGATTCCAGGAGGGGAAGCAACATCGCGCTACCCAGAAAGATAAGCAGTGCTTTCTTCTCGGCGATTCACCGTAATACCCGTTCACGCCAAATGATTGCTATTAACGAGGATTAGCAGGCCATCGTGCTATGAAAAGCCTCCGTATACGATCTCCATAGTATGACCTTCATTTACCTGGTTAAATCTGTGCATCCACATGTCCACAGGAGCTCTCTTGTCCCATCACTGTACTTTCTTCTCAGCTCTCGTCTTGTCCCCTTCTTCCTTTCCAAACCACTCGGCTCGCCATCCCAAAAGCCACACTCTCCACCCCAACATCCCCGCCATCACCATAACCCCAATCCCAACCTTCCATCCCTCGAGCCCACTTGCCCTCCCCATTGTGATCGCCTGCCACGCCACCACCGGTGTCAACGACGCCTCCACACACCCATACACCATGTATACCCATTTCCTCTTGACCACTTGACCTGGGCCGTTCGGAATCGCAAATAGCAGGGGAGGCGTAAGACCGAGAACAAGCGCGCCGAGCCATTGACAAAGCGAGGCGGACGTGGTGGTGACTATATGGGGCTTGGGAACGAGCGCGGAGAGAGCGGTGTTGGGGAAGAGGATCATGAATGTGGCAAGGAAGATGTTGAAGAGGGCTTCGAAGAGGAAGAGGAGGCGGACGAGTGAGCCATTTGTGAGGAAGGCATTAGGACTAGTGTTTGAGACAGACTCCGGCTTCTCTGCGGACATGCCGGGGTCAGATGTGGAGAGTTGTATTGGGTTTTTGGGGGGTTGCGGGGGCGGGTTCTCGTCCACTGTGGAGCATTTTCGCGATCCAATTCTTCAGTTATTACTAATCTAAATCTATTGAAACGTAAAGCTAGAGAGAGGGAGCTGAGATCTTCCAGATGGTGTCAAAAACAAATTTGGAAGAAGAGAAAGAAAAGAAAGAAAGAAAGAAAACTCATCCAAGTTGTATGGAAAGCGTTCTTTTTCGTTCAGGCGTCTCTCTTCTCGGGAATTCCTCACTAGCCACTAATATTGACGTAGTATGACTGTGAAGCTATATTCTATGAAGAGAATGCTTTTCGAAGAACTTTAAAAAGGTGCCAAAACTTAGACGAGAATATTATGTTCGATAAAAAAAGGAAGTCCCGCTTTACTCGCTTCAGTCATAAGTTGCTACCTTAGTTTTCGAGGTTCAGGACTTGGATCGAGGATTTCATAGGGCAAAAACCATGACATATCTGGTCACACTTCTTAGCATGACTACCTTACCTGTCTCTCATTCTAGTCCATCAACAGACTCACGCAAAGACGTCGTGATCAAGTTTCTGGACAACACAAACCATCAGTCTGACAGAACTTCACCTGTTTCTCGTTTGATGGCATGGTAAATGACATCAGTCGCGGATTGACGATACGCCTACAACTCAAAGCATCCTCCGTAATGACCGGCTTTGCCATTCCTGTCACCTTAACAAAATTGGTTCTTAACTTTACAGGCGATTTGGTGCTCCGGGATTAGTGTGAATCGTAGTTTGCTGAAGAACGAGAACAATGCTTGAGCTGACCGCAAGGAAGCCGCCTTTTTGATGAATCTCAAAATTTGATCAAAACAAGTTTATCAAGTTCTCTATTTATCCAACCGTGTCCACGTCATCTCCAATAGACATGGGTTCTTCGGTCCTTGTACATGGTACGTTTGTCAAATGCCACTGAGATGTGTGGATCTCGTTTCAGGGAACAGTTGACTTTCATCCTGCATGCGACCTGCAATGTTAGGGGTGCCGACTAATTACGCTTAGTAGATCATGCACACTCCTGTTATCCTTGCTCTTCAAGGTAGATTACCTGTCATTTCTACAAAAGCACTTTTCTGTGTTACTTGATAGGATTCCATTCTCGACGTAAGTCCACGTCTTCTCTGTACAATAATCATATGAGTGCGATCTTATTACAAACGATTCTATATTTAGATCATTGACAGTCTTCGCCCTAAGGACTTCAGAAATAGTCTCAGTACTCAGCAGAGCTTGTCGCAAACAGAAGAGCCACCTTGGATTGTACCCTACATTATGCGCTGTGGTTCCATCACAATGGAAGCATGTGCTACCATGTGTTTGTTCAGACTTCTCCGCTAACGGAATAATCAGCCAGCCATAGAGCCGCAGGGCTTTCTCACCGCGGTTTCGGAAGATTGTACAACGTTCCACTTCGGATGGTCACCTCTGCTGTGCCAGCGAATTCTCTCCACGCTTTCTGGAATGTGGGTGTACCTAAGATACAAAATGGTTCAAAGGATGATCGTGTGTGACCCAAATACCGAATTCAGGATACCACGGAATCTCCGGACAGGGAAGCTCCGCTGCTCGAAGAGCGGTGTCAGCTCACGCATGGCACATCCTGAATTCGCAATCCAGATCTCACCGAGGATCCTTCTAACGCCTTGTTAGGAGCTTATGGACGATGGAATTGGTCACCATTGGAAATTTGAAGATCAGTAACGGCGCCTGCCAAACAACGAACTGCTCGGAGCAACCAGATCATGGCTGCCTCGAAGCGCAACACCTAGGATTTGAGAAATGGCGTGCTTGTATTGAACATCAAAACCTTCTAGAATACGCCATCAAACGGGGTTAGCTCTTGACGTGGACGCCACAACGCCTCTTCGTGTCCGCCTGACGTTGCAGTCGTGTAAACCCACCCGCGACTGCATAATGGATATGCTGCATGGCATGAGCACCAGTGAGATTCAATCTGTTGCGTAATCCGAATGTCGACTTAACCGAAGATCGTCAAAATGAATTCATTCCTCGCGTAATAGGAAGAATGGAAGAGATTGGAGAGAAAAGTCAAGTACGAGCCAAAGCGCAAACAAGACGGACGTGAGTTACCGTGAGCTATCTATACGAAGGAAACGTGCGGACGTTTCCGAGCACGCGATTGTCCAGCCTACACCCGGCAGAAAAAAATTGGATTGGAACCGTTCCACGACATACGGGCCAATTTTCGCCGTACTCCAGCAGTTGAGAATTTTGATCATAAGGCGGCTAGAAAGATTCAACTGAGACCTCGATTTTCGCTCCAGAATCAGTTCATCGAAGCCATAATCGATAAAGTCGATGCATGACACGACAATAAAAATTTCCCAAAAGAGAGCACAATTCGCGGGGTACCTTTATTTTTAGAAGCTTGGTCGGCCCGCTGTAAGTCAAGCGGTCTCCGACTGCTTATTGTTTAGGGGTCGTTCTCCACACGCCACACCCGTCATCGCACGGCTTAGGCTGGGTCGATCCTGTAGCATTCCACTCTTATTCGCTTCCGCTTGTGCTCTGCATTGCTCCGCGTTGCTCCACTCCTCACTGTCGTTAGCAGGTACCTGAATGTCGCCTAAAGTAGCGGATGAACGTATTTATTTGCGCCAATGACGCCGCCGCTCGGTTTTTGCGCGCGGGAAGTCCTTGCCAATGCTATGTGGAGTTCGGGATGTGATTGGTCTACGGTACGTATCCCACATTTTGCTTGTCAAGATTGCACAGATCTAGTCAATTAGTCCCCCTTTCCACTCGTATTGCGCTCACAAAGTCGATATGGCATCGTGCTTTCAATTTTTTTATGGCCGCCTCGGCAATCTAAAAGAGGGCATCGTCCGCGTCGCTGAATCGCGGGAAAATCTTGATCGTTCAACTCGATACAAAGATTCAATCTCATTGCCCTCGTTTCTTTGGTTCTCTAATTTCTAAGCATCCTCGAAAAGGGTCTCCCGCCTTTCTTCTGTGTTCTCTTGAATGTTCAATTAATCTGTCGTTCATCATGAAGACATGCGTGTTACTTGCATTCCTCGGCACTTTAATATTACCCAGCTTCTCAAAGCCAATTACCACTATTAAACATTCTAGCGATGCTTCGAATATACTTGAGTCCCGTGCCAGTACCTTTGCGATCACCGGAGTGCCTGGGAATGTGTACCCTCGATTGGAAGTTAGAGAAATGAACACCAAGCAACCAAATCAGTTTACACTTCTTTTACTTGCTATGCAGCAGTTTCAGGCTCAATCCCAATCGAATCAGCTTTCCTATTATCAGATTGCCGGGATTCACGGCGTTCCAAGGGTCAGTTGGGATGGTGTGCAGCAAGGTCCAAATTCCCAAGGAACTGATGGATATTGCACACATAATTCGGTGCTCTTCCCAGCATGGCATCGGACATACATGGCTCTTTTCGAGCAAGAGTTCATGACCGTTGTGAATTCAGTCGCAGCATCTTTTACCAGCCCTTCCCAGAGAGCAACTATGCAAGCTGCCGCAACTACTATGAGATTTCCGTACTGGGATTGGGCTGCTATTCCTCCTGCAGGTGGTCCGGCATTGCCATCCTTTGTGAGTAGTCAGACTGTCACCGTTACACAACCCAATGGGTCCGCGAAGCAGATTGCCAACCCGCTCTATCAACACACCTTCACATCGTCCAGTGATTTGGTATATGGCCCTTTTGTTACTTGGCCAAATACTCTTCGATATCCAAACAGTGATGCTTCCACGGCCACTAGCGTCGAGGCAAACTGTACAACGGCTTTCAATAATATTCGTTCCAGTCTCCAAGACCAGATATACCAGATGTTTTCTACGTGCAGCGACTACTTGCACTTTAGCAACGACGACGCTGGTTCTAGCTCTACTACTTGCTCAAGCAGTCTTGAGGCTATCCACAACACCGTCCACGATATCGCTGGGGGTGGTACCTCTTCTATTAGTGGTGGCCATATGACCTACTTATCTCTGGCAGCCTTTGATCCAATATTTTGGCTGCACCATATGAACGTTGATCGCTTCTTTGCCATGTGGCAGACAATCTACCCCAACAGTTATGGTGCTTCTCAGATTGCTCCAGACGCAACCTGGACCATTGCCCAAGGATCGACTCAAGATGCCAACTCACGTACGTTTAGATTGTCCTTCCTACGTCTATCCAACGTCTCAATGTTGGTAATCACCATTGTTGTTACTGACCAGTTTTGCCCACAGCATTAACACCCTTCCACCGTGATACTACAGGCGATTTCTACACTACCAACCTAGTCCAAAACTGGTCTACAACATTCCACTACACATATCCCGAATTTATCGATAGCGACGGATCCGCAGCCTCGATCAATTCTTACATCAACGAACTCTACGGCCCCAGTGCCACCGCCACAGCAGGATCTTCAAAGCGGACTGCAATCCCGTCAGGAGAAAATGCCGGGATTATTCACCCTCGCTTCACGGAAACGGACATCCCAGAAACATTGGCATCGGAACACGGCCCGTTCCCCTCAGAACGAACCGCAAATAGTCAGCTCGCACAAAACGGAAGTTTATATCAATACGTTGCAAACATCAAGACAGCACGTTACGCACTCGACGGCTCTTACAACATCTTTGTCTTCCTTGGTGAGCCGAACAGCGAGAACCCGTCCTCGTGGATTCTGGACCCGAACCTTGCCGGCACGCAGGGAATCTTTTCTCAAACTGGAATGGACATGACGAGCATGAACCCTGACCTGACTGTCTCGGGATCCATACCTTTGACCCGGTCTCTGTTGGCTAAAGTTGCCAGCGGTACACTCGGCTCGTTGGCCGAAGCGGAGGTTGAATCGTACTTGACCAGGTCCCTGTCGTGGCGCGTACAAGGGCCCAAAGGGACTGCTGTGGACCCCAGCACGATTCCAAACTTCGAAATCAGCGTGATTGCAAGCACAACTACGCAACCAGCGAGCGCAAAGGAATTACCCGTCTGGAGTGTTCCCACTGTAATGAGGCCGGTCACGGATGGGAAGGCGGGCGGACTTAATACCACTTCGAGTTAGAACTCGAATAGGAGAGAAAATGTAAATGATTGGGTTCAAAAAAGGAAGAAATTAACTCGAAATAATGTAAAAGGGATGTGGTTCAAGGATCAATCCTACGACATTGTCTAATCCAGATAATGAGCTATTACGACTTGAATTGAAGTTCGATAATATTATCAAACGTCTTCTAGGAAACCCAGCAGTCGTCTTTGATCAAATTCCTGAACAATTGCTAGCGGGGCTTCAATCTGTCACCGCAACTTCACAAACGAGATTGTCAACACAGTTTTCACTACATAATGGTGCATACAGAAGCAATACAGTGACAAGGTCCCAGTAATCGTATGGTCTAAGCTTTTGCTCAGAAGACGTAAACCTACTTTTGCCGATGATTCAATTAATATTCTGTGGAAAACTTGTCCGGTCTCCACACGCCAAAGTCAGATTCCTATGCGAATCGACCAATGCATACATCAACCACGTATATATAATCAATAGCATACGTCAAAAACGTATGATGATTACGAAGACGTGTTCCACTTACTGTGTCTCTCTCCTGCGGTCATCATGCACTAAGCTGACTCACAGTCTCTGTTCAAAACCGCGTTACCGATAGAACGGTCTGGCAAGCCATGTGACTTTCCAGTTTCCAGTCCAGTGGTAGGGACACGGCGAATAAGGACGATCCAAGATACCAGCAGAGCTTGCTGCACATGCATGCACGAGGATTCGCATACTGTGGGTTAGGCACGCGGCAAGGCCGGGGGAATAAATCCAGACGAACTTTCATTGGTAGCGAATCGCTACGGCGAACGAGAAGATACAGAAGCCGTTGAAGAAAACCCCTGCGTAGATCTTGATAATATGCGCACGGGTGCAATTTTGTACCTGCAACCATGTCTTTGTCCCGGAATCTCCTTGCGTCGCTTTACAGCTTATGGTGTTTCCGGATGGCCTTAGAAACTACGGTTGCGTTGATAAACCAGTCGCTGTGATGCTGGGAGGACAACTCGCACGGTAGCCCCGATCCAACTCGTATGTACCTGCATGGAGCTAACCTCTTATCAACGAGATGCACCTCATTATCAAGGCATTGAGCATTTCTCGCCCGCTCTATTTTGCTACGGCTGTCCGGAAAGATCAAGTGCCGTATCTAATTTCGGCTTCAGCGAGCCATTGACTGGATCATCTCGCAACACTGCATCCTGTGCATCACGGCATGCAGCCACCTGCATCCGCCTGCATGGAGCGGACTGCACCTTCAAAACCTGATAGGCTGTGAGGGTATTGCGGTGGGCGGAAAGAACCATATGCCGTAGAAGCTGCGGTGCGATGATCCCAACAGAAAAAGCATGTCTTACGTAACTTCTGTATGTTACGCGAGAGAGTTGGTACAGCGTTTGGTATTCCTGATTAGCCGTAGAACTGTAAGGCGATCATTGGATACATTAGAAGGAGATTGCTCGTGCGCTAGATTTTTTGATGCTGAATCTGTAGTGCCAACATCATGTGCTGCCACTGGTTGTAAGGGAATCAAGCTATCCAGATAGCTCGATCAAGCTGACGCTCGGCGTCATTTTGTCTATTATCAATTCGGAGGGACTTGATAATAAGCGCACTACCTTTGTGCCTCTGTGAAAAGGACGTGATAAGAGTCTACATCAGCATTACTACTAACAGCAATATGCACCTTTAGGTAGCCGTAAATATGAGCAGTACGCGAGATTTACCACAACCCGTAAATTTTGACTATGCAAGGAGGGATGACAAGCAGAACAGGGTGGTTGCACAGAATGATGCTTAACCGGTTTGTCGGAAACACTTGGTCATCGACGGATTCGGCGGGTGAGAAGTACCAAAAGTCGTAGGCCGAGGCAAGGGGATGTTGCCTATACAATAGCCTGCATATGCACTCGTTCTGAATTGCTCCAAAAGCTGGGATTGGTGATCTAATGGAGATAACTGTCGGCACAGCACCTAAAGGAACTAAGGATATCAATCTCGAATTGGATAACAAAAGAAGAGAGAAGGCCTTATAGCGGTGTTTGTTCCTAAAGCCTTGTCGTTCGAACTTCGATTGATAGCAGTTAGAATCAAGATTCTAGAAGTCGCACAGGGCACATGAATCTCTTCTTAATGAATGTATGTGACTACAAGTCATGAATCTGGCCAAGTCCCTCTCTAGAAATACTCCCTCCCCTTCAAGAAGGTAAACATGACAAAATTCCCTTTAGCTTATCCAACACCACTGCCTGCACCGTCGAGTTTGCATCCAACTTTGTCGTCGCCACTCCCACACTAATACTTGCAAAGCACCCAGAACTCGTATCCACCACCGACGTCTCCGTCGGCAAATTGCCCCCATTTCCACACGTCACCACATCCTGCCCACTCGTTGTCGCAGCGTTAATCCTGCTCAGCACAAACTCAAACTGCCCCGTACTCGTACACGACGTACCGCTCCCCGCCGCAGGATAATTCACATTCAGCCAGATCCCCGACGGCAAGTACGGCTTCCCCGACGCAACCAGCGCATCCGTCACGTTCGCCGAAAGCTCGCCATACAGCGTAGAATACGCCGGCACGGGCTGCACCGTCCATGCCGTCTGGCTACCCGTCGTGCCACTGAACGCGATTCCGGGGACGCCCTCCTTGCTCGCCTCGGTGGCGGCGCCCACGGTGCCGGAGATTTGCGTGGTGAGACCGAGGTTCGCGCCGACGTTGGGCCCTGCGACGGCGATGTCGACGCTGGAGGGGCCTGAGAAGAAGGTCGAAGAGAGGTTTTGGATGCCGTAGCGGATGGAGGTGACGGGGAAGGAGTTTACGTAGTTGAAGCGCGGCATGGATGCGTTGGAGCCGACGGCAGGGCTGCCGGAAGGACAGGAGTTGAACTCGCAGGCGGAGGTTAGAGGGGTGGGGGTAGCGTCGCTGGAGCCTGGGGAAGGAGATTAGGGACGCGGATGAGATGGTGAGGGTAAGATGTGGGAGGGAGATAGCGAATATCTTGAAAGGAAGATATAAAAAACTTACCAGTGCCTGATTCATTTTCGGCGGGCGCAGAGAGAACGACAGAGTTTCCCGCGCTGGTTAGAGCATTGTAAAACTGTCTAATGTTGATTTCGGCCCAACCGTCGTCGTTAGAGAGGACGACGTTGACGGCTTGAACAAGAGTGGGGATTAGAGCAAGGGCAAGAAAACGCATTTTGAGGCGAACGAAAGGTAGAAATGGGAATTCTTGAAAAAACTGCAAAGACCCGACATTGTGTACGAGTTGCGTGTGAAAGCCTATTAAATTCTCATCGTCGGATTGTTCTTGCCGCGCATGCGTTCTCACCTGCCAGATGATCTTGATCGTCTGGGGGGTACCTACAGTAGCTTTGACACTATGACCTTTTCTACGGTCTGCTAAAAGCGCCTTCGAGACTCTAAATCCCGGTGCTTCAAGCACGTGTCGGAAATCTATGAGTCGCTGTACGAAAGCATTCATATGGCCTTCCTTTTATAGGGTGGGAGACGGGAAGGTCGGAAGGACGCGAGGTGCACCGATCGACCCTAGCCACGAATGAATGGACCATGCTAGAAAAGGATGCATTCCATTGGATCCTTGAACTGTTTGACAAGAATCAGCTTCGTGAAATAATGGCCTATGTGCGAGCATGGGTTGGCCCTTTCATTCTGCCTAAAGAAGAGCTGTTTGAGATAGAGAAATTAACTAGTGTCAGAATTACTGTGTGGCTGTCCCGCGTTTCAGTCATCAAGACGATTCTGCAGGTGGTGTTCGGCTGATACATCATATACCCCCTGACTGCGAGGCTTTGTTGAATGCTATGTACAAAATTGGAATGAAAAGTCTTATCAGTCAAACACCATGCACTGAGATAGCCTTAAGAAGGAACTACAGTCTGTCTAAACTCCTAGGGTACGTCTCAACCTCCGACTGACGCCCCTCTTTCTAAGCATTTGTGGTTTCCCACCCAAATAAAGCCAAGACAAAATGGCTGTGAGCGCACAGATACCGGCTACTACGGCATTCATATTGCCATAACCGATTTTCTCCGTGAGCCCGCCTGCAATGATCGGGCCAAGTGTCAATCCCGCGCTGAACACCATGCTGTTGATCCCATATAATTGCGCATACGGGCCTTCAGCGCCGAAGAAGTCGGGGTTCGCCTCATAGTATTTTTGTACCACCGCGCCTGCTTCTACAATGCTGGGCGCTCCAATAACAGCCATGCCGATGCCACACAATGCGAGTAGACCGGCATATAAAATGATCTGAGATTGGCCGCCTTCTTGAGGGAGACGAAGGAGACTGAAGACGGGGACGAGAAAAGCATAGCCAAAGACAGCGGCAGGCTTGACGCCGTACCGGTCGACCGCCCATCCAGCGATGGGACCTAGAACAAGGTCGAAGACGCCGAGTGGGATGAACAAAAGACCAGAGTCTAGAGACGAGAAACCGAAGAGTGCTTGGGCATGTGTCGGAACGGTAGCGTCGAAGGTAGACAAAGTAGTTGCCTGGATGAAGGCAACAAGAAAGGCACAAAGGAGAGATGGCGAACGAAACGTAGCTAGTAGAGGAACCTTGTGTACAATCGATGGTAGATTTTCGGGTAGTTTGTACTCCTCTTGTTCTTTCTTCTTTCCAAGCAGAGGGCTGTCCTCTCCATACGGTGGAGGTGCTTCACCATTTTCATCGTCATGTTGTGGATGCCATTCGGGATCTGAATCGTCTACGCCATTGTGGGACGCAGTCTGTTGGAGATCGCCTTGGTTTGGGTCATTCTTCTCGTAACGCAAAGCAACTTTCTTTTCGATGACGAGGAGTCGCATGATGAAATCGATAGCAAGTATAGCGAAGCCAATACCGAAGACACCGGGATAGCCAGTTTTATCATAGAGCACACCTCCAAGGACGGGGGCAGCAAGGTTGCCAACGGAGATGAAGCTGAAGATCTATTTTTGTGTTAAATATGCCCAATGATTTGTATTGCTTGAAGAACCTACCGAGCCAATGGTCTTGCCAAGGTTCTCTGGTCCCACAGTTTCCAAGCAGAGAGCAAGACCAATGGTCCAGACCATGGCAGCACTAATCCCTTGAAAGACACGAGCCACGGTGAGCACAGCAACGCTCCGTCCAAGAAACAATAAAACAGTGGCCAGTAACAAGGAGAAAAGACCGCCAAGGAAAGGTGCTTGTCGTGTAGACACTTTGTCTGCAAGGACACCAGCTAATGGAGATCCCAGAACTGACGCGCCAGCATAAGCAGCAAGCAGAGCAGAAACATGACCTTGAACTTGATCGCCTGTAATACCAACCCGCTCTTCAAGCATGAATGGAAGAACAGGGACGATTAGACCAAACAGAAAGAGATCTGTAAAGAGACCGACGGCAACAGTGCTTATGATGAAGAAAGTATTGGAACGCCAGCCAAGACCGGCAGGTTTGACGCTGTAATCATGGCTTAGTTGAAGGGTGCTGAGGAGCTTCTTGGAGGAAAAGGCCGTCTCGTCTGCAGACTGCAGCAGTCTATCCGCAAGCTGAGATTGAGGCATAGCTGAGGATAGCGAGAAAGGTAGGGTAGAGAGCAGTAACAAACGAGACAGTTGAAAAAGCAAAAGATTACCACCGGCGTTGTCGATCAGGTACGCAAAAGTGATGACCTCATTGGCTTAGATGAGGCCAGATCGGATGGAAGCGACGAGCCTCCTGCACTAGACAGACGATACTGGCTCTGATATGAGTCAACACTACCTCCTGTATACGCCATCGCGTCCAGCAACGCGTTCCAAAATGTCACAGCGTGGTGGGATATACGTGTGTTGCCCGATGTGGAATTGAGATGGCTACTTTATTTATCCTGGCATGTGCCGATCAGAGTCGCGTTCCTGACGCACTGACCATTTGTGCCACTGCAATGCTCCAGCTGCCCTGCACTTTTTCGAGCCTCCGTCATCTTGCAATGCGACAATGGCAACGGTAGCCTCTGTCCCGGCGGAAACGCCGCCAAATCAAACGTGGGCATGTTTCAAAACTAGGTGAATACGCGGCTGACTCAAATGACAGAGTATATGTACATATTGCGCCTTGTAAGCAATGACAGTCTGGTTCGGAGTTGACAACCGCCAGGTTCGCAACCTCGAAGAACGCATCAAAATCGACCAACTCAAAGAAGCCTTGGCCGAAATCTTTTCTGAATTTGGAACCATCATCGAGATCGTTGCAAAGCGCAATTTAAAAGCAAAAGGCCAGGCTTTTATCGTCTTCGACTCAGTAGATGCTGCCCAAAATGCCATCGATGAGGTGCAAGGTTTCGAACTATTTGACAAGCCCATGCATCTTGACTTTGCCAAAACAAAGAGCGATGCTATAGTGCAGCGAGAAGGGACTGAGGAGGACTTGGATGTGCATAAACGGAGAAGATTAGCAGAAAAAGGTACAATTGAATATCTACGAGTGGGGAACTTGTGTTGGGTGTTGGAGGGAGACTGACGAGTGCTTTAGAACGAAAACAAGCCATTGCTGCCCAGGAAGAGCAAAAGAAACTCAAGCGGCCTGCTCCAGGCGCTCAAGAACCTGCTCCAAGCAAACCAATCAAATCTGCCCGAGGTGCGGGTCTCAAATCTACTGGTGGTGCGGCAGCTGTTGTGCCAGATGAGTACCTTCCACCCAACAAAATTCTATTCATCCAAAATCTACCAGACGGCTACGATGTTGAAAGTCTGACGGCAATCTTCGGCCGCTTTGAAGGATTTAAAGAAGTCCGGCTGGTACCTGGAAGAAAGGGATTGGCGTTTGTGGAGTACGATGGCGAGGCGGGTGCAATAAGTGCAAAAGAGAATACGGCTGGAATGACTTTGGAGGATCAACCTATCAAGGTCACATTCCAGAGACAATGATGGAGGAGGAGATGGGTGAAGCGAAATTCTTTGTACAAAAGCCTTTCCGTATTTGCTGTAGTTGCTACAATGGCGGAAATGATGTCCAGAGTTCCCTATTACTTTGGAATCTGCATCATGGGATACTAATCATAAAACGCCGGTCGTAAGTTGGAAACCAAGACTAGAAGATGACATCCTCATCGTTCTGTTCTCCGAGCACATCGTTCGTTCTCTGGCCTTCATTCTCCTTATCACTCTCCCTCCGCTTATTCTTAGAAGCTCGCTCTGCATCAGCAGCTGCGGCATCTCTTTCCTTCTTCCCCGACACTTTCTTCAGCCGGTAGAACTCTTCTCTATCCATCTCATCCAACTCCGCATTAATGTATTTGATCGTATTCTCCGTCCGCGGAATAATCACATGTTCACTATCACAACATTAGCTTTCCCAACAACACCCATACTTGCATATGCTAACATTGCATTCACCCTCCGGTTGACCACCTTAATCACCTCATCCAGAATCACAAACGCTGTCTGCAGACTCGCCAGTTCCACCAGCGTCTCCACGGCCCTCGCATACGTCTCTCGACACCGCTGTACCTGCTGTCCACCCTTTCCCAACCCCGTCAGTCCAAAATCATTGCTCCCTTCCTCCTGGAAGCTCTCGAACTGCGGCAGAAACACTCCCGACACATTTTCCTGTCGTGTTCGCACCCGGAATCGTGCACTCTTTACAGACTCGAGGATCTGGTAGGAAATGTCGGAGCCGGCGGCGTAGGTGACTTCGGCGAGCGCGAAGGATGCGATTTGCATCACGCGGCCCATTTTGCGTTTGGCTTCGTCGATGCGGCGGGTGATTTCTGGATGGATATGTGAGTCGTAGTGTTTCAGATACTACTGGAACTAGCTTGAGATTACCTCGAAAGCGCCTAGAAGCTAGTAGTTAGTGGTAGGATTATAAGATAGTTGGGGTTGAGAAAAGATGTACTTTGTTAATGCTTCGCTCTTCCTCTTCAGTAGATCGTGGCCGGTCTGAGCACCCTTGAGTTTGCTCTTCATTATCCCCAGCGACTGCCGCGTCGGGAAGACGGCTTCTCTTTGCTAGAGAGTGTCATTAGCATCTTATAGTAGCTTGTCTAACTACTATTCTTTGAACTTACGCCCGACATTTTGATGAAAATATGATTAGACCGACGAATGACAGTGTATAACTATTCTTGAGGCTCAACTCGCGGCTCAACTCATCATGCGGTCGTAAATGTGAGATATGGTGACAGTTGTTGCGAAAGCAGTGGCTCCGTTTGGACAAGTTCCACGGTTGGTGGTGGAGAGCTATGACGCACAGGCCACTCCGCCCAAACTCTCCACGCGAACTGCACCGTTTTTCTTCAAAAGCAATGCGACACGCTCCATTTCACATCCGAATTACATTCATGCTTTTATCTTGCATAGCCCATACTTACGTCTCCTAACCGGCATGCCTTTACTCACTCTGTCGCTCTCCATGACGCGCCTGGAGAACGTTTATACCTCATGGCCGCGGTGACAGACTTCGTCATGCACGACAAACCTACCAGAATTGATACGCTACCAGACTTACCTACCATCACCATGGGGACTCCGGCCTACATCACTCGGCCTGCGCGGCCTTCCAACCCTTCTCACTTGTTCTTGATCACTCAAGCTGATCTCTTGTACGAAAACGATATTGTGCGAAATCCCGCTTCAATAAAGCCTTGGATTGAATACTACAATTTCAAAAGATCTTCACACTCTTCGATTATCTCCCAAGCCTTCATCCTCGAGCGTGCTGTCAAGGCCCTTCCACGCTCATACAAGCTCTGGAAGCTCTATCTCGAGCTTCGCACCTCACACTTAGTACCTGTTCCCGAAGATCCGCAAAATAAGCGGAACAAGAATCCTGCTCAATACGCAATGGAATTCCAAAGGGTAAATGCCCTATTCGAGCAGTCGCTCGTGCTGCTCAACAAGATGCCACGCATTTGGGAAATGTTCCTCGCCTTTCTACTCCGCCAACCACTAGTCACCTATACTCGACGCACATTCGATCGAGCATTGCGTGCATTACCACTTACCCAACATCACCGAATTTGGCCATTATACAGCAACTTTGCAATCTCGGCTGGCGGAAACACTACTTTCGTCGTATGGGCACGATATATGCAAGTGCGTCCAGAAAATGCCGAAGAGTACATTGAGCTTTTAGTAAAGCAAGGAAGATATACAGAGGCAGTGCAGGAGTACATCAAAATCTTAAACAACCCCCAATTCAAAAGCAAGGAGGCCAAGGGGCCATTCACATTATGGATGGAAATGCTAGATCTATGCATTGATCATGCAAAGAAGGTGGAGACGACGGAAGAATCCGGAATTGATGTCGAGAGTATCATTCGAAGTGGATTGGAACGATTCGGAGATCAGAGGGGTCTGCTATGGGTTGCCCTCGCAAGATACTGGATCAACAAAGGAGATTACGAAAAGGCACGAGATGTGTTTGAGGAGGGCATCAAAACCGTCATGACCGTGCGAGACTTTACCATGGTCTTTGATGCATATGCTGAAGCAGAGGAAGCTCTGATGAGCTTGAAAATGGACGAAGCAGCCGGAAGGCAACAGAAAAACCTACTCGATGAGGCGTCAGATTTGGATTTGGATATCCGCATGGCGCGGTTCGAATTTCTCATGGATCGACGACCATTCTTGGTCAATGATGTACTATTACGACAAAATCCCAATAACGTTACCGAATGGGCGAAGAGGGTCGCTCTCTGGGGTGACAACAAAGTCGAAGTGGACAACACCTACGCAACTGCTCTGGGTACAATTGATCCCAAAAAGGCAGTGGGCAAGCTCGACGAATTTTGGACCAATTATGCCAAATTCTATGAAGCAGCAGGGGATTTGACAAAGGCTCGTGAGATTTTTGACACGGCTGTCAAGGTTCGATTCAAGAACGTTGCCGATCTCGCAGAAACCTGGGTCCAATGGGCTGAGATGGAACTACGTGCAGAAAAATTTGATCGAGCTGTTGAGCTCATGGCTCGAGCTACAAAAGCACCAAAACGCAGCAAAGTCGATTACTTTGATGAAGACCTACCACCACAGCAAAGGGTTCACAAGTCTTGGAAGCTATGGAGCTTCTACGTTGATCTTGTCGAATCGGGCTCGACCACGCAAGAAACCAGAAGAATTTACGAACGCATTTTCGAACTCCGAATTGCCACACCACAGACTGTTGTCAATTACGCCAACCTACTCGAAGAGAGAGGCTTCTACGAAGACTCCTTCAAAATCTACGAACGCGGTCTCGAGCTATTCAGCTATCCCGTCGCCTTTGAGCTCTGGAACCTCTACCTCATGAAAGCCGTCGATCGCCGTATTGACATTGAGCGACTCCGCGACCTCTTCGAACAAGCCATTGACGGCTGCCCC
This sequence comes from Astrothelium macrocarpum, assembly GCA_021030915.1. Taxonomy (NCBI): domain Eukaryota; kingdom Fungi; phylum Ascomycota; class Dothideomycetes; order Trypetheliales; family Trypetheliaceae; genus Astrothelium; species Astrothelium macrocarpum. Next base: position 348,055 of record JAGEMR010000002.1, read on the forward strand.
CCCCTCTTCGCCAAACACCTATATCTCATGTATGCACATCTCGAGGAAGAGCGCGGCCTCGTCCGCAGCTCATTGCGCATCTACGATCGCGCCACTAACGCTGTCGCTGACGAAGATCGACTCGACATGTTCAAAACCTACATCACCAAGTCAGCATCCAATTTTGGGCTGACGTCGACACGCAACATTTACGTGCGCGCGCTCGACATACTACCGGATAAAGAGGCCAAGGAGATGGGCCTGAAGTTTGCAGAGATGGAGCGGAGGTTGGGCGAGATTGATCGTGCGAGGACGATCTACGGACACACGAGCCAATTTGCCGATCCACGGATCGATCCGGGCTTCTGGCAGAAGTGGGAGTCGTTTGAGATTATGCATGGGAACGAGGATACATTCAAGGAGATGCTCATCATCAAGCGCAGCGTGCAGGCGCAGTACAACACCGACATCAACTACATTGCTTCGGAAGCTCTGGCGCGCAGCCAGCAGAATCAACAGTCGTTCATTGCGGCTTCAACAGCGCCGGGGGGTGCCCCGAGTGCGGAAGCACCCATAAATCCAGATGCTATTGATCTAGGAGAGGATTGAGGGCAAGTTTTAATGGGCGTTTGGGTTTGGCGTATTGGGGGTTACCCCAGCATAGCGTGGCGCTTTGCGACTGTGTATGATATTATTACTAGTCTACGATAACTACAATACGAAAACAGTAAAAAGTTGATAATTGATTGAATGAGTGATGATTGTGTAAAAGTTATTCAAACAGCTAGGAGTAGGGTATCTTGCCTATGTCCCCTTTCTCTTGGATGAAGATGCTGATTAAGAGGGAGTCATTTGGGCATAGGGCATATCGGGAGGTGCCCCAACATAGCGTGGTGTTTTGTGGTTGTGTACGATATTTTACTCCGAACTTTATACAGTACAAGAACAGTGAAAGCTTAACGATAATTAATTGGATGAAGATATTAATTAAAAGTGAATTAACTGGAAGTATGGTGTATTGGGGGGTACCCCATGGCCCGAGGTGCTTTCGTACCTGTGAATCCCGATGTGATTGATTTGGATGAAGATACCGATAAGAGTAAGAAATCATTTGGGTGTATGGTGTATCAGTCAAGGAACGAGTGAATACCAGTTCCTGCTAGGAAATCCGCCCTTACGACCCTTCCTCCATACTACCTCAAAGTCTCCTATATCAGGCGTGACAACTCACGCGCTCGAAACCCCAACAATCCCGTGTTGACTTTCTCGAACACAAGGGAGCTACTGGAGCCTGTTACCAAGTCGAAAATCGATGCTCCGGCGAGTTTTACGCCCCTTCACCTAACCATCTCGGCGACGAAGTAAGCGACACATGGGGGTAACCCTAACATAGCGTGGCGTTCCGTGATTGTGTAGAATATCCTTCCTAGGAGCTTGCTGCTAGACGACAATGGCTTAGGATTGGGGGGTACCGGGGTCTATTTGGTACATATGAAATATAAATGAAAAGTTTCAAATCGAATGAAGATGTTCTGATAGTCCATGATTCGCGCGTAAGCAGCAGCGGAGTTTACAATTGAAAGTAGCCGTTCGTGTACTCGGGATACCCCCAACAAAGTCTCGAGCCACGAGGGATGTGATATTTTTGGATGAGAGATTCGTATGAGAGCCCTGGCGTTTACTACGGTTGGGGTTCTTCCCACCATGTATATCCGATATCGCGAAGTATGTCCGAAACCTTCAGGCTGGTAGAATCGGTTTACACTGTTTAGAGCTCGCTCGTAGAACCCTTCTGATTCCTTTGGTATCCCGTCAATCGATTTGGCGTGTGATCAACGGGCCGAACCATCCGCCAGTTTTTGACACAGTTCGTCGACAATTATCCGGACCTATATGGAGACCCTCTTTGCAATGTATGACAATTCCTACTATAACTCTTGAATACGACTTGAAAAAATCCAAAAAGGGTCAGAATTCGCAAAAATTGAAAATCAGCACTCGCATATTCTGGAGACCCTCATTACAGTTTCAAACCATAGGAAATACGATGTTTCATTTAAAGATGTTTCTGAGAAATGTAACATCTGTAATGGCTGAGGGTCTCCATGACAAGTGTCCCGCAAATTACCTACGTGCGTGATGATTCGTGACAATTTTTAGGCCAATGAGATACTTCCGCTGGTGTATGACACTCCCACCCTCTCGACCACTGGCTTTACTCGAGGTTGAATTAGACTCGAGAGATAAGGAAAGGAGGCGCGTAGCTGAAATCGGGGTCCAAGCGGACCGCTGCAGGAACGAGCAGCCCCCAAACCCATAGCATCACCGCCATTTTAGTCAAAAGAAATGTGAGATGTCTTTGATGATATCACTCATCCCATCTGCATCTCCATCATGCCATCGAGAGGCGAGAAAAGGCTCATGTCAAAATGCGGTGCGCGTTTTTCTAAACGAGTGTTTGACGACCCGCGGCCACTAGATTGGCTAACACCAAAGCAACCCCTGGCCGATGTTCATTGCCCAATCAACAACGCGCGACCCCTTTTCCTTTATCTCTATGAAACGACTGGTATGAAGCGCCCATGTAGGTCTTAATTTTGATGGGCATCATTTCTAGCGCTCAGCGATTAGCGCTGCAGCCGTCTGCCATCCATTTCCCTAAGCCTATCTTCCTCTCCGACTCTTGATCCTCTCCTTTCTCCTCTTCATCCTCGAAGCTTTGAACCGAGGGGTGGGCGTTTGTCCACATTCACTCTTTTATAGCATACCAGAGCGTCGATGGTCCCTTGCATGGCACTGCAATAGTCACTCATTCTTCATTGACCGTCAATCTCGTTTTTTCCACGAGTCACTCTTTTTACATCAACAATTTTTTTTTTCACTTCTTTCTTTACCCTCACGCCGAAATATACATACTTTAACAACATGTTCAACACGAAGAACCTTTTATCTCTCTCCCTCCTCTCCTTCCTCCCCACCGCTCTCGCCCAGACTTTCACTTCTTGCAATCCCCTTAACACCACCGGCTGCGCCACGGATCCCGCCCTCGGCACCACAGCCAACTTTACTTTCAACTCGTCCACCCCAGCCGACTCCCAAGTCTGGAACGCCACTGCCGGCAACCTCCAATACACTCCCGACAAGCCCGGCGCTGAATTCATCATCGCCAACCAAGGCGACTCCCCCACCATTACCTCCGCCTTCTACTTCTTCTTCGGCCGGGTATCCGTGCTGCTGCGCGCTGCATCAGGTACAGGCATCGTGTCGTCCATTGTGCTGGAATCCGACGATCTCGACGAGATCGACTGGGAGTTCCTCGGCGGGAACCGCACGCACGCCGAGACCAACTTCTTCGGCAAGGGCAACACCACCACATACAACCGCGCCATCTGGTACCCACTACCCGGTGGCGCCGCGCCTCAGGATGATTTCCACAACTACACGGTCACCTGGACGGCCGAGTCGTTGGATTGGTATATCGATGATCAGCATGTTAGGCAGGTGACGCCTCACGATGCCGTTACGTTGATGGGGAAGAACTATCCGCAGACGCCCATGACGCTGAAGTTGGGCATCTGGGCGGGAGGCGACCCAAAGGAAAATGCGCCGGGAGTGGTGCAGTGGGCGGGTGGAGTGACGGATTATACGCAGGGCCCGTTTACGATGTATGTGCAGAGTACGGAGGTGGTGGATTACACGACAGGCGCGGCCCAGTATTCGTATGGAGACGAAACAGGATCATGGCAGAGCATCAAGGTGGTGAAGTACGTCTTACTCTCTCTGCTGCAATCTGAATCACAATATGCTGACGGAAATTTCTTAGTGGCACATCCCCTATCACCGAACGCGTACTCAACCCACCCAAGACCCTTACCCAACACTATTTTTCCCTCTCGCACGCAGCTAAAGTGGGCATTGCCATCGGCGCCATCGCCGTCGCGTCCTTGGCCGTGCTAGCGCTCGCCTTCTGCTGCATCGTCCAGCGCCGCAAGGGCGCCAAGGAAAAATGGTATGCTGACAAAGAGTGGGAGAAGAACCAGCGCGAGCAGGAGGAGTTCCGTGCCGAGGCAGAGGCGTTGGGGTATGGAAAAGGAGGTTGGGTTGGTGGGGAGAGGCAGATCAGAGGGGCGAGGGGGAGTAGGCGATTTTCGAGACTTTGATGGTGGAAGAAAAGTGGTGGAGCCGTGAGAAGAGAAGAGGGTGAATGTGGGTAGGTGATAACGATGAAGTTTCGCTTCTTGCGTTGACGTGTCTGGCCGGTTCAGAGGATTTGACAGACGAGATTTTTTTTGCAGTTGGAGATGATTCGCATGACTTCGAGGTGATTCGTCTGGCACCTCCTAATGCAGCAATTTATTTCGACTCAGATTTCCACATATACCAATCAAATGAATCATATGTTACAATTGCCTCTTTCTCCTTCCCGCTAGTTATCGCATTTAAATCACCACTCCATTCCCTTCTCTTCAGCACCCCAAATACTTCTCCTCCACCCACCTCGCCTCCTCCTCTTCCACCACCCTCCCCACCACAACACCCACATCCGGCCACACCGTCCCCAATCGCCTCAACCCCTGCCCACCCGCACCCCACGCCACAAACACAATCCGCCCCTCCTCCACCCCATGATCCACCAGCACCCGCACCGCCATCAACGCGGCCCCGCCCCGACTCATCTGCGCATCCAACAGCAGCACGCGCGCACACTGCGCCAGCCCCGCCGGCAACCCGCAGAAATGCAGCTCGGGCTCCCCCGTCCGCTCGCTCGTCTGGATCAGCATCCGGCCCGTCAGACAGTCCGGCAGCACGCGCTTCAGCCCGGTCTCGAGCACCGCGCCGCCGCGCAGGATCACGACTGCGGCGGTGGGACCTGCTGGGCGCACGCCGGCATACGGATGGCCCGATGCGGTGGTGATGGGTTTGAGGGCGTATGGGACGGATGCGGTGGCGTATTCGATGAGCAGCGTCGCGAGGCGGTCGAGGGTGAAGATGAAGGTTTCGCGTGGGGTGGTCGGGGTGAGGAGGACGGTGGTGAGGGCGCGGAGTTGACGGGTTGGCGGCAGGATGGTGGTGTTGGGGGATAAGGGGGCGGTGTTGGAGGCGAGGGTGAGGAGCTGTAGGGAAGCGGTGTGTAGGGTGGATTTGTGGGCAAGCGTTTTGAGGATGCGGTCATGGATGATGGAGATGGCGACTTTGTTTTCGATTCCCCGGGGAATGATGATGTCTACGGGGCGTTAGAATGGGAAATGTGGTGAGGAGACGGGAGAATTGGAGAAAGTCATGAGTTGTTCAGATAGGAGCGAAAGATGATTTGATGTTCGTCAATGATGTTCGGTTGAACTATGCTTGTAATTTGTATCATCATGGAAGCTGAGTTTGCTTTGGTAAACAAGAGAAAATAATGTCAACGCACCTGCAATTTCTCGCTGTGGTTCCACATACTTGTGAAAGTTAGGTTTTACAAAAGCGAACCACTGCTTGATACATCCCTCGATATCCCTTCCTCGATGTTGGACGTCGCGAAGTACTATTCTCCACTTCAGTTAGGAAATTGGATGCGGACTAATCAATCATACGTCGTCGCGAAAGACAAAGATCCGCATCAGCATCAGCAAAGATTTTGAGGTCCAGCATGTCCAGCACACGTTGGTCATGTAATGCAAAAATACCTTCTAATATTAATACATGGGGAGAATAAATAGTGGTCGTTTTTTCAAGCCGTGAATGCTTTTCAAAAGAATAGACTGGGATATCTGCCTTTTTCCTTCCCCAATTGTGAGTTTTACCAAGGTTGGAAATCAGAACTTTGGATCTTACCCTGTTTTGATATCCCTCAGCTTGTCAACAAGAATATCAAAATCGATGGCATCTGGTGAATCGAAATCGTGCTCATTGCGAAAAGCTCTCTCTGATTCCTCTGGTGTCAATGTTTTGTAAAATGAATCCTACTGACTATAAGATGAGCGTTAAGAAGAAGACAAGAGCCATACCATGGAAAGAATGACGACCCATGGTCGGTTGAGTGATTCTACAATGGCCAAAGCCAATGAGGTTTTCCCAGACCCTGAGCTTCCAGCAATGCCAATGATACTGGTATTGGCCCACGGTGGGTGGTAATGACCACGGTGTGCCGTGTTCCCATCTATGATTCCGTTGACCATGACTTGAAAATCAATTCAGCCATAGGCCTAGCAGGATTGTTAAGTGAATGATGACTCCATGTTATCACTTGAAGCACACAGTGTGGTAATTGAATGGCTGTGGAGAGAAAGTAAAAACAGGTACCTGAACGACAGGGGTGTGAAGTCATGAATCACGTGCGAGCCTCGATGATCCAGAAATTCCGCTTCTCTCAACGTCAACTTTTCAATCTCAACCATCTCGGCCGCACCAAGTGTGGATCCACTTGTGATCAGCCCAAAAGTGTGATTGCTCAAACTGCGGGTCACTAATAAGCTGCCCCTAAAATGCTGAAACTTCATCCAACATGGTATGATTTCACTTCATATTTCTACTATTCATCATGCCTCGACCACGACGTCCTCAACAGCCAATAACCATCAATGTACAGACATCTGCTACTACTCTCGCCGCGGTCAAGAATCTGCTGTCTCACCCCTTTGAGAAAAAGGTCGAAGATGTCAAGGCATCCAAATCGTAAGTACGCCCTTGACGAGTATTCCCCTCTTACAAGTGTGTCATGGGCCCTTTCTGCATGATGTATTTCCTATCAAGTTGGGAATCTCTCCGAAATCCCATGTGGAGATTTAAAAAAAGACTTGTGTATCTGATAATTTCTTAATCGTCACCCTCAAAGTAGATCACAATCAAGTTCGGAAGACGACATGCTGAAGTTAGTATGTGACACCGACAGCGACATCAACTCAGTCATTATGGACTACCTCATAAATGAAGGCTACCCTTCAGCTGCGAAGAAATTTGCAGTCGAGGCAAATATAGCTCCAGTCGGAGACACAGAGTCGATCCAGGAACGAGTGGAAATTCGGAATGCAATACATTCCGGCGACATCCAAATGGCAATTGAGAAGATCAATGACCTAAATCCACAGGTGAGCAAATAACTTTTAGTAACGAGCCTGTTCTCCTTGACCCTCCACATGATTATACCCGAGTTCATGCACCACTCATATCCACCCACGGGTGTTGATGAGAAATAACTCCTACTTCAGTCCTCAGTATGACCCAGTCCCAAAACCGCAATTGAATAAGCTCTGAGAAGTATTCTCAATCAAATTGCGTACTAAACTCCTCGACACCCAGATCCTCGATACCGACACCGCCCTCCACTTCTCCCTCCTCCGGCTCCAACTCATCGAGCTTATCCGCAACTGTATCCACCCAACCACTACAAACCCAAACCCGGACATCACTCCCGCTCTCACCTTCGCCTCCACGCAACTCGCACCCCGTGCCCCTACTTCTCCTGCTTTCCTCAATGATCTCGAGCAAACCATGGCTCTCCTCATCTTCCCGCCCGATAATCTCTCACCAACCCTTGCTCCTTTACTCGATACCCAGCTGCGGCGCGATGTGGCAGCACGAGTCAATGAAGCCATTCTCGCAAGCCAAGGTCTACGCATGATGGCAAGGCTCAGAGATCTGGTCAGGGTGAGAGCTTGGGCAGAGACGAAGGTGAGGGAAGGGAGTGGTGGGGGCCCCGGGCCGCCAAGGCTGCCGGAAAAGTTGGAGTTGGGGTTGGAAGGGGAGGACAGAAAGGATGAAGCTGGTGGGGCCAGAGAGGGAAACGGAGAAAGAGGAAGAGAACCAGAGGCGATGGTGACTTGATGAGTACATGAGGGGATGGAGCCCAACGGACTGGCGTACTGAGTCGGGTTGGAGGACTGCATGCATGGCCCAAAAGGCGTTTGAGGGGGCCCTTGGTCTTCGTATGTATAAGTAAGGGATCAGAGTGTGATTGCACACCCGTAATGAATCTCAAGACAATTGCTTTCGTTTGCGTGTTCGTTTTACATTGCATAAGGTAATGAGGGTCTCCTGAGTGAAGGAAGAATGACCTTTACCGAGATTTCAATCTGACAGACTCAACAGAATCTGGATAGAATATTGCCATGAGGAAACTCTTGAGAATGTTCCAACTTCAGTTGCGTTGATGCCCTATTTTCTATCAACTGGTCATACCATTTGTTTTTGGTCATCTTGTCTTGAATTCTCCATCGGCGTTGTCTCGCCATTGCACTAAACTTCGCAGCAGCGAACACTCAAATCGTTCAAAATTTATTCCACAGTCATTCACCAAACCTTAGTCAATCAACCAGCCTTTTTTCAATGTTTTTTTTGAGTAGAGTGCGTCGGTACATGCGACAAATTCGAGTAGCAAAAATAAGTTCCAGAAAAAGTTATAAAGAAAATAAGACTCTGCCGCGTGGAGGATTCGAACCACCGTTACTGCCGCGCTATGTTATTCCACAAGACAGTGTCCTAACCCCTAGACGAACGCGGCTTGGACAGAGAGGGAATTTAGGTGTTGCTGTATGCGTCTGTTAAGCGCTGAGTCACAGTCCGAATAGGGAAATTCGGAGAGCTGTGAGTCAACCCATTTCACAGTTCTCAAAAGGAGAGTGGATTGACTCATCTATACGACCATCAAGCATCGATGAGTGACTCAGAGCTTGAGATAGGCGAACCCAGCGAAAGGTAATATTCCTAGTCGGATTAATAAAAAATATGCTTACATGGTGTTGGTCTCCTCGAATAGCTTTGTACCGCAACCTGTTAGTCAGAACTAATAATACCAGAAGACACTGTCCCTGTATTGTGCAAAAGGACGCAATGGGTATAATTTCGTGCCTGCGGCTCTTGACAGCCATGCTAAACGCTCTGCTGAGGCCACGCCCTATTATGTCACTGCGAGAGCTTTTTCCAATTACGCGTCGCTCCATCCTCACACCCGGACTTCCATTATGACCGAAAAAGATGCACGACTATCTTCGAGACCATTCTTGGGGTATAGCACTTCAGAAGGGGCAAAGACGTGGCTTGATCGTGGACGAAGACGTCAGCGAATTCTTCGATGGAGAGCAAAAGTCAGTCGAGACTGCGCTATCGTCTGGCTTGTCAGAAGCCGAACGAGACGAATTTCGCAGGAATTTCGACATTTAAAGTATCTGACCTTATTTCTTCCGAGCCCTGTCAATTTGTCGCCCACATGCTTGGGGAGCACACCGAACGCCTCTTACTCTATCGCCCTTATTATGGCGATCACCTCACCGGCATTACCCTTCATGTCTACTAGGATGAATCTGATCCTACGAAGTTGGAAATGCCTTATTCCTCCAATATCAATCCTGCTGATCAGATATTTGGGCCTCAGAGATTAAAGATGTCAAAAAGATCGCTTTTTGGAGTAAGTGGATCTCTAACAGCTACGCTGATTTCGCTGTATGTACATAGACCACCATAGAGAGATATCGTGTAGATGCTTATAGTTTCACAGACGTGGCATTATATCTGCGAAGCTATAGAGAAACCAGATTGGACTGGGCAAATCTTCTCGAGGTCACCTTTTTGTGAGACTGATTTTAATGTTCTTGCGTGGGAGGAATTTATTCAACGGAAAAGAGAGGATGAACCAGGTAATTACTGCGTCCGGCGTTGGGATCCGACATATACTCCAATGCGCCCACGTCGAAATCTTCTTGAACCATCGACTTGCGTTGTTAATGCCTCCACACTTTCAGCATCCAGATCGTTTTATCCTTGGCGTAAGCTCGTTAGAACAACACCATGCGACAGTGAATACAGACTTTGCTAAGGGCAAGGGTCGTATCACGTATCCGGCGATGAATAAAAAGCTGACACATTGAGATTGATTGACTCTTACGAATCTGTCCATTTCGATGACGCAGAGTCAGGATATCATTACTTAAAGGGAACGAGCGGTACTATGGGCCGGGAATGTGTATTTCATACATTTCAAAGGACAGTATGTCGTGCACTGTGATAAAGCGGCTACATATCCTCTTGGAAAAGATCTAAGTGCTTTCTACGAAAATCTGTCTGTTGAGGATTGCGACTATGCAGCGCCGCTTTCACGTTGTCATGAGTATACGGGTTAGTCAGGAGCTGTCATTTGAGTTTTTCAATTTGGGAAGCACAATCCATTCGATAACAAGCGCTTCTTCTACAACTAGTGCAGGGTTCGAGGAATCAGTTACTGATCGCTTATCATGGTCATCGACTTTCTTTCCTGTACGAGAGATGCCAAGATTTTTTTCTGGCCAACGAGTGCTGCCACTGCCTTGGACTGCACGACTCCTTGTCCAATCAACCGGCGGTGCCTAGGTACTAAGACGCTTACCGAACTGCTTGCTGTGTCATGCTATAATATCGAACAATAGGCACAAGATGGCCAAATGTTCATATGCTTGGCAAGATTTCGCTACACATGATCTAGGAGGTTGGAAGAGATGTGATTGGCGTTAAGCGCTAGAACGCTTGGACTATTTCAGCCACCAGTCAGCGTCTTATCCCAGAGTCTGAATCTCCTGAGATATTGATATTCTCCTGCGCATCATCACGTATCATGCCGACAATTGCGCCAGTCTCGACTTGTACAGATGTAACACCACTGGCTTCCACACCGACAGGTCATATGGTTGCAGCCATAGTCTCTCTCGACCATCTCGCCGCACCCAGGGCACCGTCTCCACCCACGGTCACCCGCCAGTCGCTCTACCTGCCTTACTCCCTCGTCTTGCGGACAGATGTTGTTACCATGGGCGGGATTTCGACAAAGCCTACAGGTGATGCGATTGCATTGATCACACACGGCTTGATCAGGGCCGCGATAAAGGGTGGGAGGGATGAACTGGCTGCAGCGTCGGTTGGCGCAATAGATGGGATTGGGTGTTGCTCGCTCAATTTGCATTCGTTCGTATTGGCGTCGGAAATTGCGAGGGGCATTAGCGTAAAGGTCGACTGGTACGGGTCGACCACAGCATTCGAGAGGTTGGCTAGCTCTCAGGGCAGCGTCGAAAGCTCCTATTGCTGTCAGCGCTTGTCTCAGAGGAATGGAGGACTTACGTTGAATGTCTTGTTGACAGTACCAGTGGATGCAGGGCAATTCAATCATAACGTCGACATCCGCATCCTCCATACAAGCAAGACACTGACGGAGACGTGCTCTTCTAAGCTCCTCTTCCTGTTCTCGTCTCTCTTGCTCTTGTCGTTCTCTTCTCAGTCGCTCACCTTCTTGTCGGGCTTGCCTTGCTGCCTCAATTGCCCTTTGCTGTTCAGCTTCTTGTCTTTGCCTTTCCTCTCTCTGTCTTTCTTCTCTTTCTCTTTCTTCTCTTTGCCTTTCTTCTCTTTCCCACTGCTCGTGTTGCATTCTTTGGTATCGTTCGAGCTCCTCTCGCTGTCTTCTCTCAGTTTCCTGTGCCTGACGTTGTATGGCTTCCATCGCTTCGATCTGTCGTTGTTGCTCGCTGAGGCGTCGTCGTTCAAGTTCTTCGCGGTGCACCCGGAGTAGCTCCTCCTGTACCTGTCTCTCCATTTCCGCCCTGTCACGCTGCAACCTGATCCTATACTGCTCCTCTTGATTTCGTCTTTCCATCTCCTCCTGCCTTGTATCCACGAGTCTCTGCCATTCTATCTGTTGTTCTTGGATTTGTCGATTTCTCGAGTCAAAATACAGCCTTTGCAGAGCCCCTTTCTGATCCTGCAGGAACTGTAGCCCCTCCGTAACGTGGTTCAGCCATTCTGCTCGCGTCTGTACCGAGTTTTGTAGAAATGCTTGTGCCTCTGCCGTTATCCGTTGTTCGGGTGTCACAGGACGAACGAGGTTTGTTGGAGGCGGCTGAACGTAGGAAGGATTTCGCTTCTTGTAAGATCTAACAGCGGATATTGGTCTATATAAACCTGCCACAGGTGTTTTAGATGACATTGCTTTTATCTTTAGAAACAAAACTCGTCATCGAAGAGGGGAACGCATGTGAAACACTTGAGTTCATGTCGGAAAAGGCTGAGCTATGCCATATCCGTCACCTTCGGCAACCTGTCCACGTAGCGAAAGGCAGGGGGAAAAAAAAGGCCAAGCAGCTTTTCTTTATAGTTGTTCAATTTTAAATATCTTGCTGTTCTCAAGAAAATGTCTCTCCCCCCGCTGAAATTGTCTGTAGATGGCCAGCATGGGGCGGATGCTGGAAGATATGGGGGGCTGAACGAGGCTGAGGCTCAGATCCACGAATACAGCCTTGCGACTGCACGAGTAAGTAATGCTTGCTGGGTGGAAGGACAAGCTGACGACGATCAGCGCGACCAGATTAACAAAGACGGTCGTCATGGTACGAAAGCTAGAGATGCTATACCTGGATCACCAGCAGGTCATGTTACGCTTCAGATCACTCCATCTCCGGAGGTCGAGGGGGGGATCCGTGTAAACGTGGTAGCTGTCAACCCCGATAGGGCCCTCCCACCGTCAACTCGTGTACCTGTTGGACGCGACGTATTAGTCACGGCGATTGGCGGAGACGGAGAAGATGGACACGTTGGTGGGAACGGAGAAAATGGGCTGGCCGGTGAAAATGGGACACCGGCGACCGAGTTTGTTGATGCAACCGTGAGTCACTGTGCTCGAGCTATATTCAGAGTACTGACCGACTTAGAGTGGAGGTAATGGAGGGAACGGCGGAAAGTAAGGTTTGCATTCGATCCATGTTCAATGCTGACATTTTTTTAGTGGTGGGGAAGGCAGCTCTGGAGGAAATGGAGGCCAAGGAGGTACTATTGAGCTCGTTGTAGACGACGTCAATGCCCATCTCTTGACTCCTTTTTCCTGGGACATCCGAGGTGGTGTTGGAGGTTCACCAGGACAACATGGAAAACCTGGGGAGAAAGGACTGAAGGGAAGCGGTGGACAAGGCCATGAGTGGTCCGCTTTCTGCTGAGCTGTGAGTTCTTACTCATGCTAACGCGAACGTAGGGAAACTCAAGTAGGATGGTCGTACATCTGCACTGACGGGTGCATTGGCCGAACCATTGGCAGCGCAAACAATAATGCCCAATCAAACGCTTTAGTCCGAGCGGGATCAAGGATAAACTTGGAGAGGTAAGTTTCTTGGACATCTTTTGAATAGGCGAGACAAGCTGAGGTTGGCCCTGAAGCTCTTTGATGCTGTCTCGGCTTACCACTGCGACCGTGGCTGGCAATGACTTGACTGTGGCACTTGCAAGTGCTGCAGCGAGGGTAAATGCGCTGAGAACGCGTCAAACAGACCCAGGAGCTTGCCATTGTCGAGGCGGGCAAGCCCGCAATTGTGAGGGATGTCAAGCAAAACCAGCGTTCCACAAGTTTCGACGCTTGCCAGGTCTAGATGGAACAGATGGCACGCCGGGTCTTGAACCGACAATCGGCCTCCAAGCTGGAGCAAATGGTGGACCTGGTGAGATTCGGCTTGTCGTAAACGGCCAGGATGGTACAAGTACGGCATATCCATCAATCTACCGGCTGAGGTTGCTTGACTTTGATGTCGAGGATGAAAATGGTGATTCGATCTTCGAACCCGGTGAACACATCTTCATACGGAGAATCACAGTGAGAAATATAGGTGAAGAGCTATGAACTATTAGCTTTGCAGCGCTAACAGTCGTAGGGGGAATGCCTTCACCTGCTTGTTTGGTTCCAGTAACACTGGCCGGCGACTCTGACTGGCTTGTTCCTGTCGAAGGCGACGAAGGTATTGCTCATCTTCCGCTTTCGATCCCACCAGGCTCTTCTGCAACATCTGAGGGATCGATCAAAGCGTTCATACGAGAACGTAGAGACAACGAAATGTCGCCTGTCGGGGTCAAATTCCATCAGCAAGCCGAAATTCATATCAAGGCTATATGGCCGTGGATTGGCAGAGAACTGCCGGATTTTGAATCGACAAGGACGATCGACATAAAATATCCGTGTTCATTGAGAGGTCTTAGTAGTCTAGCAACTGTAGCTCAAGGATCACACAACTTGCTCAAGTTCGAGGTCAGTAACTACTCTTTTGCTGAATTCACGCTCATGTCTGGCAGGTGTTCAATTGCAGCAAAACTCTTCTCGGGCCTACCTCACGTCTTCCAAGGCCGATCGAAGTCGAAATACTCTTCCCAAGCGAATTCGGTGCTGTGGAAGACGAAGCTGGAGGAGGGTGGAAAGATAGTGTTGTGATACCGCTGCAAGGCGTCCCAGCTGAAAAGACTATTGCCTTTCAGCACAAACTTCGGATCAATGACGACGCAAGGCCTTATGAGCGCCCTCGCGCTCAAGTAAGGCTATTTTTGGGTAAACCAGATCGGATTAATGAAGAAGGGTTGGACGAACCCGTTCTTGTTCATGAGGAAGAGATATCGGTACAAATCTCCGATCTTCACCAATTTCAAGGGACGTCAAACTTCCTTCTCGTCACTAATACTTCTACCGATGGCCAGCGCATTGACTCCATACGGCGATTCATTCGTGAACAACTGCATATGGAACTAGATACATGGAACATTGGCCTCTACGGAGGCTTTCAAAGTTGGTCAGATGAAAAGGAAGAATTCAAGCACATTCTCGATCGGTATGTTGGAAAGTCGATCATCTTGTTGTGTGATGAATCCGATTTTTTTCATCGGGGAAGCCGCAGTCTAGTAGATCTCTATGATCCCTCCGCTTTTGCCCGCCACGTTGCATCTGGCACCAATTTCATTTTCCTGGATGCGGCAAATTTGGCATTCTTTAATGACCTCTCGACGTTCGGCATATTTCGCTTGTGTTATAGCTTGGCAGAGGTCGATAACCATGTGTTTGAACCTGAACGCTTCGAAGACATTGAACAGTTTGTGGAAGCAGTGCGACAAGAGAAAAGAAACGCAGAACAACACACTCTGCTGAGACCAAGAAACTACATCCTTCCTCTTCGCAGACGATGGTACGACTTATGTGGAACGCCGACATTAAAAGCGAAACGATACCTTCAAAGACAACTTCCTTCGGAACGATACCTTGTTACACAGCACAAAGTGCCCAATTTAGAGCCCCCACCCTCTTCGACGAAGAAGGCAGCGTTATCTCATCAGATTGTCCTCTCATCAAGTATACCGTATAGTGGAACTGTTGCCGCCCTCTTACCTTCTGGACCTTTGAATGGGTCTCGCGCCGCAAACACTGAAGATATTGATCGGTTGGAAGCATACATGATTATCAGCTCATTGCCAGTGGACCAAAGAGTGAATATTCTTTGGGCCTCTCCTAGCGCAGACACGGCAGATGTTGCTCTCTCTCCTTTTGCTTTAGATTGCTTCAAATTTTCACTGATAGCAACAGTGTATAGAGAAATCAATGCATTCCGTCGATCAGGTCTATGGCCAGGAACACTAGCCCAAAGCATGGCATCGACACAATTTTTGGACTTACAAAGTTGTCTAATTGCAAACTTTCCGGTTCTGTCTTCCATCCTTTATCATGGAGAGGCTGTCAACCTTCAGACACCTCTTCCGCATCCTGTTCTTTCCGTCCTCTCTTACGCTCTCATCAGTACTCGATCTCAACGAAAGCGAGACGCCGTTGGCTCGATTCTCTTGCCTGTCTACAATCACTGGGTGCGCACAAGCAAATTGATACACGCAGCGATGGTACATTTTTTCGAGAAAAAAGGCTATGGGAAGCAGAACCAGGAGCAGTTCTGGGCAGAGACAGAGCAGATGCATTCGACACTGAGAGCAGACCAAATAGATTCAGCGAGGCTGATCAGGAGAGATTTGGCGCGCCTTCTCCAACGCAGCGAACATGCTGTTCAAAGTGCAGTCAGGTGTGCAAACGATATCTTCTCACAAACCACACAACAGGGAGAACAGCAGTGGGATGCGATTGGCGATTGGGCTAGAAAAAGGGCAACAGCGGTGAAGGAAGATGAGGATGCGGCGAGAAAGATTCTCGGAAATATGGTAGATCAGAATGGCTGATCATCGGATATGTACCGGAAGACTTATGGCGTGCTCTACCGGACGAGCCTTGCCTAGCAGTACCGCGGGAACGAATCTTGTCATCTTCACATGGTCATACGGATTTCGTCTGCTATCTTTTGGATTACATCCCACACAATACATGCATCCACACACACTAACTAGACTAGCCAATCAAGCGGGGACGTACTGGGATAATGGACGACAGATTGAGGTAAAAGGATTGCATAGGATGAAGTCCATAGTGAATAGGCTATACGAAGCGCAGGGCCTAGATCCCACGCTTTCCCTTTGAACGACTGATCTAAGTGAACCCAGACAGCCCAGAAATTCAGCAAAGACATTTTGCTCTCTTATCTAAATCGTTGACTCTCTCCTGTCCAGATATGATACTTGAGGAGAGCAGAGCCATGATATTGTCTTGCGTGTCATCAACGTTCTTAACACTAGCCTGTGTCCTTTGGACTTCATCGCGAATAGCGGTGTTCTGTTGACTGGGTCACATCAGTCAAACGAGCGATCTTTGATGGGGTATGAACGGTAGCCGCATACCCGCTCACTGTGACAAGCACCGACTAGGCTCGCTCATTGCCTCTTCCACTTACAGACATAAGCAGTTAGCAAGCAACCTTGAGATGTGGTGGTGCAACTGTAAGCCATGCCTGAGCCGACCGGAGCCAATCTGAGCCGAACTCGGCCGACCGGAGTCTGCCTGGGCTAGGTTTCGCCCGAGTGACGACTGTGCTGGGTTGAATATTGCTAAAGTCGCAGCAGTTCCAGACCAACCGAGATAGGGTGACACATTCATGGTACCTTTCTGTACTCTAGCTTAGTCTAGCATAATCCCATGTCAATTCTATGTCTGTCCTTACTTTTCCTACTAGTTCCTACACTGGCCAATGTACTTAATGCGGGTCCAAGAAAATAAAGAAAAAAAAAGACAATAAGTACTACGTTATATAAGATTGCACCTACCCGATTCACGACCTTATCTTAGATGAACTCGGAATCCATTTCGGTCATGCAGAACGGATGCAGGATTATCCCGCTCGGAGGATGGCTTGTAGCCTTGCACCCTTCTTTACCTTGATCCGTCTCCTGTCGATGATCTGCTGATCGTATTGTCTTGGCAGTGGTCCTTAGCTCAAGACCCGACGTCTCTGCCTCATGAGACGCATCATTGATGGTTGGCCTTGCCTGATTATCATCCTCGATTGGCGGCTTGCTTGCTGTAATGTGATATTCCATGGCCTAGTTCTACAACTTGTGCTCCTCAGCTCATCCTATTGCCCTGAAGAATTCGAAAATTGAAAAGCGATGTCAATTCGAAACCTTGACCGACACAAAACCAAGGCATCGGGCTGAGCTCTGGTTCACTTTCAGCTTTGTCTTGAGTTACGAGTACAGCGGGATCCAGAAGCCAAGTTGGTTCAAGCTGAGCCGTTTCTCCATGGCCAATGGAATACGCGCTCAGCCCAGGCAACCTACGAAGTCGCATCAGCCTCGCACGCAGAATATGCACTATCGTGCTGTAGGTCTGGCGCACTTGTTGTACGAGATGTGGCTAATCTCCTTTATACACTGGAAGATGCGTTCAGCCCTCCTGAAAAGCAAAAACCTATCTAGGCCCTCAATTTCATGTACTGTATGATGTGATCGTCCTCATGCGCTTCGAACAGACTGCCGGGTCTTCAATTGCTTTGACAACGCAAATGTTATCGACGTTGAGGGAGGATTTTAGGCTACCTTGTCTAGCGATTCTCTTTAGGTCTTGCTTGACTTAACCTCAAGAATACATTTAAGGAGAACTCGAATGTCATAACGGCATACATGTTCCAGACATGTGAAGGAATTGGAAGTCCGAGGGCAGCTCTTATTGGCGCTTCTCTGGGTAAAATCGGGCGTGGCTCATCTGCAAGCTACGAGTCTTGATGTGAAGGCAATGTAGGGCCTGTCCGCTTTTGTATAATCGTCCGGTCAATTGAAGTGAAAGTCGAAGCCACAAATAAGTGGCGGGTCCTCGATCGACAATCTGCAGTGATAGATTTCTATCCGGCTGAATGTTCAGTCGGTCATCACGAGCCGACGGGCGACAAGAGGCTGGGGCGTAAGCTGAATATGCGACAAATTCATTGAGGATCATGCGACGAAGCAGCCAGATTTGCAGACATTCCTAGATACCAATGTAGAAAGTACGTTGGGCAAGCCGCTCCTCTGCACCAACTTCATGCGTCGCCTTGACGAATTATTTGCAGCAAAGCCTTCACTACAATGTGCGAATAACATTCCTAACGATCTGAGATGGCTCTTAATCAATGTCGTATCAGTTTCCTATAACACGTCTTTGATTATCTGGTTGATGTTATGAAAGTGATCAAAAGCTTGATTATACTGGCTACGAGAACTCGAAGGAGATATGTACACTCTATATAGCTAGTTATTAGCGTAATTGGGTAAGAAATAATATAGACGCTGAAGTAATCCCCGTAATAGTTCGTGTGCCTATTCTCGTCAGCATTGTGTAGCACTATGCTCTTTTATGTAATTTCACTGACTGCAGGCTCTTGGGCGATGATTCTCGCGCAATTTCGGCCCTAGACAGCCCACGTCACGTGTCAAAGAGATCGTCTAATTTGAGTAGGTGAAACAACGCTATTCACACCTTCTAGAATCATATCCTATGCACTATGATCAAGACGATAATGCCTTCGAATAGAACATATTCTTGCACGTCCTAATCGTGGATTGACGAAACGAGTGAGCTAGCGTAGCTGGCGGCATCTTTGCTGGCATCTCCTCTGGAGACGTAAAGGGTGGATAGAGACCCAGACATTAGAAGGACTTTGTTCCAGAAACCTGGGCCACGGAGATCAAGTTTGGAAAAGAGGACGGGATACCGGTCTTTCTTTGCTTCTTCTTCTGTTTTGAACTTTTTCCCTGGTGCGTGGTGATCTTCATTGAGGAACAATTCGATATGCTTTTGACGAGGTCGAAGTGGTATCTTCTGATATTTGTCGTCTTCTGTGGAGATATATGAGCAAGACAAAACGAGCCCTTGTGGGAGACTGAGAACCTTTTACGTCATCAGTAGACCGCACATCTATCTTCCCACTTTCACTGTCGTACACAAAGCATCGCGACCAAGTCTTCGGGTTATTGCGTCTCCGGTTCCGGTGTCGATATCGACCCGGGTCAACCTCGTCTTCATGTGTGGAAGGTTGCTGGTTCTCTAACTCTCCTTTTGAGGTGCTTTCCATGGAGACTCGTTCTCAACAACAAGCAGTCAAGCCGGAGAGCAGGACCGAAACAAGCGATAGATTTAGACTTATGTCTTGGTAAGATTTAACGTGCTCTCTGAAATGTCGTGCAAGGTAGACATGATCTGAAAGGGCTGGGCAGCGAGCAGTTGTTAAGACAGGCAATTGCCACAGACATTCAGCTGCCTTGTCTGACCGATTGAAAAAATAGATATACTCTGTGTCATTTACGTTTCGACAGACGGCCACCTGGCGTCCGCAAACCGCCCAGACCTGCCTTGGGTTGCAGATACCTTCTCATTGAGGCGGATGCGCCGGCACCTTATGCGCTTCTTTTTTGCCCATTCATCAGCCGCCGGTAAAGGAAAAAAAGCCTCACCCTCCCTCATCTTCATCTAGGATCTCATTAGCGAGTAGCTGGTCGAGGAATTCGTTATTAACGGGAACGTAGTGGCTCGTGATCGGTGGCCGTCCAGAAGGGCGTCTGCAGAAGGGCAAATCGAGGGCGAAAGCAGGCGAAAAGACCATGCGGAAAACCGGGTTGGAATGATCCGTGCATCCGACCCCACCACTTGCGACTTAAGCCTTGTAGGGATGAAAGAAGAAATGTCATTTCTGACATACTTCATAATCGAAATTCGGCCCCCACAGTCAGTCCGAAGCGAACGGACAGAGCCAATATGCGCTCATGGCGCTTAGCAGCCAATGGAAAGCTAGGCCGAGTCCACGATCCTAGCAGACATCACTATGACACGCAGTAGAGCTACGCGCAGCACGAGGTCGACAGGGAATGGCAAGCAATCTCGCCGTGTTCATGCATATCAATGATGAAACCCAATACGCCCGATCTTCAATATGGGCCATTTGATCCTATCACGCCACTGAAGTGCTTTGCAGACGTGACATTTCGTATTTCAACCCGTGGGCCGACGTTGGTTATGATTTGGTGAAAGTACTCCCACACGTGTGCCGTTGCAAAGCGCCCAATGCTACCAAGTGGCCGCATCAAGGCAGACTGGCTGTCGGTGTAATAACAAATGAAACGGCTAGGTGTCCGTTCTCAAGGATGCATTCTGCTCGTTCGTTTTCCTTGGGATTCACTCGGGACTGCGCAGGCCTCTATCGTTCCCCATCTCTCATAGCATACAATTCTCTACCCTCTCAACTCACGATTCTCACCGCCTATCGAGGCTGCAGATCTAATACATGATGGCTTGGATGCCTCGCAGCCTCTGCATTACAGTAGTGGAAGCACTCGAGGCTGAAATAAACAATGTCCGCTTCGTCTAGCCCCCCTACATCATGGGAAACCAGCACAAGAGATATGCGGTTCTAGAGAAGTCGAGCCTAGCCATTGGATAGAGGTTCGATGTGTTGTATAACCCAACCGGGCCCATGCCCAACTCTTTTCACTGCAGAGAATCATGAATTCTAGTGCCAACCATGCGGACCGCGATTTCGAGCTACAACCCATTGCAGGACCTTCAAACCAAAATGTTTCTCCCTTTACGGGAGAGAGAGTCCAATTTTCGGAAGAACCATGTAGCAGCGAGGACGCATGGGAACAACGTAATATCTTAAGCTTAGGTACGTCTTTCGATGGAATTTTTGGACATGAAGTGTTCCTACTAATGATTGAGCCGAATAGACGGTGGTGGTGTACGGGGAATATGGTCTTTAATGGCACTAGAAACACTGATGGATCATATTGCTAGGGAAGAGATGGAACAATCAGAAGGGCCTGAATCCAATCACCACAGTTTCTTTCCTGAGCCATTCCCTAATCATGTCTCCCACGGCCCCTTCAATAATGTTAGAGACCGGGAACAGGAATCCAAATATCAAACCTGGAAGAATAGTCGCAAGTATCTTCCCTGTCATTATTTTGATATCATAGGCGGTTCAAGCACTGGAGCGTAGGTTTCTCTCTCGTCTTATTCGAATCTTCTTCAAAATTAACATATCAGACAGTTTGATAGCTATTATGCTTGGGAGGTTTCGAATGTCAGTTCCAGACTGTTTACACGAATACAAATCTCTTGCTGGTCAAATATTTGGAAAGCCTCGGCTTTTACCAATAATGAGAACTGTGGTGACGAATCAGCCTGTCCGGTCAAAGTATAATCACAAAATTATGGAAGAGATCCTTAAGGATGTTGCAAAAAGACGTGAACGGATGTATGAAGACGAATTAGACCATCATGAGCAGTCTTTCCGCTCTGAAAAAGGGGTTTGCGGAACGTAAGTACGCTGAGTCTTTTTCATTAAGGGCAGGAGACGTCTACGAGTTCTACAATTCGTCGCACTTGCTTTCGCGAATGTCCCGTTAAGAAGTATCAGAAGCGAACCTGGATTTAATGCGTGATAGGTTTGTTACATCTTTCAGAACAGCGCCATGTAAAGCAGCTGCCGGAGGCACTGAGACGAAGTTGACTATTATACGCTCCTACAACAACACAAGAAGAGGTACAACATCTAAAAGTCAAGTCGGCTCACAGGGTACGCCCCATCGACCATCAGGATCCGGGCGTCCCGAGCCTCAACGTTCCGATACTACAGGCTTCAGTAGGCAAGCGCGTATTCAGCAACGAGAAGGGCCGCAAAATGTCGCCGGCACATCGCATAGATGGCAGGTTTGGGAGGTGGCTCGAGCCGCAACCGCAGCTGATTTCTTCTTCGATCCGTTTGAGGTCGAAGATCAGAATTCTCGAGAAAAGGTTATCTATACTGACGGAGGACTTGGTCAAGAAAATAATCCAGTTCGTGAAGCTGTAGAAGAGGTTGAAGATCTTGCTGGATCAGCTTCCTTGGGGATTGTTGTTAGCGTTGGCACGGCTCGTGGCAAAACAAAGTCAAAGATGTCGCTCATTGCGAAACTCAAATCCATAATAGCCGAGAAAACAAATCCGGAAGCTAACCATGGGTGGGCGATAGACAGATTTGCTTCTGAACCAGGCCATTACTTCCGTTTTAATGATCCGGGAGCTCTCGACATCGAACTGGATGAATGGTTGCCCCACAGACACTGGTACAGCAGATCGGAACGAGCTCCCGGATCCCTCACTTTGGAATTAATTGAGCACAAATTCCGTGAGTGGGCCGTGAACGCTGACTGTTCCAGCCACTTTCAAGATTGCGCCAAGGAATTGGTGAGACGAAGGCGAGCAAGAGCTTCGGAGCAGACACGTGGCGCATGGGAGCACTTCGCCACATGCATCAAGATCAATTGCTATGGCCGGAGATGCAACGAGACATTTCGTAATCGAGACGACTTTACGAGGCATCTACAGGACGGCAAATTTCACCCGGATGGGAAAGACCGATCCAGAGAGGAAATCGACGGGCTATTGAAACAAAAGGGATGGACAACGCAATGGGTCTACCAGAGGCCATGATAACGCTGCTGAAGCGGATCAGGAGCAGCTCGATGTTTCTAATCGGCTCTATAGCGCTTGAGATATGGGTGCTATCCGCCAGTCTATGCTCTGCTTCTAATGTTTGCATTGAGAAACATTGCTGGCGAAACTGATTAGTCCCTTTGGAAGATAAAAGTTTCTTCATCAGAGGGTACGTAGAGAATTTGAACAAATCTTATCCCCCTCTACCGCTATCATACTAAATCAATCTACAGCAGTGCAAGAACGACTGTATGTTTGATGCTGGGATAGAGACTTATAGTATAATGTCCAGGGTAGCGCAATACATCGAACAGGTTTTTCCAATTCGGGACAATAACAGAACGCCGAGGCCATGATACGCCGACTTTGATTCCCCTACGGCCATAGTATTTGTTATGTGAAGGTTTGGGGTATTCCAAGGCTGAGGGTTGGTAATTGGTCGCTCTATAGCCCTTAATTAGCTCTGAAGGTAAGGTATTCATAGGACTTGTTTCCCCGTATTTCACGTTAATTCTTGACCAAATTAATCAATCAGTAGCCTTAACAAACCGCGCTCTTACTTTGCATGATTGCCATCTTACACAAATCCAGATCGGTCAATGAACTCTCCGGAGGTGGCTTAGTCATCTAAGTTGACTCAGGTGACTCATAAATGTTCTATCTGGTCCACAAGGCTTGTTTAAACTCAATATCGGCACTATACCTGGCACTTTTCCAGTGACGACGTGATTGTAAACCACAGCAAATTGGTAGGGCAGCGAAAGCACTCGCTACCATACTTTGTATCCACAAGATGGTAAATGAATCTTCGACGTCTCGCTTAATCATCTAAAGATGATGGTCGTGATGAGCTCAGGTCCTGTCATGATACGAATACTAATTTCCTGGCTTGGGATCCCTCTTGAAACATTAGAAAGATGGTCTATGATGTGTATGTGAAAAAAGTGAACTGAAACTACGCTACAATTTGTATGGACAAGCTAACTGAGGGATAAGGTGGGCGTGAACGAAACTCATTAGCTTCGTAAATGAGAACGGCTGGACAAAGAATCTGTACATATCATATCAATCGTTTCATACTCGCGTTCCTGTGCGACGTTCACACATACATGGACCTATCACGTCTCTTTCCTTCCAGTTGGTCCTATCGAACAACCCAAACCCAACCGCCAGACTGAGTCTGCCTGATACCGACCCTCTTAGTGACTCCATCTGCTTCAGACTCCACATCTCGTCTTTCCTTGCGGTCATGTCCGTTATGTGGCGTCTCAACCGTCCTAACGACGTTTTCTTGCCGTTCGCCTGGCTCAAAAAGTCCCGCCGCCAATCCATCGATCGTCGATAGTGCCTTCGCCTGCTGCGACTCAGCCGGCCTCGCGAAAAATATCACCAGTGCCGCCAGAGCCAGGGAAAACAAGGCGTACAGGGCTTTGAGGCTGATGAGGAAGTACAGCGGAATCTTAGGGACTCGGGTGAGGAGAGCGGTGTCGTTCCGTGATTGCTCGAGTAAGTTGAGAACGGGCATGTTGATACCAGCGGTCAGGGCAACGGCGGCGCTAGAAAACGCATTGGCGAATGTGTCAGCCAGCTCGTTAGGTGTCGTGCCATAGGCAGCAATGGCGGCGGCGTCGGAGAGAGCGAGACGACCCTCAGCACTGTCAATGGCGAATGGTGCACTGTAGATTGCACCGTATGCGTCTGGCGCTTGGACGGGATACCAGCCTTGAGTCGCGTTGACGGAGAGGATGGTGCCATTGACCCATGCATAGACGGTAGAGTAGATGACCATGCTACAGTTGAGGATGAAGACGTTATCGCCAGTGGAATCGGTTTTGAGATAACCACCGCTTGTCATAGTGTCGAAGCTCGAAGTATGGGAGTCCATAGGTGGAAACCCTTTGGACCAGTGCATGAAATAGATGGGATTTTGGGCAACGAAAAGTTCGGTCGATTGAGAACCGTTGCCGATCGGTTGTGTTAGATTCGCGTCCTTAAAGAATTGGATACCTACAGCGGACTCGTTGGCCGGTGCAGTAGCTGCGGCTGGGTCAACGCCCACTTCGCCAGAAAAGGTAATGGTGGGGAGCTGTATCCCCATGGGCAAGAGAAGCCCTCGTCGTTGATATCCACGGTACAATTCTGGGTGACGACTTCGCAGGACGTAGTGACAGACGTAGTGTTTGTGAGAAAGTCAATATCATCATCTCCGACTGCAAGATCACCAAGAAAGTAGAACTGGATGTTGTTATAGTTTCCATAGTTATCAGCAGTAGTAGTCATAGAGGTATTGCGGATCTGGTTGGTAACAGAATTGCCGAGTAACGTTTCAGCTGCTTCCTGTGCATGGGCTATACCTTGCTTTGTCAACGTTCTACCCGATCCAGTCGTGTAATTCCAGTTGGTAATACTGCATGGATAGTTGCATTGAGCTGTAGGGCTCGAGGGACAGGGATACATTTCCCAGATTTCTGTACCGCAGTAGCTGGGATCTAGTCCTCGTCCGTAAGAGAATATCGGACTATCATGACGGTTGATGATCACCTGGTTGACTGGTTTCGTCGCTGCGCCAAACCAAGTTTCTGCTGAACCTATGGCAAACCTACAGATTCGAAACATCAGCTAAGTGTCCAAGAAAAGATGTGCTAAAAAGGGGTTGGTACTTACGTATTGAAGACAATGAAAGCGAATGCGGCGAAAGCAACAGTAACAGGTTGAATGAGGCGTTCACGCCTTTTCAATCTGTATTTCACGACATCCCATAATGGCCTCACATCACTGGCAGCCAGTACAGAGATTAAAAGAGACATCTGATGCGGAGTCGGCAGCTGACTTGTCTCATTGCTCTTGGTAGCGTTCAAAATGTGACTTCCAGCGAAGAAGGCAACATGTGCCATTGAATAACTGCTCAAGAAAGGGATTATTTTGCCTGTCCAAGAAGTGATCGCCACTAGTAGACCAGGGTTGAAGCGAATAAAGTAAGCTGAAGTCCCTCCGTTAGATTTGAGTTGAGCCAACTCGCTCCAAACGGTTTGGTCGGTGAGATTAGAGCTTGAAGGGGATTGTAGCAATTCCCACCCGGTGTCCAGGTCTACACGGTAGTAAAAGATGACTGTAAGCAAGACCGTGCATACTAGAATCACCGGTATACATGGCAGAAGAGCCCCAGTGAGCAAATTCGTCAAGGCACCTCGAATACCCATCGTTGACCTGTGTCGTAACGAGGTCGGAGAGTTCGGAAACTCCACTTCAGTAACGATGGGACCTGAAGTGGCTGATACATCTTTCTCGGACAAAGCAGTTTTTGAAGGTAAAGGAAAAGATGCCATTGTATTTCGACTCTTTCGGCTTTTGGATGGGATAGAACTACCAACTTGCACGATATGTTGCACAGAATAGACAGTATAAGTGAGTGGCGAGGGAGCAACGGCGTGATGGATTTATTTGAAT
This sequence comes from Astrothelium macrocarpum, assembly GCA_021030915.1. Taxonomy (NCBI): domain Eukaryota; kingdom Fungi; phylum Ascomycota; class Dothideomycetes; order Trypetheliales; family Trypetheliaceae; genus Astrothelium; species Astrothelium macrocarpum. The sequence continues at coordinate 374,093 of JAGEMR010000002.1, forward strand.
GCGGAAGTTCTCCAAGTAAACCTGCTCAAGTTACTGGAAACACCCACCGTGTACCACGCAGCAGTTCTGAAAGCCATCGTCAGCGTGGCTACGGAATTAGGATAGATGGATAGATCAGTTCTTGTGCCTAGAACAGCCATGTTCACAAACTGATGGCTTGAATTGACGTATCCGAGGTAGATGCAGCCGTCCACGAGATATGATGCCAATCTGGTATTGGTCGCGCATGTACGTGATTGTAGGGCTGGAGAAGTATGGCACCTGCCGGTGGTAGCGAGGCGTTCAAGGACCTTCGATGATTTGTCTAGCTTCTCATCGTGACTTTCTCAGCTCAAAAGATGTTGAATGGGCGCTGGCTTTTCCAAATAGGCATACACCAAGGCAAGTCTAAGAACACGAAGGTCCAAATCCGGGGCCCGCAGATTGCTGACTCTGGAACGCCATTGAACGCCATAAATTTGCGGCTTTCGCATTGATTGGGTGACATCTCGGCTCGCACCCTTCTAGACCTACGCGGCTGGGCCCCAGGATGCCCAAAGACGCCGCGTTTACCGCGTGTGACCGTCAGCGATTTGTAGCTATTCGAATTCAAAAGATAAGAAGTCTCATCAATCCATAAGTGATCAATGATGAAGATCTGCCGCACTAGAGACACTGGCGAATCACCGGGGTTAGAACGCAGACTTCGAGCTACAAGTTTGCACGCAAACACTCGTATCTAATAGCTAGATTGCTGCTGTGGTAACTCTATCATGACAAGCCATACAGATGAGATGAGAAGGGAGAAGATACAAACGATGAGAGAAACAGTAGGTTTGTGGAGGTTTAGACATTACCTTAGCGCAGATGGTCATTTCCTGCGTGCTCTATCCAACCCCACGTTTTCACAATGGAACCAAATTTTGTTCCCATTTATGCAGGCGGCGGATCCTCCCATGAATTCGTACTTTGAAGAGTAGGTAGGAACTTCGACCCAGCTGGAAAGCTCAAGCCACAAGTCTCCTCACCATCTTCAATATCACTCACAAAGCTACTCCTCATCCTCCTCTTCCTCTGCCGTATTCGCATGAAAGTCCTTTCCTTCAAAAGTCTCATTAATCAACCCGGATCGGATGCACCAATCCCCAAACCTCTCACCCTCCTTCCTTTCCCTCCCATATCGTCCAATCAACGGCCTCATGATCTCCAAAATCTCCTCCTCCTTGATCGAACTCCGATACAGCTTATTCAGCCGCTGCCCATGGTATCCACCCCCAAGGTACATATTGTACGCCCCGTACGCCTTCCCCACAAACGCCACCTCAGCCAGCCACGGCCGTGCGCATCCGTTCGGGCACCCCGTCATGCGCATGACAATGCTATCGTGTCTAAGGCCCGCAGACTCGACCGCGTCTTCGAGTTTCGTGATGAGTGCCGGGAGGTAGCGTTCCGACTCCGCCATGGCGAGGCCGCAGGTGGGGAAAGCGACGCAGGCTGAGGAGGATAAACGGAGCGCCGAGAAGTCGGTGTTGTCGAGCTTGTAGCGCGCGAGCAGAGATTTGATTTCCGGGACGATGGAGGAGGGGATATTGGATAGGACAAGGTGCTGGTTGGGAGTGAGACGGAATTCGCCGTGGTTGTGGCGGAGAAGGGTGTTGGCCAGTTCACGAAGACCGGTTTTCATGGGGAAGGCGGCGGTGTCTTCCACGCGGCCGTTTTCGATGAAGAAGGTGAAGTGGTGGAGGCCGCTTTCGTCTTGTTGCCAGCCGAAGGTGTCGATGTTGCTGTCGAAGTGGAAGGGGCGGGCGGAGTCGAATTTTTGGCCCCAGGATTCTTCTACTTTGGCGCGGAAGACGTCAAGGCCCATGTCGTCTATGGTGTATTTTAAGCGTGCGTGCTTGCGGTTCTTGCGGTCACCGTTGTCGCGTTGAACAAGCATGATGTGTTCGCATGCTTTGTGGACGATATCTTTGGACACATATCCCATCATGCTCCCAGTCCGAGGATAGGTCTTCTTCATATTATGCGTAACGCCCATACCGCCTCCTGCCAGGACGTTAAATCCTTCAAGACGGCCGTCAGCGCTTTTGATGGCAATAAGGCCGATATCATGGGCATAGACGTCAGTATCGTTATGCGGCGGGACTGCAATTGTGATCTTGAATTTGCGAGGAAGGTAAGTCGGTCCGTACAGAGGCTCGTAGTCCTGAACCGCATCTCCAGCTACTTGCGTCTTCTTATCATTCTCATCTTTGATCCATATCTCGTGGTAGGCAGTCGTCGATGGTAATAAGTGATCGTTGATCTTATTAGCGGAAGCAAAAACATCGGCATGGAATTGGCTTTGGCTGGGAATGACGCTACACATGACATTCCGGTTGACGTCTCCGCACGCTGCAATTGTTGTCATCAGAGCTTTGTTGATGGCTTGCATAGCAGGCTTTAGTTTTCCCTTGACAACACCATGGAATTGGAAAGTTTGCCGTGTTGTCAACTTCATGGTTTCGTTGCCTAGATTTTGAGCAATGGCGTCCATTTTCAGCCATTGATCCGGAGTAGCGACACCAGCTGGTAACCGACACCTGATCATGAAAGCGTATGCTGGTTCCAACCCCTGGGCCTTTCGCTCATCCCGTAGATCACGATCATCTTCCATATAGGTCCCGTGGAATTTTGTAAGCTGTGAATCTGAAGCTGAAATGGCACCAGTCGAAGTGTCATTCAAGCCTTCGATGATGGTACCGCGCAAATAGTTGGATTGAATTTTGATATCTTCATTTGTAAGCGGTGATGGCTCCTCAGGAAGGCCTTCAACCTTGTCCACACCGAGCGCCTGCCACAATTTAGGCTCCCATTCGTTATAACCAGTCTGATACTGATCTGGATCTTGGTCGTCACCGAGCCCAATATCTGTCAGAGCCTTGCTACCGAGAGCCACCATGCGTGCAAAAAGATCTTTCCCAGGTTTATTGTAATAGATCTTGTCTTCCTTGCGGGGCCAGTAGTGACTATCTCCAAGAGCAAAAACAGTGAAATTAACATTAGCCAGATCAAAATCCGTAGAGTTCTTAACTGCTTCCCAAAAAGCTCTTCCATTCTGTGGAAATTCCCCTTGACCCGCTGTACTGGTGATAAGAATAAGATTCTCTTCACTTGGCAAGTCTTCTATTGGATAATCATCCATAGACATCACCATCGATTTGAGACCGCGTGCCTTGCCTCTATTGCCCAGTCTCTTTGCCAATGACTCTGCATTACCATTATCAGAAGCGAATAACACCGTTATAGGTGCACCGTAAAGGCCTTCCAATAATTTACTGTAAGCGTCCTTTGCCTTTCTCTTCTGCGTTGCCCGAACCTCGGATCCGTGAGACTCAGATAGATTGGCAGCAAATTGCGGATGTCTATTCATAAGCTGCGTCAAGTAGTTGTCTCTTTTTAGGAATTCTTGAAGCTCATTCCGGATGCGTTCAGAATCCAACTGGAAATTCTGTTCCCCCTTCTCTTCGGCTTTGGGATTCCATCGGTATAACGGCCAGTAACCCAAATCAATTGCTTTCTTCGTCTCTTGTAAGACAGTCAAGGGTGTGTCGTTTTCTTGATTATACGGTAAATACGCCATGATCACAGATGGACCTTCGAATTTCTCTGCCTCAATCATGGCCTCCAGTACCTGTGTATAAGAGCCATACACCGCCACTGATGCAACATATGCGTTGCCAAAATTCATTGCGTAGAGTCCAATATCCTTCTTTCGTCTTGTCGCATCAGCAGCCGCACGTTCAGAATAGGGTTGAGAGTCAATAATCAGCATGTTCACGTTTTGCCCTGAAGCAATAACATGATGCACTCCTGAATTGCCCAGGTCGTACGCCCACGCGTCGGATCCAATTAGCCAGTTGGCATCTTTGAAGAATAGAGTTCTCGAGGCGAGCAACCTTGATGCTGTAGGAGATCCATCAGTAGATAGTCTCGCAATTACATCTGAAGCGTTAGCATTGGCCTTTTCCACATCATCGACTTCCAAAGCCCACTTCTTCAACCACTTTTGCGGAGCATCGGTGATGAAATCCCGGGTTTTTGTTGCCTCTTTCACTTCGTCGATGAATCGTTGGCGTCGCTCGAATCTTGCCATCAATTTGCCAAAGCCAAACTCGGGATTCGCAGCAATTTGAGAGGAGACCCCAGCATTATCTTTGCCAAGCTGGTTTGCAATGTGCAACCTATCTCCAAATATCTGTCTCAAGATCTTCATGTATGCATTTTCCAAATTCGGTTGTTGTGGTGCATAATCTTGCTCTTGCCATTTTGGTCCTTCTGGTCGGCCAACCTCGAGATTCTGCAGCGGCTTCTCACTTAGAAGATTCTGAAATATCCCTCGCAGAGCCTGACGTATCGTGGCCAGCTCAATGAAACCTAATTGATAACCAATAATCTGAGGTGCTTCTCTTCCTGGTTGCAAGCCAGCACCTTTTGTGCTCATGAGCAGGTCTAAAAGAACAGGACCCCACTTTGTTGTCTTCCGTCGTATCTGTTCTACTACTGCAATCTTTTTAATTGTCGCGGGTATACTTGATAGAAGCTTCGACCCGATCCATGGCCTATATAGTCTTGGTGTAATGATTCCCGCTTTCTGGAATACATCGGTGCTCGTTGCTGAATCAAGTGCATGACCAAAGAGTGCTGTATCCGCACCAAAAAGGAGAATTGCCGTGGTGGCATTGGTAGGACCACTATAATGGAATGGTTCGTAGGAGCGCTTGGTAACATCTTTTATTATAGTCCAGATATCAGCAAGCATGCGATCGATGTCTTCAAAAGTAACCGGTCTTGAGGTGACGGACTCTACAGAGGTTGCAGCAGAAGAAGGCGCGCCGCCGGCTTCGCTACTGTCGCGGTGAGAAGATTCCGAAGCCGTTGAAGAGTTGCTCCTTTGATTTACCGCCGGCGATGTGGGGGTAATAATTTTTTCAGGTGCTTGACTCAGTCGAGTTGGCAACGGCTGAGGACTGCTAATATGTGTTACATCACCAATGACGGGAAGAGAAGCTATCCGACCGTCATCGGCGTATATGTTTGTCTCGCTGCTCTTGGTGCTCTGAAATCGCCTTGAGCAGTCCAAATCTAGTATTCGTTTGAGCAAATCCCGACTTTCGTATTGGATGGGGTCGTCTTGAGCAACATTGCCGGCATTGAAAAAATGTATTACACCTTTCCCAGATTTGATAGCAAGAGCATGCGCAGACATGGCCATGTCCTGCGACTCTTGTAGAGTATCGGACTGAAGAAATGTAAATCCACATTGTCGGATCGTCGTTATCTCCGAGTAATCAGGATAGGCGGATGGTTGAAGGGAGACGTGGATGACAACGGGATATTGTGCTAGCTTATAAAGATGTGGTATGGATTGGAGGAGTATGGACGAGTTGGCCGTGACCGAGACGATCTTGCCATTGCGCACAGGCTGGAAGACAGAGAGTAAAGGGTCGGCATTTTGTCGTACAGCTTCGACCTAGTTCATGTTATTCCATTGCTGAACATTTCAACCTAATCCAAAGACCGTACCTGGGGTAGATCCTGGGAGATAATCCCAGACGCTTTCCGCTCCGAGTATGATCTTAGGAAAGTCGAGAATTCCGAATCTGTAGCTAGGGAAGGTTGAACGGAAACGACAAGGTCGCTGGCGAGATATGCAATGCGCGCAACTGTAAAGTAACGCGCGTTAGTCTGTGTTAAATTCAACGTGGGGCAAAGATGGATTTACCAGCCTCGCCGGCGGTCAGAATTGACGCCATTGCTTAGTGGGGCGCACGGCGGAAATTATGGAAGAGAGAAAAACAGGAGAGGGTAGAACAAAGGATTCGTCAAGAAAACATTCCGAGTTGTACACCTGGACAAGAACTGGTAGAAGACGGCGGGAAATGTTTTCGGTCAACAATCAATTTTCCAACCTCTCCGCATCGTTGTACATAATCCCGACGCGGCAATTACTTAATTTCTTGCATCTGCAGGGGGGTGAAATTTAGCGCACGTCATGAACAAAAATTCTGATGTTCTAGTCTCCTCGGTACCTATCCATTATCAGCTTATGGGTGTGGAGCTCCGGTCGAGGCGTTATCGAGAGTGAATGTGGATGAAACTCGACAAAGAAACCCTTATGTGAAGCTTAATCAACGAGTGAATCACCCTGCAGTCTGTTGAGTCTGTTGACATTTTGAGAACAATTGCATCATCTTATGATTACAAAGAATGATAGTGAGTGCTTTTGCTGCTCTACAAATTTGCTGCGGTTTACAATCAACGTCGTAACTGTGGAAAGCCGCTGGGTATAGTGCCAATATTGAGTTTGAATAAGCCTTGTGGACCAGATAGAACACTTATGATTCACCTAGTCTCCTTGGCCGCAGTTCGAAGATCATTGGTGCTTTTACAATATCAACTGACTGAGGTGATTCTATGATACCATGTGAGCATAGTCGTGTCCATCGTTCTATTCGCTCACACATAGTTTGGTTTTTTGGGTATTGTACATCTCATTTGTCCCGTCCGAGGCGTTCCTCTTCATCCTCTATGAGTTCGTAAGCAGGTCTATATATAACTGCGCCTTCGTCGCCCACTGCATTTATGCTATCCTTCAAAGCAGGATTGGGATGTGTGTCAGTCGTGCCGCCTAATGAAGTATATCCCTTGTCGTAGAGTGGGCAATACGGTATGTCTAGATGTCGAATGAACTACCGACATTGTGAGCCAAAATGATCTGTCCTACACCGTAATATTCGTGAACGTACCGTCCAAACTTCTGCATAATGCCAATCAATGACGGGATGAATCCTCATGAAACTAGGCCATCCCCTGTCCGTCTCATCAAAATGTGTCAAGTTGCTTCCATGCGGGTCCGTTCTCCTAGTGCCCACAAAAATTGCTCGAACGTTTGGCTTTTCCTCTAAATAATCCTCGAATGCTGCTTTCATGGGCTTTGCGTAACGTGCAAGATCTAATGAATAAACGCGAATGCAATCATTGACAAAATCATCAACTTCAGCGAACGGATGCTTCGAGAGGATGTAGACTGATTGAATGACGGTGCGACTTGTAGAGAGGCCTTTGGTGTGTAGCGAGGCGAGAAAGAGAACGAGAAGCACAAGGCAGTCTTTTCCCCCATTGTAAGAGAGTGACAACTGTTCTAAGCTGTAAATTCAATCAGCATACCCCGTTCCGGGTTTCCCGTAATCCTGCATGAATAATTGGGAGACCAACGAACGAACCTATATCTATCCAACGCCTCCTCGATAACTCTCAAACTCGTTCTCGTCTGCTCTTGCGTTGACTTTAGAAATCCTACAGCTGGCGCATCTGCTGCTATAAAGGCATTGACTCGAGCATGGAGTCGTTGGCACAAAGTGGGCAAGTCTTCATGCTTCGTAGGATCAATGACGGATGTCCGGCCTTGCTCATCGCTTTGAACGCCAAGATGGGGCTGTTGCATTGCTCTCCCGCATTGAAAGGGTCTAAGGGGAGAGGGGCATCTGAATGGTCGGTTTCCCTGTTGAAGTTTCGAGACCGGTGATGTTCGCCAGCCTCGAAAAGATGCTCCGAGCATAAGCAAACATTGCGGGCAAAACTCCGCCTCATTGTGATGGGGCTTCAAATCATGATTGCGTCAGGGCAATTGACAACCTTGGGTATGGAATTAGACAAAACTGCCCGTGCATCCCTGTACATCATATTTACAACATTACACGCTATTTACAAGAGCGTCTTCTCCTTAGAATTACTTGAATAATTGATTCAACAGGAAAATATTGCTATCCCTTTTTGACCCCCGGTGTACTTGCATTAATCGTACCGTCATAATCTTGCCCGTTGAAAGGATCATTGATTGTGTAATTGGCAAAGCAAGCATAGTCATAGTTTGACAAGGCATATGCGTCAGACTGGCTCGCTATGAAGCTATCCATCTTGCACAGTCCATCTGGGCGAGGAGAGCAATCACCGCCCCGAATCGTTTCTAGCGGTAGAATGCCGTGGTTCAGACGCATGCGAATGAACTTGTTGGGAGCATTAGATGGATCGTAGCCGTATTGAGTCGGGTAATATTGTGTGCGGTAATTTTCAACAGGTGTTGGATCAGAGTCTGCACATCCAATGACTTCAGTAATCAGTCGGCCGCCAAAAGGTGTCATCGTGCTCAGCCGAAAGTGGCGGTCAGCATTGGGTGGATACTGGGTCAGGCTCAAAGGTTCCCGAAAATAGTCAAAGGACATGGCAGTCAACACGCTCACGATGATATCATCATGGGTGAAATCTGCGTAGAATGGTCGGCCAAGAGGGAAATCCGCAGCATTGTCATCAATGGTGCTATTCACGCTGCTGTTCGACGAGGTGATGTATTCTTTTTCAAGCCGGGCGAGGAGTTCTTGGAGATATCCGATGCCCTGCGCACGACCTGTCGGATTGCCAAAACTATAATCATAGTAGTATTCAATGTCGAGGGTATACTCGAAACCCTCCCATTCGTCCTCGGTGAAGAGAGAGCAGAAGTCCGAGGTCCCAATATAATTCGTTTCGTAAGCGCAGATTGACTGCATGGCGTATGTATCGTTCGTGTTAAAGACGAATCCTTTAGGAGCGTATTGCTGAAGGCGGGCAGTGGCTGCAGGCAAGTATTTGGCAATATACGGGTATAGATCGTAGTCACCCAAGGAACCAGGGACTGTATTATCGTCATTGAAGCATGAATCGTAAGAAGCAAGAGTATTGTTCTCTGTGCCGCCTTCCGGGATAATTACAACGTCAAAGAGAGATCCATTGGTGAAGTCTGACAAAGAAGGGTCTGGAGTAAATTGAAAGCTGGGCCCAAAGAACCTAGAAAATGTCATTTAGAAGAAGGACTACTCTGATTTAATCAAACAGTACTCACCCAAGCCCCCAGCTTATTTGACTGTTCTCAATACGGGACTGGCTTGTCGTTCGTAGAACAGGTTTGGGTCCCGAGTCGCTGGCACTGAAGGAAACCTGACCAAGGGACGCGTTATACAACGTCCTACCATAACGGTTCCAAAAAGTAACGCCAGCTTGAAATTCCGTAGATGCTCCAATACCGGTCAAGTAGCTCTCACCCATGATGTATTCATAGCTATTCAGGAAAGCTAGAGGACCCTTGAAGCTTGCATGAGGATTCGCGGATGTAAAGTTCTTCAATTTGCTGGCAAAGTGTTCATCATTTTCACCGTCTTCCATCGAAGAAGTTGGGAATCGCTGCGCATGTCGCTGGAGGGAATGCGCCTGCTCGACTTGGCAACCATCAGGAAGGCCGACATCTTTAACGCCGAAGAAATTTTCGGCATTATCAGCATATGGGCTTATCTGGCCTGGAAGAATCTGTTAGCCGGTGGATCCAGAACCGTTGCTATTGAATGTACCCCAATAATGTTGTATGACATTGATGTCGGTTAGAAGATTTGCTTGTGTTCTGCTCCGATGGGTAGCAGCGGCATCTGCAAAGACTCCAGCGCTGGCTAAGATGGTAAACAAATACATCTTGCTTCTCTCTTCGCAAAGCTTGTCTTGAACTTCCAAAGGTCCCCAGCTCCAGGATCGGGCGCTTGATGGCTCTTATTATTCCCTGCCATTATTGCTTCGGAACCGCGCCGGCGCATGGGTAGTCTCGCCAGATATGTAATCAATCAAAATGACTGACGCAAGTAAGCAAAGATCCCAGTGAAAATCCCCAATGAGAGTATGTAGAAGAAAACGTGGGTAGCGCCACAATAATGGGTACCTGATACTAGGTTCTGATCAATGTTGGAATCTGCTAGGAGTGATGTCAGAGCGCGTGGTGGTCCGTGTTCGCGCGCCACGTGCTGGCCTTGTCGGCATTTTCTGCCGTCAAAATTTCCGGTGATATTTGAGATGATTACCTTACTCTCCAATTGACACGGAACGGCTGAGTTCATTTATCTGATACCAGTCTACCAGGTCGGAACTGAAGAAAGCCAGCTTTTTCTAGGCCTAATCCTGACAATCAGCTCTTGGACGGAAATGTGTGGACGAGTTTTGCTCGTAGATCTTCGCTCCTAAGTTCTCCGTAGTGCTGCCTCAAGGGGCCTTCAAGCGCAAGAATGAAAATATTGAACAGTTCTGCAAGGTGAATTTGATAAAAGCGAATCAAAATTGACCATTGACCCGACCAAAGACGTAGCGTAGGGATCACACCAGTCCGGCAGATTAATGACAAGAAAAGAAGAAGACGCATGATCTACCATCTCAGCTAAGATACCAACCCACAATCATAACCATGGAAATATAGATACATGAGAATGTCAGTTGATCTCTCCAGGAGACCTTTGGAATGACAGAACACAAAGCCATGCACAAGCAAAGTAGGATGCAGTCATCAAGGGTCGTAATAAAATCCGATCGCCATGCCAAAAAAGGATGACCTCGACTCGGTGTTGAACTTACCTTTCGCCCTAAATTCAAATAATAGAGGGAAATATTCTCAGCCCTTATATATCATTGAAAGAGACTCTTGCTGGCAAGTATCTCATCCTTGGGTATTCCGTTCCTGAGCAGCGTCCACAGCAGCTTCCCAGTTCGTTCGATAAATTACCCACCCTTCGATGCTGGCAACAAGAGCAAGACCTACGGCTGGACCTGTCCACAAACCCAGCAAATCCCAATGCAACCCAAAGCATAATGCAAGCGATAGGGGTATAGCAACCTAAAAACTCAATCGTGTGTCTTTGAAGAGCAATAACGAGACTCACCGCGTAGTAACTTGCCACATTGACGTACCCTCCAATCGATTGTCTCCCCAAGCCTCTCAGGATTCCGTTACAATTGCCTGCCAAGCTATCAAACAGCTGAAACGCCGCACACAACGGCAGGACCATCGCCGTTCTCTCCAACACGCCCTCATCATTCGTGAATAGCTTTGGCAACTGATACCTCAACGCCGCCACAATCCCCATATTCAACAACCCAATCACCGTCGCGCCCACCATCGTCACTTTCGCCGACGTCCTCGCCGCTTCCGCCAGTCCCGCGCCAATCAGATTCGCCACGCGCGTACTCGCCGCAATGCTCACGGGGAAGGGTCCCAAGAAAAACGTCAAGGTGGCCACACTGAGCACCACCGCCTGCGCCGCCAATGCCTCTGTCCCTAAGAACCCAGTACAGAGGGTCAGGATCTCGAAGGCGAGGAACTCCGCGAGCACCATGACGAGCCCGGGCACCGCAAGCCGGATCATGGGCAGCCAGTTGCGGAGGGCAGCGCGCGTCACGCCGCCCCAGCACTCGCGGCCGGCGACGAAGTAGACGTAGGCGAGGAGGGAGAGCGGGAGCAGGTTTTCCGTGATGACGACGGCGAGAGGCGCGCCGATGAAGCCGAGACCGAAGCGCTGTGGAGATGGTTAGTGCATGGAGGCCCCGCAAGGGAGTTTGATCCTCCTCATTGGGGAGGGGATGGACGTACCCAGACGAAGAGGTAGTGTAGGAGTGCGTTGATAGGGGCGCAAAGGAGGAGGCAGTACATGTTTGCGGAGAAGAGGCCCTGGGCTTGGACGAAGCGTTTGCCGCTTTCGAAGGCGGCGTAGCCCGGTGCGCCGGCGATGAGGATCTTGAGGTAGAGACCTGCGAGCTGGGCGACTTCTTTGTCGGGGATGATGGCAGTAAGAATTTGTGATGCGCTGGCCCAGATGATGGCGATGGGAACGGTGATCACCCAGAGGAAGAAGACCATTCTTTGCATCTGCACACCGACGAGGGTTTTATGGCCGCTGCCGTATGCTTGTGCGCATAAAGTGTCAAGGCTCGTGGCGAGACCCTGATAGATTGCATAACCGGTGATGTTGCCTGTCATGGATGCTAAGCTTACTGCTCCAAGTTCCGTCTTGCCAATGTGGCCGACAGTGAAGACGCTGACTTGTGTAAGGGACCATTGAAGCAAGAACGTGAGAATAAGGGGTTGAGAGAATCGGGCCAGGACCTTGGTTTCTCGCTGCCATGATGTTTGGATCTTGCCGTCTTCGACACCCTCTTGCCATTTGCGACACAGCGTTTCTTCATCACAGCCGTCATACGATTTGTCTCCGTTCTCCCTCAGGAGCGGGCTGCTTTCGTCTGCAGCAGGTCCTTCTGGCTGTAATAAACCTTGGTCTCTTGTCCGACTTTTGCTTCTCATTCTCGAAAATGTTGATGGCGAACGTTCAGAAGTTCTCCTGGATGTGACACTGGAGAATATTGAATGACTGCGACTTCGAGAAATTCCTGGTGGTATTAAGTGATTGTCCCTGAGAAGACTTCGCTCTTCTGCCAGAGCTTCCGCATGTTCCTGTTTTGTAAGGTATTCATGTTTGGGAAGTGATGCTACGGCACTGAAGGGAGGATGATTCACTCCTACCATGTAACTTGGACGACGATATGAGCCAGCCAGCGAGTGACTCTGAAAATCATGCCGTGAAGTTATACGCAGTAGTGAATGGTCGTCATCTTGCATAGAGTGAAGGTCCCGATCTTGAGCAGTTTCCCGCATATCCTGTACATCTTGCTCAATCGCGGCTTGAGCTAGAGACGACACACTTGAGCTTGATACAAGTTGTCGGGTTACTGGAGCATCTGACCCGTTTGGCCAATTACCGGACGGCTCTAGCTGCTCTGGCATTCTTGAAAATAACAGAGAAAAGTAATTGAGAAGGAACGGATGGGAACATGAACATACGAGAATGCGAGATAGTCATGTTTAGCTCTTACCTATTCTAACTATTAGTGGGGACCTAGTGGCACCGTCCAGGATAGATTTTGCAGCGGTCTTGGCCACCGAGTCCACCAGGATCAAGAGCCCAGCGATACTATGGGCGGCGAACTCGAGATAATGGGTCTCGTGGTCGATGCTGAGTACTATGGCGGGGGCGGGGCAGCACCGGAAAAAGACGCAGTAGTCCGATCTATCCTATCAATACCGTAACCTTGAGTAGATGATTCGGGAGACCCTCAACAATTACAATGGCGCCATTCTTAGTATGGTTTTAAAGATATGACTCATTGTTCCGGATTGCTGGATTTGTGTTGAGGGTTACTCAAGCCTATCGACGACCTATGAGAGTCGTCCGAATTTTCAGATATACCGAGCAGAAAAAAGCCATTTCTCAACCGTTCAATCAAATTTGCATTCTGGTCCAAACTACAATTGAGGGGTATCTCATAGTAACATCCTGCCAAAAACCGCATCGTTCAAATTGCAGTACTCTCGCCAGCAATTTCCTTTCTCGCTTCATCCACAACAACACAATTGCAGCCAAATTTAGCTTGGAATTCAAATTTGGCTAGTCCATGTACCGTGTCCCATGCAGCCTTGCTCGCCTTCACCTTTGCATTCTTACCACTAGCCGCCTCTCCCGTTCCAATGATTTCATTGTGCACAATCACTGCAGCTCTTATGGCGGGGGCCCTCGTCTGATCCAGAGAAGTAATTTCCTTCGCCATGATGCGATACCCAGTGCATCCGAAATTATCAAGAAGATGGTAAAGTCGTGTAGTTGGATGATTGTTCGCGAAACTGTCGTAAAGTTCCATGTCCTCGAAGAAAGGCTTGATGTGTATGTTGAAAAATCGCTGCACTTCGTTGTAGTCGAACTTGCTGTCGATAAATATGGCGCCAATGTAGGCTTCTACAACGTCCGGAAGGCATTTAGGAGGTGGCCTTACATTTGTCCAGTAATCTTTGGCTCCGGGCGCTGACACTTGCGCTTCCTGAATGTCAGATACGTATTCAGAAATCTGTGTCGGAATGATATCGGAGAGGACTTTGAGGTGCTTATGGAATCCTAGCCTGACGCTGATCGCGCCAAGGAATCTGTTCGAGACCATCGCCATCTTGTGCTCAGTAAGCCACTGCGGGTCTTTAGTTGGATAACGATAAAACAAATGCGTGACGCAAGCTACTTCCAGAAGCGCATCGCCCAGAAACTCGAGACGTTGATACGACGGTAGATCCATCCACGTACGTGGGTAAGAAGGGTGTTTGAAGGAGACTTGTAGCATCTTTGCTGATTGAAAGTGGTACGGATGTTCGCGCTCAACCTTGTTTGCTAATTCTATCTCAGCGGCAGATGCACTCTGTCCTTCCCACAGAGGTCGCTTGTAGCCGTTGATGTAATCATCCCATTTCTGCTGCGCATGGTCTTCGCTCGAGACGAAAGTCGTCACAGCGTGAATGGCGTTGCTCCAAGATTCGGGACTCCAAGAGTTTGGTACATTGTGGGCTAGAAAAGCTGCACCAATAAGCGCCTCGCAAATGTCTGCTATTGTCTTGTCTCCGAGAGAGTGTTCGTATTTCTCGCCTTCTTTACCTAATTTCTTACCTTTGAGAAGTTTGAGACCTGGCTGGTACCATAGACGCCTTGAGAACGACTGGCTGCGAACGTACCGCGTAAGCTCCAGCTTCTTTGCATTGTTGAATAGCGTCTGATTGCAAATGAGCACCATCCGTTTAACGTGAAACTCGAATTCGTTGTTGTCAGGATTTTGTGTGTAGACTGCTATTGACGTTGCCATTTTCAAGAAAGCATCTCCAAGAAATTCAAGTCGTTCGTAATTCTTACCCATGCCACGCTGGAAGTGAACTTGGGCAGCTCTGTGCTCTTCAGTATTGTCGCTGTCTTTGGTGATCGCCTCCAGAGCAAGATCAAGCCGAACATTGAGACCGAGAAACTGGCACACCTCCAGGGCGATTAGGTAAGACTCAAGACGATGAATTATACATGGAAGAGTCAATGTCATTGCCACAATGCGCGTCGAAAGCGGTGACATTTTGAGCGGTTCCGGAATAATGTATGCGTCCATGACATTTTCTTCTTCACTATTGGTGGGAGCATCGAGTAAATTGCGTCGCTGCATCATTGTTTCGGCACGGAGTACAGGCTGTTTCACATTGTATGGACTTGTTTCCTCGCGCTTCCTTGAAGACTTGCTCCACAAGCTCACAGTGAACTCTTTGATGGTCTTCTTTCTTTTGTCCGAATTCTCAACTACCACTGGAACTGGACTGTTCATGTTCAAAGTTTTTTCAATCCCAGATGTAAAGTATCGCTTACCACCGTCATATGGGTCCCAGAAAAACTTGTCAATCATGGATTCGTTAGTCCAAGTATCGTTCCAATCGAATTGTTCAGCATGCCAAACGTGGTCAAGAGCGTTCCAATCAATGATGTCAGAAGGATCAGGGACGTTATAGTGTGTGCCAGGCTCGATCGTCAATGGTGTGATCCAGTATGACATCTTTTGAGGGTCTGCTTCGAATTCCTTGGCAAATACATGAAGGTACACGGTGCGCGTGAATTTGTCCAGCTTCTCGAGCAGAGCGACGCTGACCTTGAGAGGTCTTCTTGCATTTTTTATCCGAACTGCCGATTCCTTGCCATTCAAAAGGAAAAGTGAAAATGATGGGAACTTTGGAAGCTGAACCCGCGTAAGAAGCCCGATCGGAGTATGAGGCCTGTCGCAACCGGTTTCTAGGTCAAGAATCGTCAAGTAGAGCTCTGACGGAATGGTACCCTGATTTGATTTCCAGATCTGAGGCTTGATCATCATGTCATACGTATTGCTTTTGTTCGAATTGAGAGCCAACAAAGCATTTCTCATAGCGGGCAGACGCTTTTTCTGAGTCGACAGAAAATTTGAGTCAAGATGACCAAGTTCGATAAGCTTCAAGCAGGCATTGAAGGCAGCAGAGCACTTCGCGAGGATCTTTTGCTTCTCCGGATTACCTCGTACAGATACAATTGGAGAATTCTCCGGAAGGAGGACTTCCGATTCGAAGCCGTCGTTGCAAGAGTGAGTAAGGTACATGGGGTCAGATGCGACCTCGTCAGCGTGAGGGAGTGAAGACGCATAATGAGCTAAGATTACAAGACTAGACTTGTAAGTAAGCTTTGCCTTGGTTTTTGGGTGTATATAAGCTCGTTTGTCGGCCATGTCTTCCAAGCATCGTTTACGGACCTTTTCCGACTCATCCATAAGACGGTCCGCTGGGAGGGAATTGCAGAACCTATTCATCATCTCTTCTGCTCGTCGCACATACAAGACTAATTGTGCATGCTCACTATTGTGCCTTTCCACCATGTGGAGGTATTTCGAGTTTTTATGTCGCGCGCGTCCTCGAGACTGTATGTAAGCAATCATTGTCTTATAGAGATCAAAGCGAACGACCAAATTGCAGTCTGGCACATCAATACCTTCTTCGGCCACTGAGGTAGCGAAAAGCAGATTTACATCGCCCCTTCTAAACCTATTCATCGTAAGAAGCTGTTTACGAACCGAGCCGGACACATCCTCGAAGCCTACTGATCCCGACCCGCAGAAGGAAGCAGGACGAAGATGAGGACCACTTATATGGGGATACATGAATACCCTCTCCAAGAGTCTGGCAGTGTCTCGTCGTTCTACAAAGACAATGCAGCGAGCTGCTGTAGAACACTCATAATGAGCTCGAAGCCACATGACCAACAATTTGACCTTCGAACTCAGATTGTCGCTGTAGTCGAGCTTTGGTTCTCCCAGGTGATGGGCCTCTGCAACCTTCGATGCCGCTTGAAGACGGTCAATTTGATGGGCAAGCTGGGCACCAGTCTCTGATTTGCTAGAACCATGACGAGCGTAGACATTATGTCGTTTACCCTCCAGCTCAGCCTTTTTATCCAGTCGGTCAAGCTTTTTCTCTTCCAAAGCAGATGACCACCAAGCATCACAACACCATGGGCCGAGCTCCGACGCGATTTTCTTTGAAGATTGGAAAAGCTTGTCAAATACGGGCAAGTTACCAAATTCAATATGTAATTTTTGGTGTAGTATAGTCTCAAAGGGATGTCGAAGAGATGCGTATGTCGCGACCTCTTCGGATGGGTGGCTAATACTTTTTTGCACCAATGATAGGTCGGACACCGTTGCGATATAACTGTCAAGAAGGCATTCCAGGTCGCTGGGTGAGATTAGCAAAGCTGTCACAAATCAATCACATGAATCAAGATGAGTACCGAGCGACGTATGAGATATCGCCCTTCGCATCAATTGGCGAAGCTGTCATGGCAAAGATTCGGGGACGTTTCGTTGGCTCCTTTTGCGCAAGGTAGAAATCTTTGATTATCCTGGTAGTATCCAGTAAGTAATTGTGTACAAAATGATATCGAATTTCTCACCTGGCGTATGGGTGGTCTTTTTTGGTGTGATGAGCCTCGTCAAAGATCAATAGGTTGATCTGCTCCATATTCACAAAGGAATGTACAAGGCTCTGAACTAAAACCTCCGCGGTGCAGACTATGACCATGTTCTTGGTCACAGCATCTTGCCACAAACTCGAGTTCCACGTACTCACCCCCATATTGCCGTAAAGGTGCATGACATTGTAATCTAGATTGCGTTCTAAGACTGCGGATTGCTGGAATACAAGCGTAACGGAATTGACCTGCGATGATGTCAGTAATGCTATCTAGCATGGCGATTAGGCCTCACAAGAAAGAAGGATATTCTTGGTGCAAGACCCGCGCGTCTCCGTTCCAGTTCCTGTTCAATGACATGCTTTAGCAGTAATACGGCAATCAGAGTCTTTCCTGATCCAGTGTCAAGTACGGCGATTGTGTTCCGGTTTTTTGCTCGTTCGAACAATTCTAGTTGATATTCTCTCGGATTATTTACTATTATCTGGGATGTTTGACTGGCAATGAGAGCCTTCCTTGGGAGAAGCTCATCGGGTTGAGTTTCCAAAGATTGTTGCATCTCTTCGTATGTAGAACGGACCGTGGCATCTGCGATCCAAGAGTCGAACATGGCTCGTTGTCTCCGCCTGAGATCTGTGATATTAGTCTGAGTTGATCCATCGTTGTTCTCTTCGTTTGGTAAGCTCTCATCTTGCTCGTAGCCATGATCTATGTCGTCAATGCCCTCGTTAGAATCATTTGCAGAGGCTGCCATTGTGTTCGTTAAAGGTGGTGAGTGGCTGGTCTGCACCTGCTCAGTAGCAGGCTTTACATCGTCTTTCGAAAAATCAAAGGGTTGCGAAATTGGGCGATCCGGCTGTGATAGATCAAGGTTAGGAAGCGTCGATACTCTAGAGGGCGCATCAAAAGGGGAATCACGGCTAGTGGATGAGGCGTTATTCACGTCCGCAGTAGTCACAGAGTCGCGCTCAGAAGAGGGATTGTTGAAAGAAAGCAAGTCGGAATTGAAGAAAGAAAGCTTCAACAGCTCGACATTGGAAGTAATGGACTCTGTTGAGTTGTTTACCGCTCCTTCACGGCCAATAGAACAGCTAGTTGTGAGGTCTATAAGCTCATCAGTAAGTGCGGGCATATTGACTGATTGCACTCGGTCCTGCAGAGCGTTGAGCACCGTCACAAGTGATTGCAGGAGGACAAGCAAGCGCTGTTTGTTGTGTAACCAAAATGGAGTTGCGTTTTCCCCAATTAGGCAAGGAAATGGCGCATCACCAATCTCCGATACCCGTCAGGGGGTAGGAAAAAGCAAGTTGTATTTTAGATCACAAGAGACATAATTTGCTCTCCACGATGCTACAGAGACCCGCAATTGTGATAGAACCTGAAATTCTCGACAATTCTTCACCGTGAATCTTCAATAGAACAGATTGTTCGAGATTGTATCCGTGGTTTCCCGAATACGCCTGTATTATGATATGTCTTTTAGTCCGCATCCCTGTCACGCTATAAGAACAACGCCAAAAGAAAGCGAGGGTGTTGCTGCACCAGCGCTTCCAAGCAATTGGTGAGAGCCCCTCAGTCCCTACCATGGAGCTTGAGACCCCAAGTTTTTCCTCATAGCCCTTCGTGCATCGACGTAGAAACATCATTCCAAGATCTTGATATTATCAGCGTCATTTAAATGCAAGGGTGTGCATGTAATACACGTAGGCGTATAATGGAAAGTCCCAGAATAGAATGGAATTCCGGTAGAAGAGAAGTCTGATGCGATTCGCAAGCATTCACAAGGAATTCTAGAAAGACACCGCACCACGAAATGAGTAGGCAACACATGGGTAATGGCTGAATATCTCACTCTGTTACAGTGCAACAACAATCAATTCACATACCCAAAAAAAAGCTTGTCAAAACAACAATAGTATTTAGCTGTTTTGAAATAAATAGGCACGTAGGATAGCATTGGGACTATTCGACGACTGTGGTTAAAGCAGACACTACCACAAAATCTCTACAGCCTTTCTAGACCCCGGTGCCCAAGTGTCTACATAAGGCGTCGTTCCGTGGTCCGGTTTAGGATTTCCATAAATCGCTTTACCATGTGATAGACTGGCACCCGACGGAAAGGATTTCTGGATCATTCCATTGCTGAACAATAAAGCAAATGCGATCTGGGAGGTCGTCTCCAATGCTGCAGGCTTGTTCTGATTGTCATCAGCTGACTAGCATGCCCCCTCCCATCTGACTTTAGTGTAACAGCGCTTGGCCAAAGACTGGCCGGATGATCTAAGAGAAACAGAACTTTTCGATGCATTTGAAGCAGACTAAAGTATTGGGTAACAAAACACACGAGGGTTAACTGGCGAACATTGAAGGAAAGGATATGGCAAGAAGGAAGACCCCACGTAAGGATTTTGTATCCTTTCGGTTGATACTCGAGGATCGAGGTGCAGACTAGTCCATGACTTGTTTCATGTCTTGTCCTTTTGCATGATCTGACTGTTGCTGGACGCTGGCCGTATGGATGTTTGTTAGACGGCGAGTCGGCAAAACCCTTTGGTGGCGTTTCCAGATGGGCAGCACCTATTTACGAAAGAGAAAAGGTAGGCAACGAAACTCAACTTGATAAGCGAAATGACCTTATTTAAGTATGAATTTTGATACGGAAAGCAGTGACGACAGGCTTCAAGGTTTGTTGTTCAGTCACTCGTTTGAGAAACAAGATGCTAACCCGCTGATGGAAAAAGATGATTGAGGTTCTTTAGACACATTCCGCACACACGCGTTTCCGCGATGTCTGAAATGGGGACTGGGCGGCAAATCGTCGCCCTTCGGGACACATTTTATTGAAGGCATTCATTGTCCTGCTCGGGGTAAGCAGGTCGAGAAATGACCAGCAGCGAGCTACGGCAGGACAGTGCAAGGTGGTAGAGTTTGCCAAGAAAAGATAGAAGCTTTTTTTTTCCGGTTTAAAGAATCTCCAGTGTGTTTTGCAAAGTCCTATGATGAAAATGCTGATCCGTCACAGACTGACGCTAGGTTATTGTCTCTGCTTGGTTATTGCCTCTGTTTGGTTATCGTGTCTGTTTGGTTGTTGTCTCTGCTTCGTTATTGTCTCTGCTTCGTTATTGTCTCTGCTTCGTTATTGTCTCTGCTTCGTTATTGTCTCTGATTGGTTATTGTCTCTGCTTCTCGTCAATGCGCAAGAGAACACGGACGAAGTCGTTGATCTCAGAGGCATAGGCACACACCTCATGATTATGGCTGTTGGAACGGCCTGCATACGGGTCTTGGTGCCTATCGGGTCGAAGCCATCACAATGATCGCCAGTGGGAAATAGACACAGCGGCTTTTACAGACCTTTTATGTCAACTTTTGGAGCATAATGCGTAATTTTGTATCAGTGGGAAAGCTGCGATGAATCATCAGCGGCTTTTTCATGCAAATCTTTGTGCGTCCTTTTCTTGAGTTTGGGGTTCATTTTTAGACGTTTGGCCAGGAAAATGAGTTGCATGGCCGCCAAGTAGAGCGTGCTTCGGACGTGGTTTCGACCTGAATCTATGCCGAATCTGGGTTAGACTGAGTAGCATCGAAATTTGGTAGACTTACCCGGAGACAACGGCGACGCCTCAATCATAGAGCGTCATTACCTGAAAAGAGCAGCACCATCAGAATCAGAACAGCAAAATGGGAGAAGAGTCTCAGACATTAAGTAGCGTGTTTGCCAACGCTGAAAAGAAACGGGAGGAGATTGAATCTACATTTGACACAAATACTTCGACGTTTCAGGAAGCTGTTGCTGCGGCGATTACAGCGTACGAGCAGTGCTTGAAGATTGCTGATCAGGTGTCGCTTTTCAGTCCCAATGAGACATTAGAAGATGTGTCATCAAAAGATTTGCCATATTTTCTGCTGAACTTTCGTCGCGCCGAGGTTCTTCAGAAGGACCAGAGGCAAGACCGAAGAAGCCTACTGCAACATGCCAAGGTAGGATATGAGCGGTTTTTGAAGCTCTTAGATCAATACGATATTCTGTCAAAAGAAGATGCACGTTTGTTCGAGCGTTGGAGGCAGGATCCTGGACAGTTCTCGACTGTGGATTCCTCGGATGCGGCACGACGTCGCGAGATAAAGATTGCTAGGTACAAGCAAGAAAAGGCACTCAAAATAAAATTAGAGGTAGTTTTTCTCATGCCTTCATAGACATGATGATTACTGACTCTGCTTTCAGCATCTGAAGCAAAGCCCAAATGCATTGCATAATGACGAAGTTACGCTCCGGCAACTTTATTTATCAGAAATCGAGTTCGCCACCCATCAAACATTCCAGTCCTTAGAATCCATTGCACAAGAGCTACAAATACTCAAGATGGCTCCGCCAAATCTGCCATCGCCAGCCACGTTACAACAAGGCGATAGACGTCAACGAAATGGTGATGAATCTAATGACTATTCCGATCGCCTGGATCCTCCCATCTCTCAACTCTCTGCCAACGGCAACGCTGGACCTATCTTAGACCGAAACGGGAAACCCCTTCGACCGTTTACTATACTAGATAGTCGTCAAAGACTGAGGGACGGTGTGTTTCGACCTGATCACAACCTACCAACCATGACAATTGACGAGTACCTTGAAGAAGAAAAGCGTCGTGGTGGTATTATCGAAGGTGGCGGCCCCAAATCCGGCACTCGCCCCGAGCCTAACGAGGACGATATGGACAAGGCAGATGAGGAAACGATGAAGGCTCGTGCTTGGGATGAATTCAAAGAAGATAATCCCAGGGGATCTGGCAATACGCTGAATCGTGGCTAGAGCGAGACCTAGTTGTACGCTCACAAACAATAATGAGCAAAGAAACACGAGAGATCCTCGATCTTATGAAACTTCGAGGTGAAGAGAAAGCATGCAAGAGCCGCAGACCTCCTAGACCACAATCTGGTTTCAGAGAACTTGGAATCCTGCCTCATCCCCTCACTCTCCTAATTTCAGGTTTTCGCTCCGCAGCTCTGGCCATTTCGAGAATAACAACTCGAACAATCTGTCAGAAAGTATGCGATAGCCCTTGGTCAAATCAGTCACACTCATAAGTCATATGGGATGATCCAAGTACAAATACGCACATTGATCCCCAAATGAAGGCCGTCTGTGAAGGTCCCTTTCTCGAACTCTGGTGCTGATGGTAATCCAGAACCCGGCAAAGACTTATCTTCATACTCATCAACCTTGGTCGGAGTACCAACCGTATCTAGCTCCTTTCTCAATGCATGATCCACCAAGACTTTCCAACAATTTAAGCCTGCAACGCGGTCTGTTACTTCCTCATACTCTTTTGCAATTTCCATAACCTTCTCCGCATACTGTTTCTTCCTCATGTACGCTTTGAATCCGGGGCCCTTCTTGAAAGCCTGAATCACATTCTCGTCTGCACTTGTCTCGGCATCAAATCCTCTCATATTCATTGCGTCTCGAGAAGGCTTGGGTTGTCCAATTGGCGGGCAGGTTATCAGTACCACTCGCGTTCCTTCTGTAGTGGGTCTAGTAAGAATCTCGTCGACGTATCCTTTGATGTTTCGCTCGAAATCTGGTAATGGAACGTGCTGAGCCATTCCTGGCATGCACGAGTCATTGGCACCTATCATGATGGTGAAGAAAAGAGGGGGTTGTTGTGCCTTCTCGTCAATCTCGGTCATAAGGTCTTCGAAATAGTCTTTCAGCCAGTCAGAAGTGTATCTATGAAGCTAGGTCATCAGAATTCATGTCCTCAAGCGAAATCTTCAAACATCACGAATATTATTTGACTGACCCTGCTACGCCTCGATTCAAAACCTGGGCTTTTCCCATGTAATATTGTTCCAGCTGGTATCCAAAACCTTTAGTGTCCTCATCATCGTCATCAAATGACCATTCAGTGATTGAATCTCCGAATAGGACTATAGTGTTCCTGAACGCAGGATTGAGCAAATCTACGATCGCTGGTGTTGGTACGCCTAGATTCATCTTGATGGGATGTGTGATGAACTTTGAATCACGATTATCAGGTTTCCCAACTTTTCGATTGATAAGACGCCCAAATCGGATATTGGATATCCAGGACCTGATTTTCAAAAGCAATGGCATAACTTGAGGATGGTTAGAAAGAAGATCTGAGCTGCTGCCTGATCATAGCCCAATAGTATTACTATGCCATTTTAGAGATCATTGTGGCCGAGATCAGCCCAGATTGATTTTGTTTTTACCACGCTTTGTTTATCTCATCACTGTTTAAAGAGCCATGAATACCCCAAATTTGTGTGCTGTAGTTGCGTCCATCAAACACACAATATCCGTCTCCACCTCTGCACGACCCGCGCGTCAGTACCCGCGTCTCTCACTTGCAGATCAACAATGCATCGACTGAACTGAAATTCATTCCGTAGTCCTGAGACCACTCAACCCAGATTGACGATTCACTGTTTTCCATTTTCGGAGGCTGACCTCGGCGCACATAAAATGGAGGACGCATCCAGTTCGAACTTCTCATCTCACTCTCCGCTTGAGCAGGAAATCCTTGACGAATATGCAAAGCTTGTTGGCAATCTGAACAATGTAGGTCAAGTGACCATCTCATTTTCATCTGCACCTTTATCTATGAATACGCCTGGGCTCCACATGGATCTACTCACTGACAATTCTACTAGCTTTCCTCCTCGCTCTCCACCATCGCAGCTCACCCTTCATCCGAGATTCTAGACAATCTTCGTGGCCTTGAGCGCAAGACCAGTCTAGTGTTCACACTGTTGAAAGCTAGTGTGTACAGCATCGTCCTTCAGCAACAGATAGAAGGTGAAGAAGAGTCGGGCACGCAAGGCCACAACGACAGTGGGAGATGAGATGGTTCATGGATTAATGATTCTACAACATATCACTGCATACATCTCGTCGCTGCCACTACTAGCTGCGAACATGGCCGATCTGCATCCGCAAACTTCTTTATTCAATCTTCCAGATCTTTGTACA
The DNA here is from genome assembly GCA_021030915.1 of Astrothelium macrocarpum. Classification (NCBI taxonomy): domain Eukaryota; kingdom Fungi; phylum Ascomycota; class Dothideomycetes; order Trypetheliales; family Trypetheliaceae; genus Astrothelium; species Astrothelium macrocarpum. Next base: position 398,276 of record JAGEMR010000002.1, read on the forward strand.
TTCCTCAACACTGCCACTACTCCTTCTGTCAACACTTTGAGACTTGACCGATAACATGGTGCTCATAATAAGCACGGGCGAGCATCATCGAATACCTCCAGCAGATCGGCTATGTCGCGAACGCAAGCAATGCTGCACCAAATCCTGCAGTTGCAGCCCCAACGTTGACGATGGCAGCTCGACCATCATTCTCTTCAGCCGCTCGACGGCCTTGAACCCGACCCTGAATGGTTATCGTGTGAATCAACAGTGCGGTTACAAGGAGCCTCATCGACGCGACCGTTGAACCATACATTCTCTTCGGCCGCTCAGGCTTCTATGCAGGCCAATCACGCCACTTCTCCGCAGACACAGCTGGGGCACGCCGGACATGTCACTGATCCAACTCTGATGGCGTCCATCACGAGATTGGCATTAGATTGGATTCTTCAATGGGCTCATTATCGATTTATTTGCAGTTTTGGTTAACGCTCGTCAACGTAATATTCTTTTCGCCATCTGACTTCAGATGGCCTCTGCTTCCCAAGTGGACGTCCTCCCGTGGCTTACGGATTGATCACTAGAGCCTCCCTGGGTTAGCTATCAAAAGTGAAGACCGGAAGAAATGAGGATCATCACTGAGAGCTTTTGCTAAGGTGCGGCACTTGCGTTTTGCGACTCTCTACACATTTGACATTCTGATTAAAAGTCTAGCTCTACTATGCACTTTTGTCGTATTATCCCTGATCCTTTCCATGTGGTGATATGTGGAAACGGCTGGATCGTTTCAATGAGATATCTGTGGATTTAAAGCGATCGAATCTCCCGTGCAATTCCCAACAAAGACAACTGATCTTGGTACCAAGAAGCCATATCCTCTTTACCTAATTTGACGAATGTGGCCGAGCAGTTCAACTTGTCACCAGAGATGATGCAAGTTCTGACAAAACTCACTACAGCCGATTTCCATGCTCTCAAGGTGTTCGCTGATAGCGCCAAAGACCTGAAGACTCATGGCACTTCGATCGTTGCTCCAGCAATGATCGTTACAACCACCTCTGGCAAGAAGCGTTCCAAGAAAGCTGAAGGATCTGGCGTCGTCAAGAAACAAAGGAAAGAATCCTCAGCGAAAGCGACACGTCCGCTGAACTCCTACTTGGCGACATGCGTCAAGATCAGGTGGGGTGAGGGTGGACCAGCAGTCAATGACATATTCTAGAGGGTATATACATATAGTTGTGGAGAGGGCTAGGCGGACAGGGGCTCATGCGTCTCGAGAATCAGAGCGACTGCCTGCCGAGCCCTCCCCTAAATTCAAATATGTTATCTGAACTCGCTTGCTTTCCATGATTGTGAAAGCCGGAGGCTCACGAAGTGATATGATTTTATTCTACAGTATCCAATATGGCTGGCGTTGTTAGTCCTTACAAGCCAATCTACTACGCGCGCATGTGCAGTTGGATCCCAGGGTTCAGCTAATGCGTCTTCCCTCCATAATACACCTTTCGTACATCAACCAACTTTTTCCCTCTTGCTCTCGCAATATCCTCTGGAAGTTTTTGCCGCATCAAGGCTTGAAATGTCGCCTTGCACACATTCATCTTGTTCCTCGACCGCAGGCATTTCGCCGAGAGGTCACTGATTCCTGCCGCTCTAGCCATTTCGAATATGAGGTGCTGGCACCGAAGCCCAAAGCCTGGATCAATCAGCAAATCTGCCCCAATGAACAACTCCACTGCGAGCTGTTGAGAAACATACCAGGAGGTCTCGAACTCAACCTCAACTCCGCCGCCCCAACCTTCCCCACCACCTCTCCGAAGATCGTCCTCTCCTCATACCGCGGCACGGGCTTCATATTCCCAATCGCCGCCAACATCGCCTGCCGTCTCGCATCCCCGTCCTGCGCCGCCTTGCCCTCGCCAATGCCCAACATGCCCTTCATGTCCCCCGCAATCGTCAAGTGGTACGAGCTCTGGATCTTGCCCATGCGCGTCTGGTTCGTCACGCGCCGCGTCACCAGGCTCTTGACGCGCAGCCGCTTGAGCTGCTGCTTGGCCAGCCCCGTGCGCTGCAGCAGGCGCAGCATGCGCGGGTCCTCGAACTCGTCGTCGTTCTTGTTGCTGCTGCGGCGCGACGCCGTGTCATCTTCGGGCGCGAGCTTGGGGAGCAGCGGTTCTTGCGGCGGCAGCTCGTCGACGAGCGCGCGTGGGTCGGAGGAGTCGAAGAGGTTGCGTGGGTCGGAGAGGAACTTTTGGAGCTCGACGGCGGCGTCGCGCGGTTGGCCGGTGGTGGGGTCGTTGGAGTCGATGTTTTGGAGGAAAGTGTTGAGGGTGGATGATATTTCTTCTTCGGATTTCGGACGAGGGCGGTTTTGAGGGTCGAGGCGAGAGCGAGGAGCTATGGGATGGTCGATGACGGGGTCGACAGTCGAGAGGTCGCTGATGTAGGGGAGTTTGTGTTCGTCGTCACGCATGGTGCCTTGGGTTGCGAGGTCTTGGATGGAGATGGAGGCTTCGCCAGCTTCGATAGCTTCCATTTGCTCTGGGGTGTATTTCTGGGCAAGCAGTGACTTTTCTTCCTCGGTATAGGGCTGAAAGCGAGACATGCGCTCTTCAATCAGGCCCATGTCTGAAGCCTTAATATTGGCATGAGCAGGACGCCGTTTTCCCCGTCTGGCGGAGGTGCTGTGAAAAGGCCGACATTGGGGGCAGATGAAGGATCGAGAGGAGAATTGGACAGCAGAGAAGAGGCTTCTGCTTGATCTTATGCTGGTCATCGTATGAAAGAGTAATTTCCTATGGCAGTTGATGTAATGGAGTTGAGAGGAGATAGATACGAAATTTCGGTGATCGGAGGTCGAAGCTTTCCGCGACCAGCGACATCCAAAGTACCATAACGTTTCCTAGCCACGCACATGATTTACATTGAACTTCGCATGCTGAGAACGGTGTTTTCACGAGCGTTGCAAGGCTCAACATCGACTGCGCGTGTAGCCTGCTTCGCTCACGTCTCAACAATGGCTTCGTTAATACCCAACGCAGATCAAACCACGAGCAATAGCCATAGAAAGCGGCCTCGCCAAGAGAGTCAACGGCAGTTCAAAAATAAGAACAAGAAACCGAAGATCCAAAATGCGCCAGGCAAAGACGGCTCAAATGAGGATGTTCTTCTTGCAGATGTCTTGTCCATTTTAAAAATCCAAGACAGAGAGTCACAGTCCTCTACGGCTACATCCCATGAGAGCACAGAGTCAATATCAAGATTTACCGAGCTTCCACAAGAGATAGATGCATCAATCACAGAATTATCATCCACTGGCGATGGCCTCGCATTGTTACCCGGAACACGTAAAGTTCTTGTTGTACCATTCGCAATTCCTGGTGATACTGCCCGAGTTAAGATTTTCAAGCAGAACACAGACCGGCCATTTCTCCAAACCGACCTTCTAAAAATCGAAAGGGCATCATCCAAAAGAGACGAAAAGCTTATCAAATGTCCATATTTCGCAAAATGCTCTGGTTGCCAATTTCAAATGCTCTCATATGCGGAACAGCTCATCCACAAGAAACGAATCATTGAAAAAGCATACCAGAATTTTTCTGGTCTTGAGCCTGAATTAGTTCCCCAAGTAAACGATACAATAGGTTCTCCGTTACAGTATGGCTATCGAACGAAACTGACACCACACTTTGATGGCCCTCAAGGTGCAAGACGTTCGCGCCGCAATGGGGAGACACCAAAATGGAGCGAGGTGCCTCCGATTGGTTTCATGCAAAAGGGCACGCGATCTACACTTGATATTGAAGATTGCCCGATTGGTACTGACGCAGTCCGCAAGGGCATGAAAGCTGAGAGACAGCGTGTAGCAGACCAAATCGATAAGTACAAACGAGGTGCAACACTCTTACTTCGTGAGAGTACGGAGCGCATTCCCAAGACCAAGATCATAGCATCAGAGAAAGCAGCAATCAGTGATGGGTCCTCTGAGGCTGATGATACCGATGTTGTTCTCGAAGACCGAGGGCAATATCTCCATAAAAAGACTTGCATTACTGACTCAAATGCTACATCCATGGAATACATTGATGATTACGTCTTTTCCAATCCTGCTGGTGCCTTCTTCCAAAACAACAATTCGATTCTCCCCACATTCACATCATACATACGCTCACATATCCTTCCAAGCAATTCCTTGTCAAAAATCACAAATCTCGTTGACGCTTACTCCGGCAGCGGCCTTTTTACAATAACATTGTCATCTCTCTTCAAAAAATCGCTCGGCATAGACATAGCATCGAGCAGTATTGACTCGGCCAACCAAAATGCAAAGCTCAACAATCTTGACCCATCCCATGCTTCTTTTCGAGCCGCCGATGCTTCTGCAATATTTGCTGACATCACCTTCCCAGCCGACGAGACCGTTGTGGTTATTGATCCACCAAGAAAAGGATGCGATGAAAACTTTTTGCGTCAATTACTGCGATATGGACCAGCACGCGTGGTGTATGTGAGTTGCAATGTGCACACGCAGGCAAGAGATGTTGGGGTCCTGGTCCGAGGAATGGAAGGTGTTGGCCGTGGGGGAAATGCTGAGAAGTGTTCCTATAAGATTGAGAGCCTACAAGGATTCGACTTCTTTCCGCAGACTGGTCATGTCGAAGGAGTTGCGGTGCTATCCAGGATGAGACCCGACGATTGAGCGTCTTTCGGCTACGCTACATTCAACGCAGTTTAACTTTCGGCCTTATACTAGTCGAGGAGACATCTATCATTATGCTTCTGATGCGGGCTGCATCATCTGATTCCTACATGGAATGTCCGTAATTCTGCACTCAGCGGGAGCTGGCCTTGGACTTAATTGGCCAGAAGCCTTCAGGAACGGCATAAGTGCATCCTTGAACCCTCTCAAGGATGGCTGATCCACATGGAAGAGCAATATTGCCTACACAAGAGATCAATGGGGACAGAATTTTTGCACCGCACAGAAAAACTCTTCCTTCTAGCTAAGGCAAGCGGACTGCGCATTTCTTCATTGGAATCACAGCTGTCGTGCAAGGTTGCGAATTTTAAGGATCATGTACAGTCATTGCAATTCATGACTTTATAGAGGAGTCGTTACGAGACCGACAACCGCGCTTTGGTAGCGCATGCACATATTGAAGAAACATTCATCACAAAGACCAAGATTTCCTACAACCAAGCCAGATATGGACAGTAAGCAAGCTTTAGATCCAGCCCATTCTTACTATTAGTCCCACAGATCTCTGGTCATATCCCTAAAGAAGCTTTTCCACAATTTTGGCAAAGATTATATTAATTTCTTTGAAGGTTAGAAATTGCCTAGGTCAGATCGACAGCAATCGACGGATATTTACGAGTGCCAAACTTTTCATGCACAGGATATTGATGGAGCTTAATAAGCCCCAGCTCGCGGCGTATATCCCGTCATTGGGCTTAGCTCGACAGGTCCGTATCCGCTCTGAACGACCTCGCCGTTCACCAATTGCAGGCTTTCCACACTCGCACCACCGTTTTGGAGAGCCCATAATGTCAGCGCGACGTAATTGGTGCCATGGTAATTCAGGATTCCCTCTGGGACAGGATACGAATCCTGTGGGCCAATGTTGTGGACTGTGTCGGGTTAGCTTCATTTGCGCTCGACACCCTCGTAAATCATCGAAGGGAAGCAAACTTACCGTATTTGCCAAATTGATATCCATTCACATAAAGCTGCAGACGGTAATCTGACACGGTGGTGTTCGTGGTATTGGCAAAGTTGAAATACAACGGGATATCGTAACCCTCCGGCATGTCCAAATCAAACTCTACACCAAAGAATCCGATGCCGGGCTGGTCGATCCCACTCGTCGGTCCAGCGCTATCGCTGAACTGACTGCTGTTGATTGGCGCACCAGGTAGATGCCATCCTTGACGTTCCGCGTACATTCCACCCTCGTTGAGTGGACCTCTCGTGCGGTCTTGATAGTCTTCTCCACCGAGGTTACCCGTCAGCTTCCAGGTGATAGCAGACTTGTTGCGTCCAGCAAGAGAGAAGTCGAGAATGCCACGTGGATCTTTCATCTCGCTGCTGCCCGCTTCACCGTTCTCGTCGAGACCCATATTGTCGACAACAACGGTGATGACGTAGTCATTACCTGAGGTCACGGACAAGGGAAAGGTTGTGTTAGCGCTAGATGCAGCATCAATACCAGGATAAGAGCCGAGGTAGGTGCTGTTCAAGTAGGCTGACATGCCAAAGGCAGAACCTCCTTGGGTATTTAGGTAAATAGTGGATTCGGCGCCTGTTGCGGTGAAGTGGCCACGGTAGAGAAGTGTGCCGGTGTTATAGCCATAGTCTGAAGCATAAAGCGACGTGGGAGTGGTCAAATTTCTCGCAGTATTGTTCGAGTAGGTGTGATCTGCAACAGTCCAGAGGCTGTCGTCGTAGGTTGAATTTATCTCTGGCAAAGAGTCAATGTAGCGCCAGGTCAGAGAGCTGAGATCAGGAACCGTAAATGATGGGGCAGAATAGGTAAGATTCGATGAGACAATGCCAGTATTGGCCTGCTGGAAGGGAATGGATTGCCCATTAAATGTAAGCGAAGTAATCTTGGGAGCTCCACTGATCACCTCAAGCGGTGCAGTGGCATTGAGATCACCTGTCAATTGAAGAGTGGACCCATTGACCACTGCAGTTCTCATGAGGTATCCTGCGCGAAGCACAACCGCTTTTGTGGTTGTAGAATTTCCCGTAGTGAAGTTGCCGCTTGTTGAGGAAGGTAGATCAAGAACCCAGTAGTTGTATGCAGAGTAGCGGTCCAAGATGTAGATGTACAAGTTGCCAAGTTGCACGATTCTCCGAGTTGGGCTAACCTCCCAGTTCAGTACAGTCGATCCGTTGATTACTGAGGTAGTGACACCATCTCCTTCAATGATAGTAGCGTTACCGCCGTTCTGAACAGCAAGCTCGTGTTGTTCGTTCGGGCCACCGTACACAATTGCTACAGTCTTGAAAGAGTCCTTCTTCCATGTGAATATTTCCGCAGAAGAGTACAGCAAATTTACTCCATCAAGGTCATAATCTGTTACGTGGATCTTTGAGTCCCTACCGTTGAGCGTGAGTGTGCCTTGAAGCTGTGGGATTGTGATGTCGCCTTGACTAGTTGGGACGGTCAAAGTATAGTTGGTAGAGTCCAAAGAGTTGTACGCTGCATGACGTACGACAAAGAAGTTGGTCTTTGTCCCGTTTCCGAGTAGTGCTGTGGTGGCAATAGCTGGGTTGTCTGTGTATGACCCATTTGCATACGTGTTGTTCTGTGGAATAGCTGTCAGGTACGCTGGCGATGCTTGCAAGAAATTGGCTTCCAATTTGGCTTCGCTATATTTTTCACGTGTAACCGTACGGTCCTCCATTATCACAGCACCATAATCGTAGCTCGTGTAACCTCCAGGGTGGCCAAGGTTTCCCCAGTTGGTGCCACCATAAGTCATGTAGATGTTGAAAATCGTGACACCAAAGCTAAAATCGTTCTTGTAGAAGACACGCTCAAATTCGGAATTCAGAAGAATTGCACATTGGTTGAACCCAAGACCACCCCAAGGATCGAAGGAACCACCCTGGAACTCAGTGATTGAGTAAGGAGTTGAAGGACTTTGTTCTTCATGCAGGTCTCTATAATAGGTTGGTAAAGCATCATCTGGCCAAGTGTATGGATCAGCGCAATCGAACCCAAGTGGGTAGCCATCGTGACCATAGATGTCAACAGCAGCTGGCTGACCCGGAGCAAAGTACCCATGTGGGTAAGCATCGTTACTGAGGAATGGTACAACAATACCAGCATTACGGAACTGATCTTCAACGTAACCAAAATACGTTGGATTCGGGAACTCGATACCAGGAACAGCTTGGGAGTATTCGTTCTCCGGTTGAACGAGTATCACAGGACCTCCATTGGTAATTTGGGCCTTGGCGATTATCTCTCCAATATTCTGAGCATAGCTGTGAGGAATATCAGTATCAATCTATTCAAACGGGCAGGTAGATATCTCGCTGACTTACTTGTTGGTAGCGTTAAGGTAACTTGGATCAGGTGTCCGAAGCAGTCCAGGTATTCGTTGCAGCCAGCCTGGGTACCCACCACCAGACGACTCAGCATTAATGTATGGCCCAGGACGCTGTTGCAATTAGTCTTTGTATTTGCCGATGATATTTCATTCAAATCCATACCGCAAGTAGGTAGATGCCGGCTTCGCTAGCAGCGTCAAAAAATGGCTGGAAATCGAATATACCCTCCGCAGAAAAGTCTCCTGGTTTGCCTTCTACCAAAGCCCAATCGACGTAAAATGATGTGCCACTGTAACCAAGAGCCTTGATCTTTTGAAATACGTCAAGCCACAAACCGGGAACAGGCAGACTAGGTTGCATTATTAGATTAGAAATTGTAGGACATATTGCTGAATCCAGCGTACCGGTAGGGATGGAATTCTCCACTGTAGAAGAGAATACGTTCACCGTATACAAAAAGCGAGTCTTCGTCCCATGTAACCTTCGATGTATCAGATAGAGGCTTTCAAAGAATATGCAAATTTCAAACGTACAATGTCTTGTAAAGGAGCTCTTTTGTACGGCTTGATCACTTTTCCTGGTTTTCCTCCAAATGTACGACCAGTAGTCTGCAAGGCTAGACAAGAAACGACCAAAGCTTGCAGAAGCTTGATTAGAGACATGATGACCTACAGAGCCCACGACACGTCCTCAACAGCCAAAAAAGACTTTCGGAAGGGGACGCGGTCCATGGTATATAGCCCTGCTCGAGGTCGTTACGTCGGTTTTGTTGGAATAGGGTTCGCCATCGCAGCATCTCTCATCCGAGAGAGCTCCCATGTGTAGGAACCCTGTCATCTCGGGTTCCCATAGGAGGTTTTGGGAAGGTATTGAACGCGGGTGATCAGGTACGATCAAGCTTTGTTCAGCCAGGCACTGGGGCTCATTCGTGGGAATTTGAGGAGCTCGAGCCCAGGCCGAGGGGCATTGCGAGTCGTTTGCGGGGCAGACAGGGCTATCCCCACATCGAACCAGTTCTTACCAATTCAGCCGATAGTGGTGAAAAATTTGGATCGGCACGTCACTTCGCGATGGCGTTTGCAGAAACTTGCGCGTCCCAAAATTAGACAAACTATCGAGCATCATTACTGCTGATCGAGGACATGTATCATGGATAGAAGGACGCCAATCGTGTTTGTGTGCTTGCATTTCAAAATTTTCAAGGACGAAGAGGGTAAATTCTGCCGGCAACTAGTGAACCTCGGCCGAACAAAACCTTTCCAGATGAGGAAAAACCAAAATAGAGCTAAGAAAACAAAAATTCATGTAAACAACATAACCAATATTGCGTTCTGACAGTCTCTTCCATAAGCACCATGCATCAGCGCCATTCTATATATGGACCATAATTGCTTCGCTGTCTTGGACAGATACTTTCACTTCTCCAGCAACGACCTGGATTGTTTGAGACGTGCTTCCGGATTGGTGACCTCTGCCCTGATCCACGACATAAGACCATTGCTCGCCAGCCCAAGTGATACTCTGATCCTTGTTTATATCATAACCAGATGCTTCCGCACCAGCATCAGCTTGTAAACTAAGCAGCTTCACGCTCGTAACTCCTTTCGGAACCTTAACAGCAAATTGCTTGACACCGCGTTTTTGGCCGCTGCTCTTGTTCCACTCACGCAAATTGACCAAAGCCACTCGAGACAAAGCCTTGCCATCGTAAGCGGCATACGCTGTGAAGAAGTCGGACTTGAGATCCAAATTCACAACGCCTGTTGGGGTGGTCGATTTGCCGATGAAGTCCGCGATGAAGGGCTGAGCGTAGAATGGAGCTCTTACCGAAGGTCCTGGATTTTTCGGAACACCAGAAGTGGGTACCCAGAGTGAGAACGTGGCAGCCGGACCCTGCGCACAACCGACACGTGCGACGCCTTGAGACATAACAAAAAGTTGGAAATCGACTGACCACAAACACTCACCAAACTTACCAGTGAGACCCGGGGCACCACCTAGGGCAGGTCCCGTCTCACTGAGCACGTATGGTATATTTGCTAGGGATTGAATGTACGAGAGCGATTTTTGGTAGTTGACGAACTTTGATGTGATGGCAGAGTGATTCATCAATTTTGCTGGAATTGAAGAAGTCAGTCATCCTTTCTTTGGAATCAAAAGTAGAGTTTGCATACCCTGCAGGCTGTTTACGCCTGTGTTTGGTCCATCAATCTGGTAAAAATGCTCAGCAGCATACTTGACTTGTCCATTCTTGTTAATGCCTTGTTTAAAGGCATCTTGCCTAGGTCGCAGGAACTTTCAGCAGGCGTATAAAATGAGTGCGTGGAGGCTTTATTTTGACAAGCGGCGAAACTTACAGTTGCCATGTGGAATCCCCTGCGACAGCCTCGACTGAAAGGTCAGCGACTTCAAATATCCTGGTCGAGCCTCCTTTAAGATTCAAGACTCCAGAGATATGCTGTTCAAGAGTTTCCGCAGCGCGCACGTAATCAGTGGCGGTCTTTTCATAACTGGACACCTCGTTGCCAATTGCAATCGCCGCTACTCGGTCCGCTCCGATAGCTTGGTAGGCACGCCGGACAAAATCAATTGCGTTTGTGACGTTTAATTTGGAGCTGAGAGGTGCCTGGAATGAGAAATGCGCATTCTGGAAACCCTTGAAACCGTCAAAGTAGCTGGGTCCGAGAATAAAATGGGCAACAGAGCTATACGGACAATCGTCGCCCAGGCAGTCGGTCGGAGCTTTTTGGTTGGGATTGAATGTAACACGATCTCTTCAAATTTTTGCGTGAGTTTTGCATTGGACAATCCACACGTCAACAGAACTTACCCACTGGTTCCCCCATTTCTGATGATGGGAGGCTCGCTCATACGCTTTGCAATCGAATCAACCAAATTGATGGAGAACTCATTATTGTAGAAGTTCAAAGATGCACTCTCAAAGGCAAAGCCGACAAAATCAGGTGGGACTGTAACTGCATGTGAAGGACGTGATGAAGGAAAAGAGACTGTTTCCGTTGGTGGCGCCGCATTGACTTGTGCAAAAATAAGATTGAATGACAAGGAAATTCCCAAGAGCAGTTCATTCAAAAATAAGTGATACATGATAAAAGAAATAAAGATATGCAATGTTGATTACGACGAAGCTCTGCACGCATTTTGACGGTTACCATCTTTATATGCATCTGTTCTTGAGCATGCTTGCAATCTGACAATCCGCCAAATGAGTGGCAGTGTATTATGCGTGTCTGTATACAGACTAAACTGTCCACATAGCATGCTTACCAAGATCTCGAAGAGAGCAAGAGTTGACGGGTGACGGGTAGTTTGTTGGTAGATGCGTTGATGGATGATTGCTAGATGCTCCGTGGCAAGAGTGAGAGATCGGTCGGCCCTAATGAGCACGGATCTTGCCCTCACCTTCGTTGGGTCTCAAGTTATCCCATCCTCGCTCTCCGCGAATTAACAATGATTGACCAGGAGATACTGACCATACATGGCCATCACCCTCATTGGCATCGTTCGGAAATCAACACCTCCTGAGCATTTATTTAGCAGCCCAATTGCCCGCAGGACACGGCGATAACGAAATCGATCCGTATAAAGGCCCTACCGTTGCTCCATTCAGCTAAGGAACTGGCTCTTACGCATAATGTTGGCGCTCTTTCTTCCTGTTGCACAAGTCTCAGGTTTCTATATTTGCTGGAGAAAGATGTGAAGGGAACAAAAGAGATCACTTAGTCACGCTTTGCAAGCGTTAGAAGCAACTGCGAAAACTAGTTGAAGATGCCTTGAACACTGTGTCTTACACTTTTCTTGATCTCTATGGCTAGATTGTCCTTGTGGAGGAACTCCGCGGTGGCGACTATGCTCAGGAACATGTCTGATCTCCCAGCGTAGAGATCAGCTCTGGCAGCTGTCCAGCAAGCTCAAATGCGTGAATCCCAATCAACCCCCACAATACACAATACATTGCCAAAGCTTACCTACTGACGACTAAACAAGATGTTACCCGAGATTCGACAGCTCCTGAGGCCACCTAAGTCCTAAACTTCCATTCCCAACCGACGGCCCCTTGCCCAAGCCCTGAAAATCTAATAAAAGCAACCCCAGAAGACTGAGAGAAGTCATTTGCTACTGCTGCTTCATAACACTCCTTATATATTACTAGCAGCTGATCGATACAAAAGGACTCCGGAGAACGAGGTGGTGGGCAGGGAGGTGCCTGAGACGGTAAATAAGCCGTGTCGAGCACCAATTGGACGACGGCTTCGTGCCCTCCCTCAGCGGCCCATGATAGCGGTGTCCGATCGTGTCTAGAGTCTCTCGAATCAATGTCGGCTTTGCCTATGTCGAGCAAAAACTTGACGACGGCCTCATGTCCTTCCTCGGCAGCCCGCGACAGCGGCGTTGGACCGTACAGAGCGCCCTTCGAATCGACACCAGCAGTTTGAAGTATTTTCGGGACTGATTTTATAATACCAAAATACGCCGCCAGGTGCAGCGCCGTCATCCACCCTGTCTGACCGTGGTTGGAACGTAAAAAGGCGTGGTTGTAAGCTAGCATTGCTTGAACGGCTGCTTCTACATTGCTGGTGCATTGCAGAAACTCAACGACTTTTGGATGTAGCTTCGATGCCTGGCGGGATCCTGTCCCCAGTAATGTGCAGTGTAATCGTGCAGTGGGTTGAGCAGCAGCCGCTCCTCGAAAAGAGTACCCGCATGACAAGATCCGCTGCTGAAGACGGTAGATGAGAGGCATGTCAGACATTGACCTGACATCAGCTTTTGTGTTTAAGAACCACCGTGTTTGTGTTCGTTCAAAGTATCCTCGCACTGTATGATAAACCAACCCACTAATGTGACTTTCTTCGTCAACAGCGACCAATCCAGCACATACGGGAACGATGTCTTCGACGGCCGAAATGTTGCCTTTTTCCAATTCTGCTTCGACAACTTCAACGGCAAGAGCGTTCTGAAGTTCTTCTATAGTCAGTGGCTTCTTTACGTAAGTAACCTAGCCTCTTACGTGCACGCTCGGCTTCCTTATTCTGCTCGTTGTTCTGCCTTTGATGTGCACTCTTGGCTTCCTTATCCCGATGAGCGTTCAAGCTATCTTTGTTCTTGTGGTACTGCTCCACGTGACATTCCTTCAACTTCTTGGTTTTTTCCGATTGCTGTTTCAAGATTTGCTCCCTGTCTTCTTGACGGTACTACGCCATTCTCTGGTTGTAAGTTGCAGTGGACTTGTTGCGATACTCGCGATTTCTTCTGCTTATTCCTGCCTTGTGATCTTGGTAGTACTTCTTCGCATGTTAACGCTTGTCTTCTGTATTTGCTCGATTCCATCCTCGAGCGTATTCCCCGTTTTCCTCCGCACGTGCCTGTCGATATTCTCTCATGTACTATAACTTAAGTTCATGACGTCTTTGCCTTTCGCTTCGACATCTTCTGGCGTTGGTAATGGCATTACTACCAACAATGTGGGTCTCTCGGATGAATGTGAGCGGGTCAAAGGCGTTGCATTGAAGGAAGTTGGCAATCGCGAAAGAAGTGTCGCTGCAGATTGACGTTGATCAGCGTTGGCCCATCGGAACAGGAATTCTGGATGTTGGATGAAAAGGTCCTAACACAAATCAGTATGATCACAAAAAAGAAATGAAAATTTCTTACATTGGGTCTTCGAGTCAAGAATCTTTCAGCAAAGGCTTTAGCATGTGCACCAAAAAATGTTCGATGTTTAGTAGTTGAGCTTTCAATCATATCTTTTGCGAAAAGATATATATTAGAGAGCTGTGGATCTGATTTGTATAGCGTAGGTCTATCTCTTTGATTGCCGTTTTCATCGTTAAACCATAATCGACGATAATACATGTCAATAATGTCGAATGATTTGATATCTGGGAGACATTATTTCATAAATCTGATTGATTTATTAGAAGAATCGAAAATTGAATCCAGAGATTTGTCATCAGAAGTTTGTGGTGGCCAATGAAACATGCATAAATTCTCTTTAGATCCGGTCCATTCATGAGGAATTTCGAATGACTCTAGTTGCTCTTCTCCTTCTCGTAAGAGATGACCGAAAAAGGCAGAGATATTTGAGACGATATGAGGTGATTTCTCAGATGGAAAAAGCCATGTATGCATTTGTCCAGCGTTATCTTATAAGAACAATGACTTTGGAATTCAGATGACAACGCCACTATAGATGATCCAGATGATCAATGGGCTGGGCTGCGATTTGAACAATTTTGAAGAGACGAGTGGCGCAGTGTGTGAGATGAAAGACGCAATGATAGAACCAGTTTAACAAGATCGTTTTGATCAGACAACCGGCCTTGTATTCATAGTCATGTTGCATGAGGGCCAGCAGACTGCTTTTCTGAAGCGGATCGAATTGCGTTAACGGTTTTCTTCCCAATCAAAGGATCGAGATACAGCTGTGCAAGTAAAAAGCCGGCCAACTTAGTGTGATACTAATGATAGATGCGGCTTTTTTCCCTCTTCAGGGCTAAGGTGTCGTTCCGATGCGGCTACTTCAGCGTCTTGGAAGACAATATTGAGGCTTCAAACTCCGGAAACATGCATCAGCAGCGAAATGCTTTATGTGATGGCTACTTACACTTCTAACGCGCCTCTGAAGTCAGTGTGAACGCCTATGTAGTCTTTTCTAATCTTCTTAGCTAACTGGATTACCACCAAAATGTTGCCCACACCGAACCCGAAACTCATTTCAGGGTCTTTAGCGTAGGTAGAGACATTAAAGAGAAAGTTTCATTATAACGTTATATTGAAGCTGATTTCTTCTATTGTCGCGCGTTGTGAGGCAAAGACAAGGCGAGTGATAGTTGTGACATAGTCTTAGGCCAAAAAGTATTCATCATTCATCATTGATCGTTCATCATTCATCATTGATCGTTCATCATTCATCATTGATCGTTCATCATTCATCA
>JAGEMR010000002.1:413375-694166 GCA_021030915.1 Astrothelium macrocarpum
TTCATCATTCATCATTGATCGTTCATCATTCATCATTGATCGTTCATCATTCATCATTGATCGTTCATCATTCATCATTGATCGTTCATCATTCATCATTGATCGTTCATCATTCATCATTGATCGTTCATCATTCATCATTGATCGTTCATCATTCATCATTGATCGTTCATCATTCATCACTCACTATTCACCATTCGCTATTCACCATTCGCTATTCACCATTCGCTATTCACCACTCGCTATTCACCATTTGCTATTCATCATTCATCATTCAACATCAATAACAAATTTTTGAAAAATATAGCTAATATAGGAAATTAAAAAAACACTTTCATTATTCATTGTAATTGAAAATCTTGGTTTTAAACTATGGCCTAAAATTATGCATCCCTGTAAAAATGCAGTGGAAATCAAGTTTGACAGATCTAGCGTCTGATTACACAGTGGTATTCTGTATGTTTGTCTTGAAAATTGTCTTGGTATCCACTGTTAATGATGGTTGACATAGGTTCGAAGAGCTTTCCATCTTGTCGACTCAGCTGTAGCTTGTTGAATCTGTTGAGACTTTAAGAATTTTTTATCATCCTGTCGAGTGCTTTCGCTGTCCTACCAATTTGCTGTAATTTACAGTCGCGTCGTCACTGTAGAGATGTACCGGGTACAGTGCCAATATTGAGTTTAAATAGGCCTAGTAGACCAGATAGAACACTTATGATTCACCTATTTAGCTTCATGCCTCTCCTTCATCCCCCGTCATCTTTTCTTTTCTTTTTCTTCTTTCATTTCGGCACTCAAGCCCCGAGGCCGAAACCAGTGGGTCAAATTAGAAATGTCATACCAGGGTCATGGTGCCGAGGACGCGTGGCGTTAGCAATCAGGCTCGCATCGGTCGATTGGAGTCATCACCATGAGTATTTTATCTTCCCTCTAATTTAGATATTTGCCATTTCCAGACAAAGCTTCTACCTCGGTCAGAGATCGTCTGCTACACTTGATCAAGATAGTCAATATGCCAGCTGTTCTAATTGCTGGATTAAACCCCGACGCTCCCGAAGCCCACCGAGGCGTGGATGGTGAGACGCTAAGAAAACTACTTGTTGAATCTGAAAATAGAGTGCGCGAAGCTGGATATGACGTCAAAGTTCTATACATGTTTCCTAAAGACGGGGTCAAACATTTTAAGAACGCTCTTGAGGAGAAGGACTGGGATACGGTGATGATTGGTGTAAGTGGAAAAATTATTGCCTAGCGCTGTTTCTTTCACGGACCCGTCTACGCCGTGATTCGGTTGCCCAAAAAAACAAAACAAAAAAAAGCCCCCTCAAAAACAAACTAACAACACATTCAGGCAGGCGTCCGGCTCCATCAGGGATTGACGGAGTTTTGGGAGGAGTTACTTAACGCAGCCCACTTCGCACTGCCAGGCAAACCACTTTGTTTTAACAGCAGACCACAAGATCTCCTGGAAGGTGTTCAGCGAATTTGTCCTGTATAGCTAAAATTCTGTCTGAGAGTGGATCTTAACATTGATTGATGCAAGCGCGCTCACAAGAGTACGAACGCTCGTTAAGCCGTAAATAGGAAAAAAAGCACCTCAGCACGTACGGTCTCGATGAACTGAGAAGCAAGGATTAAGTTTGGTACAGCTAGATCAATAACATTCATTCTGGACTGAATTGCTTGTCTTACTTGTCTTAAAAATGCCCTTTCGCGTTCTCTTTCTCAAAATCAAGTCTTAAGATATAACAAGGACATCCTAATTATACCATGAGCTCCGGATATTCATCGAGGCGATGACGGTCTCGAGCAGATGTCTGAAGGATAGAAGCTCCAGAAATGGGGTCCTACTCAGGCAGGAATAGGCCAAAGCTTCCGGCAAGACATCTGGCTCAGCAGGTTGTGAAGGTTAAGTACACTTTTGGTACCATAGTATGTACCCACTTGTCTAGTTGTGTTATGAGTTTTTGTACTGGACAGCTTTGCTCGACCGGCTCTGATTTCGTTTGTAGGCCAGGCCAGGGTGATGTGCTTTAATCTCTGGCTGTGGCCGTGCTGCAGTGCCTTTACCCTAAACAGCCTAGTGAATAGACGGGTGAACGGACTGAAAAAGCCTAATGATTAAGGGGCGGAACGCAAACCTTTTGCCAACCAGTTTCTAACTTTTATTTACATGGCGTTCGAACGATCTCTTCCACGCAACCTCAGTTGAAAGGCAAATCACGGCCGGATGCAGTAGAAATCCAATGGTGCAATTTACTCGTATCCAAAAAGCTAATTAGCTTATCGCTAAGCTTAGATATATCTCAAATTAACCCCATCCGTCATTATGAAGCCATTTTGGCCATGCTACTTCACTACCCTCTGGGGGATGTGAATACTTGGAGCCGAACTAATTTGACAAGGCTACTTCTGCAACGCAAAAGGATGGAAATAGCCAGATGAATGTACTGTGGTTAGAATGTCTAACAAGGTCTCAAGGCTAACTATGTTGCTGCAAGAAAATTATCGATGTCCCTTTTCTGATCCAAAATCACGTTCAACGCTTTGTCGTTATCATATACGTCATACCAACCCGGTGCCTCGTGTGGCGGGTCGCCAGCCCATATCATGCCGAACTTGTTTTCGTGCTGTGTCTCGGGACGATAAATTCCTCCATAGGACCAAGGACTTGTGCCAACATATCCCCCGCTCTTTGATTTGAACGAATCCATCGCCAGTCCGATGATATGTGTATAATAATCGTCCTTGTTCGTTGTAGTAGCATTGCTCGCGTACTGATAGACTCCTGCGAGAACATCATTCTCCCAATTATCACGCGCCATGCCAAATTCCTCGAGGTAGACGGGTTTGCCAATTTCGCGAGCCCATTGAGACGTATTGGTCATGAACTCCGTGGCAAAAGCTTTTGCAACATCCAAGTTGGCTTGCGACGAGTTCAGCATGTCATACACGCCCCAGTTCTGTACCCAGCAGTGCGTAGTCGCATAGTCCACGTTCGCAGGTTCATGCACCTTTTTCCAGTACCACTCACCCTGTTTGCCTTCGAAACCAACAGTGACAAGCTGATTCGGCGCATTTTGTTTGATATAGGTCGATATACGGTCGATCCACGGCAATAGAGGATCTGAAGGATTCGGGGGTAGTTGAAGGCCATAAGGACCGAGGAAGGTAGTCGGAACCTCAGGCTGAGGCTCATTTGCGAGTTCCCACGTCATAATTGTAGCGTCATCTTTATAGGTTCGTCCATTCACAGTATTTTTACGATTGGCAACAGTATGGATGTGTGCCTTGAATAACGCCTCGGCAGCGGAGTCGTTGTAGATCTGGTTACCAAAGGTGATGTACGCGTTCCAATCTCCAGTTGTGGTGTAATTACCCCAACCTCTGCCTGGGGGGCCGGATCTTTGTGGAGGTGCTGAAAGATTCCAAGATGGAGGGTAGTTAAGCGCCTCGTTATCATGCGTCCATGAGATGTATTGGGCGAAGCCGCCGGACCACTGCCATTGATCATTGAGCGTCATGGTTGCCCTCATTCCTCGTTTGCTCATTTCTGCAAGACATCGGTCAAGGCCAACGAAGACCTTCTCATTGTAGACGCCTGGAGCCGACTGCAATGCAGGGTTCATTCGAAAAGGCTGGGGCACTGGATTGCCTTCAGAACTTGCCATTATTCGGAGGTGATTGATACCAACGGCTTGCATCTGGTTCAACTCGGTGATGAAGCGTTGGTATTCTCCTCCTTGGTCAGTATCCGCAGCAAGATTCATGCAAGCCCAGTAATTGATGCCAGTCAGATACTGAGTTTTTCCTGCACTGTCCTCCAAACGCAATTCATTTACTTTCACGAAATCATCGGCATTGATAGATGCATTGCGAGACAGCTGGGCGGGCGAAGCTGTGCATACTGAGCTGAGACCTAACGCAAGCAGAATGACTGGAAAAAAGAAGGGACGCATTTTGTTGCTCTACTAAATATTGACAGTGAAGTCAGCGTCAAAGTCGAGATTTCCCGACAGCTTTATATTTTTGCGGAGCAGGATCTAGCAAAGGGTGTCTTGGCATTCTCGTAATCGGCTAATCTTTCAAGCGGTTGAAGTCGTTTTGCACCTACTGTACTTTGCCGTGCGCCAAACTACCGCTGTCCATACTTTACCGGCTGTCACCGGTTTTGAGGTTTTTTGGGATCATCTCCGCACGTGTGGCGAACCTTACAGGCTCCTGATGGTGATTCTAGCCAAATCCTGCAGACAACGTGCTACTAGCGTGTCTTACCGCGTGGATAGGTAGGTAGCCTAGACCCTTCAAACAATACTCGTAGAAGCGATTTTATACTTACATAACATAAATCTTGCATAAGAGACAGGCCAGCAACCCTCAGCAAGAGGATAACGCTCCTATCAACCAGGTGCATCGGCATTCTTGGTTTTGCTTCGCTCCTCTCGTTTCCAGAACTTTCCAATCATCCTCTCAAGTTTTGTAGGATGTTGTAGGGCTCGATAGTAGCTTTTTGTACGATCATGTATTGGCATTGTAATGCGAACTGTTCTCATAGAGAAGTGAGTTGTAAGAATCTAAGTGGAGCAGCAGCAGTGGATCTAAGCTACATAAGCTAAGACGAATGCGGTAACCACCACTGTCCTCAGACCTCAGAGGTACCTACCTAGGTACCTAGCCTCCTCTCGACGTCATATGATTGAACGCTGGCAGGCGATGGAGGCATATTTGTGAAGGTCGACGATAGTTCTACATCCTTGGATCGCTCTTCCAAGCCGCACGGTTTAGTGGTAGAGCGAGAGAAGAAGAGAAGCTTTTCTCATAATTTATCGGAATCGAATTGATTGACTTGGGCAAAAAAAGGAAGAATACAAGAAGAAAATTAAGGGCGGGGGTGGGGTTACATGGAATAAGCTCCGGATTGCTGGTTTTTTTTTTTTTCTAGCCTGATAACAAGAGAGCTTTGTAAGGATGTCATACGCACAAGGCAGGAGAAACTCCAGTGGAACGTTTCGTTGCGTGGGAACAGGTCGACTGAGTCCATGTCTAGGACTGCAGA
This sequence comes from Astrothelium macrocarpum, assembly GCA_021030915.1. NCBI lineage: Eukaryota > Fungi > Ascomycota > Dothideomycetes > Trypetheliales > Trypetheliaceae > Astrothelium > Astrothelium macrocarpum. Next base: position 418,432 of record JAGEMR010000002.1, read on the forward strand.
GCTACGACACGAAATTATTTCTTGATTCAACAGAAGGGGTAGACCAAATGATTCATCGGCTGTAATGATTGAATTGATGAAGTCTGTCTAGAATTCTGCCTAGACAGACTACAGATTTGCTGACCTATTTCCTATCTAGGAAAACATGCATGATGGTGAATCTGCTGAGATGAAACACCACCACTCTGTTGATTGCTGCAAATTGCTGTAAACAGCTATGCATTGCTGTGAATTGCCGACACACGGGGGTGATTGCCTCACACTATCATTCATGCCTACTTTCGGAATGTTTGATAACCTGTAGTGTGAAAGAGACAGACGGTTGCTTTCGGAAAGTGGCACCGTAAGATATAAAAAGCCGGTTACATTGAGCACCTTTTCTGCAATGAACTACTTCAACTCCAACATGCATCGGTTTCTAGTTCTTCCTGAGGGCGTGCATCTTCCTGGCAATGCGGAAATACTCATTGGTGGTCGCGACTGTGAGTTGAATCGGCGTCTTGGTTTCTTCGTTCCTGAATTCCCTGCGCTTGATCCTGACTCAAATTTTACATGCTTCACTCCTCCGAGTAGGACAGATACGCCGGACACTCTCTTCGCCGCGAAAATTTCCAAAGACGCTTCAATCCCAGCACCACGCTTTACTCGTATATCGAATCCCCGCGAGCTGCTTATCTACATTGACGGATCCTGCATTAGAAATGGTACGGATAGTGCCGCTGCAGGATGTGCCTTCGTCTTTCGTCCTGAGACCTCAAGCTCTACGATGCCCTTCCAGACATGCTCTGATCATGCGACTCGTCCTATGAAGCTGCACAGCCGCGGCGAGTGCAAATTCCGTCTCGAATCACACGGACCTAATGGTGAAGTCGCCGAGCAGACAAGCAACCGTGCTGAGCTACGTGCACTCATTGGTGCTCTTCAATATCGAATTTGGACGAACGAGGGGTTTCAACACCTCGTCATCGCCACCGACTCGTCATATGTTGTCGAAGGATGCACAAAATGGGTTAAGAAATGGAAGCACAACGGGTGGAAAACAGCAGCTGGGAAGCCGGTAAAAAATCGGGACCTTTGGGAGGAGACCATCAAGGAAATGCATCGTTGGAGTCAGAATGGACTGAAAGTTCAATTTTGGCACATCCCAAGGGATCTGAACTCTCTTGCAGATAGCCTGGCTAAGGAGGCTGCAGAGCTTCCTTCTGAGGAGCGTTGGACCGAGCAATCCGGTGTGCTATGCTGAACGTGAGGGACACTACATCTTGGTGGTCTAGTCGTACCACTTGTGTCTTTTGAGATATCTGCTTTTCTAGAAGTATTTAACAACACTATTAAGAGGGTAGAGAAACAATACAATTTTAGACCGATGCAAAAGCACTTCACGGGCCAATTCCGTGATCCAAGTGACGTCCGTTCTTCCGCATTAAACTGACAGACTCTCTCGTGATGGCAGAAATCGACGATAGAGATTTGTCTAATAAACAGGATCCACTAGGGATAGGACTAAGCGCACTGTAAAGCGCACTGTAAAGCGCACTGTAACGCGCAACACAAGGTCCTTCATGTAAAGCTGAGCAAGAGTGTAGTAAGTACAGGTATGCAGAAGCCAGGAGGAGCAGTTGAAGCAGACACCCAACCGAAGTTAAGCTAAGCAAGGAAAGTTTGATTTTGCTTCTGATGGTATCACCAATATGGACAGATGCGAACAGAAATTGGAAACCCCAAGACCAGCTCGGCAACTGAGCCTTCGCTTTACCTGGCCGCAGCAAATTCAGGGGGTTGCCGGTCGCCCCCAAAATGGGGGCCGATCTCGTCGCCATGAAGTCGCGAATGCACGATCCATCATGACAAACTTATGCGCAATGACGTCGCTTTCTAATTACAACCGCCGCGATTACTGTAATGGATGGTGAAGGTACCTCCGTACATATTTTGATCCCTGGAACCCAGTCTGTACAGCGTACCATCTGTGACTTAACCTTCTGCTTGAACACGGCTTGTCTATATCAAGAGGACTATGTGTTATTCCAAGATTGATCGAGGGTAGTCTAATCACTTTATCCGCAAAATGCAGCCTTGTGCTAGAGCTTGGATAGGATCAAGCTGAAACATGTGGCTTTGGACTTCACTAGTTGAACAGCTGTCCCACATTCATATCGTCAGTCACGGCCTCTCCCTGCCGTGTCCGTGTGTATTTTCGGCCCCTCGGCTTTCTTGTTGAGTTACGATTGGAGCCTGCTCGATTTCTTTGCGTGTAATCTTGAGGCTGCCTCCCGTGTCGCCAAAGTATCTCCCATATTTAAAAAAAAAAAAAAAAGATGGACCAGTCATCTGCATCAATTTCTATCGCGTTAAAAGAATTCAATATCCCTGGCTTTCAGATTTGCAGTTCATACTCGTCTTGTCGAGCACCAGTGGATATGCCCGATGACATGCACGATAAACATTCCAAGCCGGAATCGAAGGAGGATATAAGGTATCCCGGAAAGACCGAAGCAGGCAAAAGATGCGCTAGACTTAACTTAATGAGGAAATATAGGCAACTAGATCATCCTTTTCCCAGCCGCTCTTCAGGCAGGGCAGACCCGTCCAGGTCCGTTCATCGACTACATTAATCACCTCAGCTTGGTCCTTGTACTGGGCACTCCTCCCACTCTCATGTTTCAATTCCATTTTGGCTCAAAATGGCGAATGCGTCCGATAACAAACATGATGAATCTCCTGAGAACAAATTTGACAAATCTTCTAAGCTAAAGTCGCAAGAGGACAGCTCAGACCCAGTCGTAGATCAATTCAAATCTCAGTCTGATCCGAGTGAAATAGCCAAAACATCCGAAACAAAGAATTCGAAATGGTCAACAGACACGAGCAGCCTCCTCATAGGTGCCGCGGCAGGCGTCGCCGCATCAGGTTTGATGTACGCTATATCACGCGTATTCCAATCTGATTACCCCAAGAGCGAAGCTGTCAGCACATCTCCGCCACCGACAGCACCAAAAGCCTTGTTACCTGCAAATGATTTGGACTCTGCATTCGACAACTTGGTACAGTTACGAGGGTTCGACAAATGGCAGCCGCAATTTAAAAGCCTACGACGGCTATTCGAGGTTTGGCAAAAGCAACGGGTAGAGTTCAGAAAACAGCGTGCTTTACTACATGCCCTCATTTTCTCTGAAGATGGAAAGGCCGCATCTGATTTCGCAGAACACTACCATGGCGTCCTCGTTTCTGCTGGCGTTTTGTCTGCTGACGAACATCTTGTTCTCGCCAATGGGACCAATGACGAGCTCTTGAAAAAAGTGAATGGGCGCGGAATGTTTTTGATCCAAAATTCGGAGAAAATGTCGTCTAAGGCAATTACAAAATTGGCGTCGAGAATGCGCTCACAAGAAATCGTCATTGTTGCCAACTATACCAAGAATCAGCAGAAAATGCCAAAGGAGTTCGAAGATAGCTTCTTCTTGCGCTTTGACTTTCTCGAAGGAGTTTCCCAATCAGCTGTTCCCAAGGTCCTAGAAGCTATCGGGAACCGGTTGGAACAGAAGAACTTGAGATTGCAAGGGGGCTTGGAAGGCCAGTACGCACAATCATTTGCGACCCAAATTGCCAGTCGCGAGAACGAAGACGAGGCCGAAAGCACCATGGAAGAAAGATTAGACCGAGCCCTCAGAGGTGTAACGGAGAGACAAAACATGCGCCTTGCGCTAAATGATGATGATAGCACCGATGCGGATACGTCTTTAATCTCGAGAGAGGATCTATTTGGCCGGGCCCCGGACATTACCTCTTTTCAGACAGGCCCGTGGCAGGAACTGCAAAATATGGTTGGTCTAGAAGAGGTCAAAGCCTCTGTGAAGTCATCTCTGAATGGCTTGTTACTTGATCATTATCGAGAGATCGATGGCTTCAAACCTATTCGTCCGGGCTTGTGTAAACTTTTTCTTGGGCCCCCAGGAACAGGTAAATTACTCTATCCATTCTTGGATGAATGTGCGGTGGGATAGGCACTTTAGCTTACACGCAATGTTTAGGGAAGACGACCGTCGCCAAGCTCTATGGCAAAATTCTTAGTGAACTGGGTATCTTATCATCAGGAGACTTTGTCTCCAAGAATGCAACGGATTTTATTGGCAAATACATCGGAGCGTCCGAAAACAAAACCAAGAAAATCATCAGAGGGGCCAAGGGAAAGGTTCTCATGATAGACGAAGCATACATGTTGGACCCTCATCGAAGTAAATTCAGTGCTGGTGCTGACCCGTATCGGCAAGCTGTCATTGACACAATTGTTGGAGAGGTTCAAAATTCCTCGCGAGAGGATATCTGCGTAATTATGTGTGGTTACAAAGACCCGATGGAGCGCATGTTAGAAAACGCTAATCCTGGACTTGCACGTCGCTTTCCCATGGCTGATGCTTTCGTGTTCCAAGAATATAGCCTCTCACAGCTGGAGCAAGTTCTCGATCTAAAGATGAAAGATGACGATTTGAGAATGACCGACGAAGCGAGGGAGGTAGCACTGGATATGTTGAAGCTTGCTAAGCAGCGAACAAACTTTGGTAACGGTGGCGAAATCACAAACCTCCTTGGCCAAGCGACAATGCAATATCAAGGTCGCTTTGGCAACTTGCCTGCCGAAGAGCGCACCGGAAGCGTCTGTTTCCAGCCAGAGGATATCAACCCCAGTTACAAACGAACTTCCGAAATTGAAGACGAAGTCGAGCGATCATTCAACGACTGGGATGGGGCTACTGACGTGAAGAACCGCTTCAAAACGCTTGCTCGTCAGGCTGATTCCCTTCGACAGAGTGGTCGAGATGTCGCGTCATTTATGCAATTCCAATTTGTTGTTAAAAGTGCCCAGGACGCTGAGCGATTGAAATTAGCGAGAAGGGTAGCTTGGCTTTACCATTCATTGAGACTGCTCCTTACCAAGGATGTAGTAGAAATTTCAGCGCGAGACATGATCTCCAGTCATCTTGGTAGACCTATTGGTGGGGGCATTGATCGGTATTTAAAAGATCAAGATGGCCTAACGTCCCCAAGCCCATCCAAATTGATGGAGAAAGCCCTGGGGAAGGTTTTATTCATCAATCATGCACATTGTTTGGCTCATTCGGAAAGTGGTCACGCCGCTGATTCCATTCGCAGTTTCAGAGAAGAATTGGTCAAAACAATCAGTAAGCCGCAATTTCTTGGCAAGCTGGTCGTCATTCTTGCTGGAGATGAGAGATCAATTGATGGAATGCTCCATGCGGATTCTGGGCTTGCAAGCCGATTCCGAATTCACATATGTATTTACGACTTACCTAAGGATGTTTATATTTCGCTCCTTCGAACACAGGTTCAGGTGGAAGGCATGTCTCTTGTTTTGATGAAGGATGAGCAAAATGAGGTTGAAAAAGCTTTCGAGGTCTTGTGTCGATCAGAGCAATGGAATACTGAACAGGACATCGAAATTATTGCCAATGACCTCATCGGAAAGGTTTTTGAGAAGGAGCAACATGACGATTCGCCGAAGATCACTGGTTCTGACGTGCTTCATTCTCTAAAAAGCCTATTCCCTGGCCAGTTACAACATGCGCTATCTCGTAAGTCACCACCAGGAGCACCTATGAATACCAATGAATCCAGGCTGTTGGTGCACAACAAACGTCACCAAAAACAAGACCGTGCTTCTGAGGTTAGCGATAACACACCTTCGACAGCAGAAGATGATTCATCCGATAAATTTCACTATCCGAAGCTTTCAGAGGGCCGCTACATCCGTGTCTTACATCTCTTACCGGCAGATGACCACGATAAACCTATCAAGGGTCAGCTTGGGGAGCTTTTGCTTGCAGATGTGCCTGAGCAGCAAAGGCAATTTGACGCCGTTTCCTACGTATGGGGAACTCAGTTTAGGTCTGAAAAAATTATGTGTAATGACAAGACACTCTGGATTACTCCTAACTGCGAGCGTGCACTGCGGGACTTGCGACAAAAGCAGCAATCCCGTATCGTTTGGATAGACGCAATCTGCATCAATCAGGAGTCCATCCAAGAACTTGATGACCAAGTCTCTCTCATGGGTGATATTTACAGGGCTGCGTCACACGTCTATATTTGGCTTGGAGCGGGCTCCCCTGAAAAGGACGCTGCTGTCAATCGTTTGCAAAAGCTTTGCGATCCCCAAAATGATCAATATCGAGGTAAGTCACGGAACTCTTTACAATTCCGTCCGATTGCTAAAGCCTGCAAGGCAATGCGGATGACTTTTTCGCTGTGAAGCAAGTTATGGAGCATGAATGGTGGCGAAGAATGTGGACCTTTCAAGAGTTTATTTTGGCATCGCAGCCGGTGCTTGTCATTGGAGACGTGCAAATTCTTTGGCAAGATTTCTATACTTTGGCGACGAAACGCTTTGGCCAAGCAGATCTATCAAGAGGGACAAAAATAAGGACAGCGCTGCAATCACGTGAAAATGCAACAATCGATACAATCCTCCAGGATCTCCTCCAAGGTCGGTCTGATGAAACTGATCAAGTACGGTCCTTCGTGCACATGTTGCCGTCATGGTTAGAGATTTTAGACTCCGTTTTGTGTCGCAAGGCGTACCAAGAGAGGCTCCGAATCTCGCCTCGTCCTATTTTCATGAGCTATTTCTTACTCAAAGCTCGTAACCGCAATGCGAAGGATCCAAAAGACAAAATCTATGGATTACAATGTCTTGTAAAGCTTTGCGGATTTGATGTTCCTGACGTTGAATACTCGAAAACAACGGCAGAGATTTACGAGGAAGTTACCTACTCCATTGTGTGGCAATCGAAGTCGTGGTGGATATTGTCACACCTCTTCAACAAACATAGAACGTCAACACTCGGTTTGCCGTCCTGGGTACCCGACTTCAACTCTTATGCCATCTGGCATCAGCATGGTACTTTGCGTCTCCGAAATCTCAACGCCTTAGAAGAGCGCTTAGAGGGCCAAGAACAACAAGCGACACGATATGTTGACCAATTTTTCCGACTTGATGAACTCCATGATGGCAGCATTGCTACCATCGCAGTTTTCTTGTGGACTGTGACAGACGCGACCTCCGAAATGCCCTCGCATTCCACCTTGGACACGTCCTTCGATGAATGCTTTGAACAAACACCGTCCGAAGTACTTGAAGAAGCAATTGAAGAGTTTCTCTTTACCTTAGCCAGATGGCTGAGGTCAATGGAGACCACCGACACCAGTCAAATCGCCGAGGACTCGGCTACTGATGCAATAGTGCTCGACGAAACGAATTCACCAAGTTACCCATCTGCGACGATCAAAGCCATTGCTTGTGCCTTCTCCCGATCATTCATTAAGCATGGAAATTTCATCGAAGCGCCCAGGAGTGAACTTGAAGCTTTGCTCGTGATGATCCTCAGCAACGTTCGAGCTTGCATCTCTCCGGATCCGGCACATCGATGCAGTACATGTAAGACCACGACTGCTCATAGCGGTGACGAAGCCGTCCAGCATTTTAGGCAGAGTATACACAGCCAGGATGCCCGTGGCATCTATTATATGATTCACTGGCTATACGTTTGTGCAGTCGATCACGCTCTGTTTCGTACCGATGCTACAGAACACTGCTCGGGTCACTTTGGATTCTGTAGGAACCTACCCAGGCCAGGAGACAATGTCATCTTGCTCCCCGGCCTTGCTGACCCGGTGATCGTTCGACGACAGTCAAGCTCCCAAGGTCTCGAATATTATCGCATCGTTGGAGTGACTACAGGCATGATAGGAACGCCCACCTTTGACGAAGATAGTACGGAGGCCGACACAACATTTTGTTTCGGCAAGTGTCCTGAGATGGGGAGTTCGGAACATCATGAGGTCCGGACGTTGTACTTGATGTAGAGATGTACATTGATTTCTGTGCCTGTGTACAGGGAACAAACTGATAGATATTTAAAGATGATGATTCACTTAGTCATGGAGTCTGTCACAAGTTATGGCACCAGCAAGACTGTCTAGGGAGCTATGTATACTGTACTGTTTGGAGTCTTTGTCTTGAATATTTAAATCGTTGAATATATATGATTATACCTCTCCAGAAGATTTGATTCTTTAATCTTTCAAAGCACTCAGCTGACGCTTTCGTAGTTGTGGATACAGTTGGCAGTTCCCTTTACAGAAGAGCCTTATCGACCATTCAATCATCGGCAGAGCAGTCAAAATGTTAGCTGACTGTTGTCATCGATATTGCCTCCTTAAGCCGGACTTCGGTATCCATGCGGAGGGAAGCTCGCTTCTGTTTGCTGGTTCCAAGTACTTTATTTATTACTTCAGCCATTGCTCTCGAGTTAAGCAGAGTGGCTTTTTGGCATCCTCTTTGGGGGCTGAGGAGGGTGAAAGGTACCGCCTTGATAGTCGGAAACTTTGTTAGGCGAGAAGTAGAAAAGAGTAGCGTCACAAGCAAGGGAATGCTGCAAGCACGGCGTCATCGGTTTCTCTCAGCTTACGGCAATATGCACTTTTGGATAGCCATAAGCAAGAACGGCGCGCGAGATGTACCACGAGCTGTAACCCACGCGAATGCAAGGAGGAATGGCAAGCAGAGTTTAGTGCGTGCATACAACGATACTAGTCCAAATTAGGAGAAGTCCTGCAGACGGGAATCATTTTAACCTTTTCACAAACTTGTCAAGCCATTCCCTGGACGTTCTCTTCTATCGCTGTTTTGGCTCTATCTCCTACTATACATATTACTATCGCACAATAAGCTACTACGGTCATGCGCGCTTCAGATAGACGCGATCTACATATGTCATGAATTATTCTGGATCAAGTACCATCGAAGCTTGATATAAAGCAGCAAATGGTGTCTATTTCAATTTCTTTTCCGAACATTGCTAATGGAATTGGAAGCTCAGGATATCCTTCAAATTCTACCCACTCCTTACGCAACCACGGTACCGCAGCTCCGAATTTGAAGGAGGCCCATCTCCTGCAGGTGGACAAGTGTTGCTACTTGAAACCATGTCTCGATGAAGTGACCGCAGGAAGCTATGCTCAGGTATGCCACCTCATTCTACAAATCTCAAAACAGAAACTTCACTTCATCTCAATAACTATTCATCGTGTCGCGGTCTTTCATGTTTTGTAATGATAGACTCGACCAAGGAAGAACAAAGGTATATTGTTCTGTTGAGGTTTGAGGATGGAACTTTGTGTAGCCTAACCATGCCCCGAAGAGCTACAGGTCGAAAAGAAGTCACAGCGAGTTCCAATACAATCCATCCATTTATTTTGTCAGAACCTGATAGATCATACCTTTACCCACAATGCCTTTCAATGTCCCGTATCATACTGGACTTATGGACGAGTCTAGAGTGTTTGGATCATACAAAACTCAGACTGTGCACAGCCGTGTCTGTCGAGTTTGGTAAGATCTTGCTACAGGGCAGAGTACACGAATTGGTGACCGGGCTCTTCGGTGGGTGAAATTGTACACAGAATCAGTTGTGACAGAAGAAGCCTGGGCAGGTGCCGACTTTCCCTATGTTCAACAACATTTAAAAAGTAGAAAATCATGCCCTATGTTGTTTTTCTGCCACAGATTGTGGCCATCGATCAAGATCTTATCAAGCCGTTTGAGAAGCATCCTTTTGGATGACCATATCAGCCCCCATCTCCGCGACAGCATACATCACTGCCTGATAATGAGCCGCCACAGGGGCTGGAAACACGCTCGCATCGCACACACGCAATCCCTTCGTCCCTTTGACCATCATCTCCGCGTCGACCACGCTCCCAGCACACGCCCCGCCTGACCCGTGATATAAAGTCGCGCTAAATTGCCTTACTCTATCGTCAAGCTCTGCGTCCGAGCTGTCCTTACTCAACGGCGGCCATCCGTCGGGCGGTCGCTCCTCCGTCACAAACTCGCGCGCGGCTTGGGAGGCCATCACTCGCTGCATGTGTCGTAACGCCGTACGCATGATGGTGCGGTCAGTTGATGTGGAATAGTAATTAGGGTCGATGAGCGGATCAATAGCGGGGTCCATTGGAGAGGAAGGGGAAAGTATAATGGTCCCACGGGAGGTTGGAAGCAGGCATAATGTCACAGTCGAGATGTGGGTGCCATCGAAGGGCGCGCTGAAGGCGGGATTGCCACGGCCAAGGATAGTGTAGCCGATGAGGAGCTCGTAATGAGCTCTATCAACGTCGGCGTGACGATCAATGAGAGCACTGGGAAGGGACGAGTTGCTGGCGTCGGATTCGAGGGTAGCAGAAAGGGTCACACGAGGTATAGAGCTTGTGGCAATCCAGTCGAATGGTAATCCAGCGGCGTGAATTGGGTTCTGATCAAATTCGGGGCAGCCCGCACTGAGCCCTTGAGCAGGGTCACGCAGTTTCCAAAATTGAACACAGGATATGTGGTCGGAGAAATTGGTTCCTACAGTAGGATTGTCAACGACAATAGGGATATCGTGCCTTGAGAGGCTACTAGATGGACCAATACCAGACATGAGCAGCAGTTGAGGTGTACGGTAGGCGCCACAGGATAGGATGACCTCTTTCTTGGCCGTTACTACACGATCGGAGCCAATATCAATACCCGTTGCGCGTGGAACGCCATTGTCGATGGTAAATAGGATTCGATGAGCCAGTGTGGAAGTCAGAATCTGGACACCAGAGAGATCGTACGCCTGTCCAGCGGGTTGACGAACTCCATTACGCCAATTCTCGCACCAAGACGCTATGCCAAGTGGGTCGCCTGCGTTTGAATCAGGATTCTCTTTTAAGTCAGTGTCCAAAAAAGCTTTGTGGACTTGTTGACGCAGAGGATAGGCTCGGCCCGTCATCGTATGTATAGGGCCATCGAAGCCATGCTGGGAGTAGTCGGCGTGAGGATTGTGATAGTGTTCACTACGGCGAAAGTACGGGAGTAGCCCCTGGTAGCTCCATCGTTCGTCCCCTATCATTTCGGCCCATATATCGTAATCATGCTTACTACCGCGAGTCCAGAGACCGTAATTGACAGCGCTCGAGCCTGAAAGGACTCTACCACCACAATTGTAGATCTGCCGTCCATTCAAATGTTGCTGCGGTACGGTCATGTAGTTCCATTCCAACCCGGTACGATGGAGACGAGGTGCTGCAGACGGTGTTTCGACGAGCTCATTCTTGTGTGCATCAGGTCCCGCTTCGATTAGGATGACTGATGGGTTTGAGGGAGATTGGCTAATACGTGAAGCGAGTACGCAACCGGCAAGACCTCCTCCTACTACTACGACATAGTCCGCTGTAAGGCTATTGTTCATCATATTCATTCTATGTTCAGAAAGTTCTCATGATAGTGTACACGAAAGCTTGGCGGCAAGCTGTATCAAAGAAAGATTGGATTTAATGACTGATCCACCAGCCTCTCCATGGACGCTGTCGAGCTCATAGATGTTAGCTTTGGGTCAATTTAGCCTATATGATGCTGGATGACGTTTTATACGGGCTATACCAATGGAATCCAGTTCGTCTTATGCTGATGTTCAGCCGCATGTGCCGCAATTCTATTCTTCATAAAATCAAGATAGTGCAACATCAGTCGATCGACTAGCAAAATTGAAGGCAATACTTGCCGTAGGAGATAAGCGTTTCTAGCCTTGATGATTAATCATCATTGATGATGGTTGATTTTCCTGAACGTGGGTTTTGCATGTTGAGGACTTGAGGTCCGAATATGTCTTCTCTCGAAAAAAATAGTGGGAGGGAGGGGTTTCGTTAGAAATGCAATGCCGAGAGTAAACAGACTGAAAGCCGTCTACTCAAATATACTTGTTTTTTAGATTGTCCCACACAGAATGACCGTGAATTTAATAAACTGAGGCTCACCATATACCATTTACTAATTGTCACTGTTGTCGCTGTTGTCGCCTACAGACTCCTCACCCAGGTCATAATCTAAATCCAGGCATCGGGCCATCATAGGCGAATCGCCCATGTCAGTTATGCATGTTTCATTCTTACCACAATCAACCGTGCCGACAGTGTATTTCTTGTCAGATGGTCGCTGACACACAATGGCATATTGCTCTTTTCCTGGAACTGTTTCTAGACATTTCGACATTTTGAATCTCGTATAGGTGGGCTCCATCCCAGGAGCCGGACATTTGCCTTCTGAAAACGTTACACCTCGTTTTTCCCAATGTCCTGAATTGATTGGCGTATTGTCGGATTGTTCGAAATTACGCTGGTAAATATCGATATCGGGCTTATTTATAAAAGGAGATGCCAATGACTTAGCCATAAAGATGGCAATCGCATGATAAACAGTTGAAAATTTCATGTTCTGAAGCTTTCGAATATGCCAAGGATGGTTCCTTTTTATCGTGACAATATTTGGAATGTAGCATTTTGAAAGAGCTGCCCAAGCATCCGCAACACCGAAACATGACGTCGTTTTTAGAGTTCGGCCGACATTTTTCCAAGCTTTGCGTCGCATCCAATCCTGATACGGTGCTCCCGAGACCAGAAAACCCCAGTTGACCAGTCTACACATGTGCATCCGGTAGGATCGCATAGACGAATATGAATGCCATTGATGGCACTGATCGCCAAGAGGCAAGCTCAGAAGGTCCTCCACCGGCTTTGCTCGTCATCGTTATCGACACGAATCCATATTCCTGGGCAATCCTCCGCGAGACCATCTCAATACTTGACGCTGTTGCAAATCTACTCGTCTTTACGAACGCTCATTTGGCCTTTAACAACGCGAACAAGGTTGCAGTGATAGCTGGTCATACCGATCGCGCCATATTTTTGTACCCAACACCATCTGGCTCTCAAAAAAATGTTGCAAATGGAACCAACTCAGGACAAGATGGTAGCAATACAGTGGCAAATGGCATCTCTGCTCAGAACAGCAACAAATATAAACCATTCGCACAAGTCGAAGAGGAGCTTATGGCCAATCTTCGTAGACTCATGTCCACCACCGACCTCTCCTCTCTTGAATCAACCACCAGCACCATGATCGCTGGAGCTCTATCCACCGCCCTTGCCTACATCTCCAAAACCGCCGAAGCCTACAACTCCACCCGCTCCACGGATCCCAACCCCTCCTACACGTATGACACCGCACCCACTACCGATCCCAACGATCCCAACTCCCCACTCACCGGCCTACAATCCCGCATCCTCGTGCTCAGCGTCTCCACTTCCCTCGCAACCCAGTACATCCCCCTCATGAACGCCATCTTCGCCGCTCAGCGCCTGCGCGTTCCCATTGACGTGCTCTCCCTAACACCTTCATCACCATCATCATCGACCACATCTAACGGCACCGACTCCACAACCACAACCACCACCCCATCTGCCTTCCTCCAACAAGCCGCCGACGCCACGTCAGGCATCTTCTATGCCGCACGCCCGCCAAAACCCGGCCAGCCACTTGCGCTCCTCCCCACGCTCCTTACGCTCTTCCTCCCCGACCAATCCGCGCGACGCGCTCTGCTCATGCCAAGTGCAGCCGCCGCAGCAGCATCGAGTAATGGTGGTGGGGCTGCCAACACGGCGATCAATTTTCAAGCGGCGTGTTTCTGCCATCGACGAACGGTGACGGTCGGGTATGTGTGCAGTATCTGTCTGAGCATCTTCTGTGAGGAGTGCGACGTGGTGCGGGAGGGCGTGTGCTGGACGTGTGGGACGCAGTTGAGGTTGGGGCGATTTGGGAGGGAGCCAAAGGTGGTGCCGGTAGAGAAGGGGCGGAAGAAGAAGCGGAGGGATGGTGGGGGTGGGGGGAGTGCGAGCGGGAGTGGGACGCCGATGAGGGGTGTGGAGGCAGTGGGATGAAATTGTCGGAACGAGTTGAAAGTTACGCGCACAACACATTCTTAGAGGGTTAATTAGGACCGAGAATGCGGGAAGAGTAGGAATTGTAGGTTACAGGAAGCTATGAAAGAAGCTTTTCGCGCGGACTCGCTGATTGAATTGAGCAACCGAAGCAGCAAAGGGTATATCCTCCGTTTCGCCAATATATCCATCCCCATTGGAAAGTTGAGAGCGCCATCGCCCAGCAATTCAGTCTTCGAGACCACCAGAATGCAAAAGCAATATCAGAGGAACCACCATGCTATGCTACATAACATCATCGAGGAACGACCAGGTAAGCATTCAAGCTTTTCAGAAGAAAGCGACAAAGGCACATAAGAGTCCAGAAAGACAGACGCAATACAGCAAATGTAGAAGAAGTCAGCGTGCAGAATCAATGGCGCATGTGAGTCGATTAGCTCCTTGACTTGCGTTTATATCGTATCGCCCTCGCGCCTTGAGCAATGGCGCCAGAAGTTGCACTACGAGACATGGTCGTAACAGGGGCGTCGTCTTCCGCATGCATCGAAGCAAGAGCCTGGCACACCCATAATTAGCTACCACAACATCAGAACCAATTCACAAGTGAATTTGTCTCACAAACGAATCAGTATTATGCGCATAGTAGAGCATCACCCCCTCGCGATTCTTCTTCACAACCAGCATCCCCAACGCCCCCATCGACTTGCTGTTCTTCACGCTCGGATGACCTGCACACCACCAGAATTAGCCAGCCCACCCCCAGAAACAAAAAAAAGGAGAGGGGAGTCCACAGGGGCCAAGTTGACATATATTACCCATGAAATCCGTCTCAATCATCGCCCTCAACGCCTCATCGTCCTCGGCCCGCTCAAACCCACCCCCCTTCACCTTCCTCACCCCCTGATACAGACGCTCGGCACACAGCGTGGCAGCCATGGTGGTCGCCATGTGCTCGCCCGTGCCGCTCGTCACGGCAGCCACGGAGGTGCGCGAGCGGTCGCTGTCGTCGGCGGGCACGACAGCCGCGCCGACGCCGACCAGCGCTGCGGGACCGATGCGCCCCCGGTACTTCATGCCGATGCCCCCCGAGGAGGCGCCGCACGCGATGTTGCCCGCGCTGTCGACGGCGACGGCGCCGACGGTGTCGGTGATGTTGTCGGTTGGGGAGGGGGAGTGCGGGGCGGAGGTGGATGGAGGAGGGGAGGGAGAGGATGCGGGGAGGGAGTGGGAGGAGGGTGGGGAGAGGGAGAGAGCAGGAGGTGGGAGTGGAGGGGAAGAGGGAGATGCGTCGTCAGGGTGGGGTGGGCCGTCGGTGTGGTAGCGTCGATTGTGGGCGGGTGCGAGGCGGGAGCGAGGTTTGGGTTGGGGAGGTAGGGGTGGGCTGCCTTTGTTGCGCATGGATTGGAGAGGGGTGGACGCGCGAGGAGAGGGGGATTCGATGTTTTTCTCTGGAGGTGTCTCTGGGAGCGGGAGTCGCAACGCTTCTGGAGGTATGGACCCTCGTATTTCGGCGGTTGGAGGGCTGGGTGTGAGTGATGGGAGTCGAAGTGTGGATCTCGATTTGCTTGAGCGGGACGATAGCGAGGAGCCATCGGTTCCGTAGTCGGCGTCGGCTAGCTCAGGATCATCGAATTCGCTCAAGCCATCTTCGTCTGGTCTGTCTCGAAGGACTTGTCCGTCTGCTGCGACAACCTGCTGGTCAAGTACGCTTTCAGTACTATTCACCATTGCGCTTTTCGAGGGGTGTCTATAGAGTGAAATAGGCGGTCCTCGCGGATCAATGTAATCGTCAAAATCGGGGCGATCGTAGTCAAGTTGAGGTGAAGATAATGGACTCGATTGAGCTGTAGCATAGTCCGGACTCATAGTCCCAAAGTTCTTTTGCGCATCAGAAGGGGGTGGTGATATTTGTTGTCTTTCGACTCGAGGCATACTTGTAGAGCTGCGTGACTCGCGATAACGGGCCTTTGCCTTGGAGGCTTGATCGAATACCGATCCGACTTCGGAAGGAGAAGTCACTGGAGTAGGCGAGTTGGAAGATCTAGATTTGCTCTTGCTTTCCCGGACTCTCTTTTCCACAGTGTCCAAGTCTTGCTTCCACCTAAGCCATCTCTCCCGCGCAGCTGGTGATATAAGCGCATCTGGAGGAAGGGTTGGCATGCCGTTCTCAAATGCGAATTCGACGGCACCTTTTCCGACAAGTAGGTTGGGAGGAACACGTCGAAGAGTGAGTTCTTTGGTTGAATGCTCGTATATCAGCCTGGCCAGTGAGATTGGGTTCTTGATCTCTGATAGTCATGAGGTCAATGACGAGTTGATGATGTTAGCAAACGTACCTGGAACGGCTCCTGCTCCACCACTTCGTCCAAGATGGTCTACCACTGAAGCGTCACACTCTACTGTTCCGTCGATTGAAAGATTACTTCCATAGCCTGCATTTGTAATTTCACGATCCTCTAGAACCTTGACAGCCATTTCAACAGCATCCATGGCGCTGCCTCCTATTCGTAGCATTGCCATGGCAGCCTTGGCAGCACTGGCTCATGATTAGCCGAGAGTGGAGTTGACATGGTAAAGATGAGGTGGATGCTTGTTCACACAAGAAATCGCAGTATTTGACGACTTACTCTTCGCATGCTGAAAGATGTACATGCTCGTTCTGGACACTGTGGAAGCCAGCACCAGCATGGACGAAAATGCACGGAAGCTCATTCATCTTCCGGCCCTTACTGCTCTTGAACATATTCGTGGCCATTTTCCTGCAATCGTGGAGTAAGACCGACAAGGACGTGCCTTGGTCACTGAAATGATCTCTAAGGTGCTCAAGGCGACGGCTTGCACGCCGAGAAAGAGAATTGTTTAGTTTATCTAGTGTATTTGGGTCTACTCCAAGGAGGATCGACTTCTTGAGCTCGCTGTCCGAGTGAGTGGAGGACCTACCGTCGGAGTTACTCGAGTCGCTTCGACGATTGCTCGGCAAAGTACTGCTCTTCTTGGGAAGTTGAAAACGGACGCGCTTCTCAAGAGGTTCCTTGAATGGAGGTGAGAAGTCGGGGATGGTGTAAGATCTTCTTCTGCAACAGCAAGCAATCTTAGCAGCGATTCAGGAGCAAGAGTTGCTAGGAGTCGAGGCCAACAAAGTACAAGACGGGAGCAATGAAACGAAACTGAGTGGAGATGTGATGCGAGAGTGGCACTACGAGTCCGCTCGAGTACTTGTTCCGGATGTTGGTGGTTGTCCTAGGTATATCGGAAGAATATGATTAGGAAGTTTGAAATAGGCAATGAAGGACGCGAAAGAGTGATGATGTCCACCCGGGACCGGAGTCAAGAGAGTTGAGGGGATATGAACAGCTCAATTGCCTCGATCAGAACGAGAAGGGAGTGGGTGAGAGTGAAGGCAAAACCATGCCGAGTAATTGATTGTGTGCTGCAAGCGCAACTGTTCCTGGGGCAGTCACCATTTCTCACGCGTCTATCGTGCTTCAAAGCCGCTTTACCACAGACACATGCATACAGTGCACGGCGCAATGCATTAGTGAATTGGATTGCGCTTAACGGCAAAAGTTTACGGGTTTTTTTGTTGAGTCGAGATGCACATGCGACAACAACCCTACATGATAGACGAAGAATTATATTTTGAATGGCAGCACAATTTATATCTATGATTATGTAATACGCGTAGACGGACAACTCCGTGACGAAGCTCCCCTGCTGCCTTTGCCCGACAGTCTCCCTTTACAATTCAGCCTTTCCTCCTCATCCTCCTCCTTTCTCATCACGCTCATCTTTGAAAAAGCAACGTAATATACGAGTCCCAAAATTTGATTCATCATCAGAGAACAGCTTTTCCAACCTTAAAGATGGTAGATTCCACTCTCCTTCATCCCAGCAAACACTTCTAACCACCCAAACTCAGACGTCCAATCTCCGCCTAACTCCCTCGTCCGCCCACCAATCCACCACACTCCCCCATCCATCCGCCCCCTCCGCCCCAGGCATTCACGACACCCTCCGTACCAACCTCTCCCTCTCCCAACCTTCGCCCCTCAGCTCGTCGACCTCCACCACCACACTCGCACAACCCAAGTCCCAACACCCGCTCGAAGCGCGCCTCTTGAATTGGCGGGCAACGCAGGATGCGCTGAAGATGGAGGGCCTGCGCCGAACGTACGGCATCGCGGAGCCGGTGCGACGCGGCATGGAGCTGAAGATTGTGGAGGGCACGGAGTGGCGGCCGAGGGTGCTGGGTGGCAGTGGTGCGGAGAGGGCGGGGAGCGTGCATCGGGATGTGTTGATGGGGAGGGATGCGGAGGTGGAATGGGAGGATGTGTTTACCGGTATGTGTTTGGTTTTCCCTTTTTGAGAAAAAAAAAGTCTTCGTTGGGGAGGAGAATAGTTCAAGAGGACTGTCATGAAGAAACGTGATGATCTCGCTAATATTTTGATGTTATAGGTGACGAGGCTGGAGAGATGCCTGATTTCCACACTGAGATGGAGGGGAGGATGAAGATGAATTGGTGATGTGGAAATTTGTGACGAAGGACGAGCGATGGCGATCAGTTTAATCATCTGTATGGATGGACGGTGCTTGGAACGATTGCATTCAGCAGATCTGTACAACAGTGCAATTTCGTATCTCGATGCTACTTTCGACAACAAATAGACAGCCGCAAGCCTCAATGTATGGTACACGCGCAAGAAATGATGGAAACTGCAAATCGACAATGCTGGTGCCAGGCCGGCTGAGACACGGAAATGAAAGACCGAAGATACCCTTTCTGATCTCCATCGTGATGACTGACGACTATGTACTCCATTATAATCCGAATGGACGCCGTTTGCGAAGGGGACACAGACCGACATGCCCAAGCCCCGATGGGATCCAGAAGCCCAGAACTCCGATCGTGTGTCCTGTGCTTGTGCCGAACGCCATTTGACGAAGGTCAATGATAACGAGAGGGATTAGGAATGACCTGACCGAAGAAAGGAAATGGAATGTGCATGCGATAGCTTGCGCTTTTCGTAGAACACGGCGATTTCATCATCTTCGAGTTTTTCGACCTCTTTCACAGCCCCCCCTCTGATGCGCTTCGAAAGCGCACATTCTATAGTTTTATAGGATAACGCAGCGACAACCCGCTGTCCGTTCCTCTCCCTGTTGGTTACGATTCCCGGAACCTTTTGCCGTCTTGCCTTCTTCATCGTCGAGTAATTCTTGAGGCTTGATGGTCATGTGTACAACGTTGATAGTGTCAGGGAGAAATTTGCATTCTGGAAAATAGTCAGCATCCTAATGACTCCTGGATTCGAGCCACAGTGTCTAAAAATAAGGAAAAAGAAATGTGAACGAGAAAGTCTTATGTAGCAAGACCTCGTACCTTTCAAAGGTGCCTTATCATCCAGCATGCGTCCAAAATGTATCAGACGTATCGCAGTAGGGTTATTCGGCTTCTGCTCCCAATCTTCTCGCCAATCCCGCCATATCAATTCTTTAAGTGTATATACGCTGATCGCGAATGGATCCATGTTACCGTTTTGATCGACCTCATTGACTGTCACATTGCGTCGTCTGAGGTACTTTTCATCGACCTTGTATGGGTGACGGGCTCCGTTAGTGAGAAGAAGAGTGATTATGACGGCCGGACCTGTGGAGGTGTCATGGTGGCTGGTTGGATTTTCAGACGAGGGCCCAATTGCCTCAGTTTCCTGACGATTGAGCGGTGCTGGCTTGGTATTCCGGGTTTCGGAATCTTTCGGTGTTTCCGCGGCCGGGGCAGGATGGGGATGTTGTGTGGAAGGCTCCAAGGGTTGTTCTGTCGTGGGAGTCGGTGCTGCATGGGGATTGGGTGTTGATAGCTCACGTGGCGAATTGGATTCGGGAGGTGTTATGAAGCTTGTCATCTCGAGAGGGCTGGACGGAGTCATTTCTCCGAGTTGAGGTGCGTCGGCATTGCCATCTGCAGCGTTGGATGCCGCAGTGGTCGACGCCATCCTGAGACAGCAACTGACGTGCTATATGAGGGTCGAGTAATGGAATAACGATTGCGAAAGCGAATGAATGGGATTAATTATTTGCAAAGATGAAAGGATTACCGGATTCATTCAGTGATGAATAGAAAACGGATGAGAGTTGCAAACAAATCATGGGTAACGTGGAGATGGATGCCGTGATGCTAAGTGGGAAGTCTTGGCAAGCGGGAGCGGGAGTGTTCGAGGCGGCCGATCTAATTAGCAGCGGAGCACGGCGAGAGCTCGCTGATTCGGTCCGCAACAGGAAACCAACTCGTCCTTTTCCTCCTTCAATCTGCCGTCTGTGCCGTCTGACTTTTCCAAATTTCGGCTCGCCCCCTTCTTAGCAACTGACACCAAGCCGTTACGAGATGACCCTGACTTCTTACACAGGCACGAATCATACACTGGCACAGAAGAGGAGAAATGATGTCATGTGTATTTATATCCTTGTCTAAATTGAGAACCTTACAACACCGGTCGGCCTTCCTCGTCCTTGAGACTCACACTAAGCCTAAACTAAAATGTCTTGATTGGACTTTGTGCTGTACTGTTATCCCAATCGCCTCGAGTGGCCCCCTATATTAAGCGCAAAATCAATCTGGACATATGGATTGGGTTACGGGAAGACGCAGGACACTTCCTAAACCGTATATTTTCAGAATATGCAACTTGGGTAACTTATGATTGTTTTCTAATGCAAGACTATACATTGCTATACGTCGAAACCCTCGCATATCAACCCACCATGTTGGCTTTCTTTGAATGACTCGATTAACCCCAAATAGTGTGTTATGCTTGCAAACAGCACCATGATATGGAAAACCTGGTGGCTAGCACCAATGGAATCGAATCGATACGAAAACAAGCACTCTGGCACTCTCGAAGCGTACGCAACTGTGCCGATGATGTTGAATCCAGCCGTGAGCAGCATCCAATCGAACGCCATGCGTCTATTCTGAATTGCAAATCCATGGACCCAAATCCCGTGGCTGACAAACAGTAATGCGGCCAAGCCAAGGCTTGTGTACATAATCGCTCTATACGTTCGAAATGAAGGGGATCGGAATTGGGGATGTAATGTGACGATGATACAGCCACCTGCTATCAAGGATGTCTAGAGTCTTTCAGCTGAACCTTCATCCGTGTCACTGGATATGAGAGCAAACTCACTAGCATCCAGTGAAAGTTGCGTAGTTTGGGTTCGCATATGAAACCATAGTGTATCGAAGGCAGACTCGCTGTCCACATGAGTAGAATGATGCCAAGGTAATCAAGTTGATTCCCAAACGAGGCAATTGTCGGGCTATGATTCCATAGGATGTGACAGCTACGGTTCACTAGATGTTAGCAGAATTCAATTTAGACCAATACACGTGACGAGCTGACAAAGGGGTGGAAACGTCGACGTTAGTGTTAGTTTAACTGCAAAATGTTACTTTATCTCGGTCGCTGTTGATTAGAGTCAAGGTTCTCGCTAATCTACGTTTCTGTCAATGATGATTCATGATTTCCTAATATAGCGTAGCATCTATTACCTGACAACCCATTAATTTGGCATGCGTAAAATTCTTTTAAGAACTCGGATCACAAGATCTAAATTTCTTGCTTACCTTGCAGAGCAGGCAAAGCAGAGCGATACTCCAACGTGATATGTTGAAAAGAGCAGAAAGTCCACCATCGATGCTTCCGTGTACTGAACAAAGACGGATTTGTAGAAATGTGTAGGTAATGAACTGAATAAGAGGCAACCGAGGACGTGAGAATTGATATTGACTCGGCAGAATCAGCATGTTAATGGCCAGCCTATAGGGAGGCAGTACTTGTCTCGTTGTGCCAGTTCAAGATGCCTCGGAGGCATTCTGAGTACGATCCCGTCGTTGGTCTGCTCAAATTAGAAGAAAACATCTTCAATGTCAGGATTAAGAAAAGCGAGAAGATGAATACAAGAAGGATTGCAATTTTCCCGGAAACAGATAACGAGAAATTGGCGTTGTTCCTTGGCGAGGATCTGAACGACGTGATTTGTACAATGAACTAGAGATCTTTACCGGTATCCCGATAGGAGTGCTCCGCACGAGGTGCACGGTCGCACGAGGTGCACACTCAATATTTCTCACACCACCAAATTTCAAACAGCTATATCTCTATCAAAATGGGGTCAATTGAGGCAGCAATTACTGCGGCGGATGCGGAAGAGCATTCTAATTACACCCAGATAGCCAGAATTCATAAAATCAGCCGTTCGACGTTATCGCGCCGCCATAGAGGCCGCACCCAGAGAATTCGGGAGGCACATTTAAATCATTTAAGACTTTTCATCAAATTTCAAAAAACAGTTTTAATTTCATATATAAATAAATTATATCTTCGTGGAATCCCTTTTACGAATCGAATGGTCAAAAATTTTACTTTTAATATAATCAAAAAAAAGCCAAAAAAGGATTGAATGACGCGTTTTATAAAACATAATAAATTTATTTTAAATTCAATTTTTTTAATAATATTTAATCTCATTCAAAAACGAATAAATAATTATATATAATTTCAATTTTATTTTCAATTGATTTATGATTTTGATTTATTTTATTTATTTATTAATTTTATGATAAATTATTTTCAAAATTAAATAATATAATATATTATCTAAAAATATTTATAATATAAATGAAAAAGATTTTATTATGAATTAATTAATGAAATTATATCATATTTTTATTAAGAATATTTATGAACGTGGTATTTTAAAAGAAGCTGATATAGAAGACTCCCAAATGTGAATTATAATTTTGGCTTTAATCTTTATAAAGGGCGAATCATTATCATCATTAATTATCTTTGATACTGAATCTGGCGCTATTCAAGAGGCCTAATTTTGAGATTTTAATCCAGTTATTTATAATATCAATTTTATAATTTCGTCTAATGATTAAACGAATAATGAATTCGGATTCGTATGAATTTGAAATATTTTTAAAAAAAATATCAAAAAAAAAATATATCACAGACGTGATTATAAATTTTTTATTATTAATGGTTATGATAATCATATAACCATAGAATTTCTGAATTTTTACGATTTTTATCAAATTCTCGTAATTATATTTTTTTTTCATTTAATTCATAAATTTCAACCGTTAAATATGAATTTATTTAATCCTTTGACGATTTATTATTTATAAAAATTGGATTAATAATTTAATAAAATAGAAGATTTTTTCAATTTCATAAAAAGTGATTTTTTTAATCTATTTTAGATTATTTATTAATAAATTTTTATTATCAAAAATATTATTAATAATTGGTGTAAAATAGATCTTTATTCATTTAATTCATCAATAATATTCGAAATGATCTCAATTCAATCAAATAAGAATTCTAATCAATTCTTTAATTCAGATTTTATGATCTATATATCAAATATAATATGATATCAATTTCGGAAATAATATATTATCAAAATTGATGATTATTATTAATATCAATTAAATAAATTTGAAATTAAATTTGTGAAATTTGAAACGAGAATTGCGATTTTTAAACGAGAGAATCAAAACTTCAAAAAAATAATCAAAATTAAATAAAAAAGAATTAAATAATATAAATCTTTATTAAAACCATTTAAATATGATAATATTATCTTTTATAATTCTGGAAAGATATAAATAATTCGTGAAAAAAAAGAACGAGAAAAATAAAAAACGATTCAAAAAAAATAATAAAAAGAAGAATAAAAGATTCAAAAAATAGCTGATAAATAATTGAAATTTGAATTCAAAATTCAATAATAACGAGAACGTGAGAAAGTCCAAAAAATTAGACAAATTCAGAAAGAGACAGAAATTCAATAGAAAAAAAAAATTCAATAATAACGAACTGTCAAAAAACAATTCCGAAATAAAATCCAATATCAAAAACAAAATAGATAAAAACAGTTTATATAATAAAAATAGCCTTAAATTGATAAAATAGAGATATAGCACAAAAATAATGAGGCCGAAATTAATTCTAATTCAGATCGATCTCAACACCAAAAACGACCCCCCAAATGGCTTTTAGAATAATTTAAATTAGTCAAAAATTTCGAATTATTATCGCGAAACACTCATATTAATTTTATCTATTTATCTATTTACGTTGTTAAGATAATTGGGTTCGAAGCCAAATAAGGGACAACCAAATTGGGTGTGCATCTCGTGCGACCGTGCACCTCGTGCGGAGGACTCCTAGCAGGAATTCATTCTCCCTGACAAATATAAGAAAAAACAGTGCCGCTCGATTGGTCACTCACTGCTGCCAATGCGCTATCGGCCGTCAATTGAGAAGACAAAATGGTAAGGGACTGTCGTACGTATCTCGTCGTATAGCAAAAGTCGGGTTTCAACTCGTTTGGAACCATTTTTGGTTGGAAATGGTTGATGCACGGATTTTCCGTTCCGCTTCACATGGCACATAACGACTCTCTCCTTCATTTTCTGAATCACAGCTGCTACCTCCAGAGGACAACGATAGCAAGAATGTTGCAGTCTTGCGGCTACTAATGCTCTACGACGGCAGAAGTTTGAGCCAGGGGTGTTCCTTGGCAAAAGTGGATCGGAGTTCAGCCAGTGAATTGATCTACAAGAGACCGACAACTCTCCTTTTTACTTTTGACTTGCTGTAACCGTCTATTACGTTTTCTACGCGACTTCGAGCACCTAGTGGGCGCCCGATTACTCGATTCCAGTGGCCGTACAGGTCAACGCAGCTCCCTGCTAGGCACTCAGCGTGCCGATATGCCTGCAATTAAAATACAAATAGACTAATTCGCATGATCTGAATATTGTCCATGGTTGCTGTATTCCGACTTGAGAGAATCGCATTCATGCCAAAGCAACTCGCAGCATGAAACCGTTTCTACCGAGAGAAAAAGCGTAACTGTGAAAACCCTCCACTGTCTACTTTGCATTGTCCAGATGTATATGGTCTTGTGTTCTCGTACTGGTGCAGCAGCTTGAGTATCTTTAGTGCGATGCTCGTATTGCCAACATATAGAGGCTAATGAGATGTTTCAGAACAGGTCATTATGCTGTTTGCGAATGGCCTACCAGCTTTCAAGGTTATCGTCAATCACGGACCTTCCACAAGTCTACGGTCACTGCAAGTGAAAAGCTTCCTAGTCCCGCAGTGAACGTTCAGTGTTCTTCATAATGATGGAATTTAGCGTACAATATTGGTTGTAGCCAGCCGCATGTGATTCTTGCGTTGAAGCGAATCATCATTATATTGTCGATAAGGTTTTCATACAAAATAGCATTAATACAGGAAGCAGACCCCGACGATCATAACCACGTGTTCAGAGTGTACAAAAGAAGAAACTTTTCAGCTTTTCCACTCCTCGTAGTTGCTCGCGTCTTCCAAACGGACACCTTCCATCTCTTCGCGAACACCAAGAACGCTGACTTTACCAATCGTCACACCATCGGCATCATCTCTGGTTCCCTCCCACTTTGCCAGGAGTTTTCGAAGGTCGCGAACAACGCTCTCGTCGTCGGTGATCAAGAGTACAATCGCGTCGTAGCCACCAGCTCCTGGAACCACTCCCCCAATGACCCCAGGAACATTGGTACATGCATCTAACAAATGAGTTTGAGCAGGTGGCTCGATCGGTACTCCAGAGAGTCTTGACATGTCTTGAATATGGCTCCGGATATTTCCTAGGCACTTCGTGAGCACTCCGTAATCATTGAGTCGGCCCGCTGCAACATCTTTTAGCTTCGCGGCCAAGTCCTCGTTACAGCTATGTAACTTTGACCACAGTTCGTTTGCCTGGACAGGATTCTCCTTTCGCCAAACCAAAACTTTCTTAACCATTCCAGGTGTCTCTGAGCCGCAATCAACATCACACATTATTAGCCGAATGCCTTTAGGGATAGCGACGGCAGATTTGATGATTTCGGTATCCCATGAAACATCATTCGTTTCTTCAATCAAGTCTTTAAGGCGCTTTGCAAACTTAGCCCCTCCTGGCGAGCCAACTGTTTCCAAAAGAGATGGCGTGAATCTTTTGTACAGGCAAGAGCCATAAACTGCGGAAGCGACATCAAAGCCCGATCCGACTTTGCCTTGGGCAGCACAATGAGCGGCTTGTGCTAGATTATGAAGTCGTCGTTTGTCAGCATCGTTAGTTAAGGAGAAAGATTCTTTGGGTAAATAATGGACAAGCAACGCAGCGGTGACTGCAGTAACCAAGGCTGCGGATGAGCCAAGCCCGGTCTTGTGTGCTTCCCACAATGGCACTTGAAAGTCGATAAACCTTCCATGTTGAGTGAGATGGGCTGGCTTGCCATCTAGTGTAGGTTTGGTGTAATAATCGTTGTCTGCAAAGATAGTAATGGAGATTGGTTGAAATGTTGGAGATACTACGGTGGCTATGTAGCTGAGAGCAAAACTTAAGGTGGTATCGAGGAAGGGATTTCGGTGTAGCTCGGATAGCGCGTCACTACTCGAGGAGAGACGAAGAATGAGCGATGGGGCACAAGGCTAATTGCGACGAAGTCATTGTATGTACATGAGTGTTGCACAACAGCGAAGGTCGCGCTTTTGAGTAATCCCATGATGATTATGCCTCCAACGTAGCAAACTGTCGCACGAAGTAACTTACACTCTTAATTGGGTGATTTCGATACCACCTTTATCCGCTGCTAGGCGATATCCATACGTCCATGAAGCATCTCGAAATTGAGGCGACTTTACGATAATCTCTGACAAGCTCACGCCAGGACTTGTTGGTAGAGACTGGATGATGGTATGAATACGGGCATCGAGTCCAAAAACCAGCGCAGTGTATGCGCGATCCAGAACCAAATAACCGCCGGCCAAAAAGACCTTCCCAGGTGCAGACACTGCGTGGCGGGAAGATGGGAGGGCAGACATCGGACGTTGTGGTTCCTGCGTCAGTGATCAACGGGAGCGGAACAGATGACCAGTGAATGACGGAAAGTCGCTCATAGAAATGTCTCGCAACAGCCACCCCTAAAGTACAACAGCATTGTCCAATTCATGTCCGTCTCGGAAATTCCGCCCGGTTTCGAGATCCGGGCTGGAGTCTTATTATTAGGTCAATTCGACGCCTTGAAAATTTTTGTACCCACAATTATACAAATGGCTCTATTAGATGCTCAAAGTAATGACTCGGGATGGTGTCGATAGGGCTGTTCTAGCCTTGTGAACGTATACCTATTGACGGAGCAATCGAATTTCGTTCCGTCTGCGTATGCACTGCTGCATAAAGTTGTACTGACATGTGCATTTCAACACTTATCAATCACCCAATTATCAGATGGTCAGGGGAAGGTCGATGAGTCACTGTCGAGGCTGATGTTAGTGTGGCTGCATGTGGTTTAGTTATCCGGGAGGTCCCCTAGTCGGACCCGGTATGTCGGATGAGATTCACACCCGAGCCACCGAAGCTGTGCGTGAAATCAGCACCAGAAAATCGGCCGGCTTCCATCGCGTCCTGTCTGCTTCTGCCCTTCGACCTCGTCACCACTATTTGGTAGCTGCCTGGCCATTTTGTTATGTGTTCAGGCTTGCCCTCACTAGTTCTACTCCCACATCTGAATTTCTAGATACTGTCTTTGTGGCGGCACGCTATCGCCGTCGCTCGTCCTTCTATACCACAACACCATCTCCATCTAACGGAGGCGCGTTTGTTTGACGGCTTTGGTCGTCAAATGAACCTGCATTTGCTCTATTACTCAAAAATCCCTGTAAGCATCCCAAGCTATCTTCTTTCACCCGCACGTCTCAACTGTCTCTGCTCTTGAGCTCTGGTCTGATAGCTAACGCCACCTTCGAAATTAGTCTCACCCTTCCAAATTGAAGGGCTCTTCAATTTCCTAAATGGTCTTGAAGGCTACACTGAATCTCGCGCGTCAGAGTTTCGCCAAAAGCTTTACCCACGGTTACGCTCAATCTGTTGTCGCTGCCTCTCAATCCTCCTACGCTTCCCAAAACTCACAATTCTCCGGCTTTGCCACCAACGTAGCTAATCGAATCCAAAATTCTCCCAAAACCCAACTTCAGAATGCATTTCACACTCAACAAAATCCGAATGGTCCGAATGCCCATGCCATCCATACGGACATCCATCAAACCGATGCCGGGTTGAGTGCCTACTACCAAGCATGGCATAAGCATCAACGTTCAGAAGACAAGGAATGGCAACAGTTTCAATTTACAAAGAGGATTGGATGGAAACCGTCGACTTCTACATCAGATGGAAAAGGCAAGGGGCAAGAGTCTCTGGCCCCAACTGAGCAATCTATTGAAATCGAAGCTGCAGAGCGCGGTGTTCTTGAACGGTCATATACCGAGAGTGCCGTCGATGATTTCAAGAAGGCCTTGGGTGGCGGAGAAGCGGAAGCTGCCGCAATCGCCCAGGTTGACGAGGCAATCGCTCAAGAAATTTCCAAGGTTCAGGAAGAGCATCAACCAGCTGCGGAATCCGCAGTAGCGCATGAAGAGATTGTTTCTCCAACCGTCATTCGCTCATCTTCTGAACAGCTGTCGGTTGACGCATCACAAGATAGCAAGAGTCTCCCTGATTCAACCATCGCAACCTCGGTGTCCGATGCAGAGAACTACGCCGAGGAACTCGACAAGCTTGCCAAAGATGGCCAATACTCCAAGATTCCAGCCTCGTTTGAGGGCATGCTCGTGGCTGGCGTACAGCCAACCTCATCGGCCTATAACGCTCTTCTCTCGGCTGCTATCAAATTTCCAAGAGCTAAGCATCAAGTTGTACCAAAGGTACTTGATGTTTACTCTGATATGCTCAAGAGACGCGTTACGCCAGACACTACCACTTACACAATTCTCTTGGATCTGCTTTCATCCCGAGTCTTGGACGTGCAATCAATGAAGCGCGGACTGGAAGAAAAAAGACTTCGTTATGGTGGTTTAGAAGAGCAGGGTAAATTCATCTTTTCTTCTAACGAAGCTGAAATGGACATTTTGACCGAGGATAATTCGCTCGCTCTGGCTATGAAGCTTTTCGCCGCTTCCACATCTCCCCAGGCTGGCCATGTATTCAATGCTAATACATACGGATTGCTTGTCTCTGCTTGCGCTGAACAGGGACGCATCGAGGACATGGTGCGCGTTTACGATCACATGGAACTTGCCAAGGTTGTTCCTCTTGCCGACATGTTCGTTCCAATGATTCAGGCATTTGCAGCTGCTGGCGATCTGCGGAGTGCTGTAGAATGTTATGATGAGTACAAGGCTCTTGCGATATCTGACGACGCTGGAAAAATCTCCATCTCCAGAAAGGATGAGCACGTCTATGCGGCCCTAATCAAAGCTTACGGTGTCTGCGGTAGGACCGAAGGCGGGAACAAATTCCTAGGAAAAATTGAGGCTGAGCTGGGTGCGGGTAAGAAGATGCGTCTTCTGCGGGACGTTGTAGGTTCCAAGGCAATTGTACCTCACATGGTGAAGAGCGGACATATCGAAGAGGCTCTAGCCTTTGCAAAAGACCAACTCCAATCCGGTGCTCGCGTTACTGCGCTAAAGGAAATATGTCTGGCTGCAGCGGATAAAAATCTAGCAGATGTCGCGAAAAATGCGTACGACGCTCTTGTCGTTGAGAATGCCGATATAACACGTCCTGCTATGGCTCTTCTGGCTATGAATGTTCGCAATAAAAACGTAGAAGACGCCAGTATCTATTGGTCAGCGCTCGAACAATTGCCAACGCGGACCTCATTCCTCGAGCCCACTGTCATGCACGCTATTGCATTGCTCGGGACTGGCCAAGCAGATCGTGCCTTGGAACAAACTCGCGCAATGTTCATTCGCATGCGGGATTCTTCTGAATCAAAGACTGAAATGGTTGATCAAATCGATGAAGCCATTGAAGTTATCGGGCACTTCTTGCAAAAGAACTCCATTATACTTTCGCCTTCGGCTAGCATGGAACTCCTATGGGCCATGATGGAGAATGGGGGTCTCGTGTACTCCGTTGCTAGGCATCTCCTTGCGGGCCTGGGCTCAGAAGGCATCACTCTGTTGCCTTGGCACGATGTGGCTCTATTGACCCAAATTCAGGCAAACATGCTCTTGAACAGCACTTCTGCCTCCGATCTTGCGCACGAAGCTCGGTTTGCCTATCTATTGGATGTCGTGACTGGAAACGGAATTCCACTTGACGCCCAAACCTGCAACCTTGTCGACCAAGCTCTTGATCGCATCAATCAACAGGAATTAGCTTCACGCTGGCATCAGTATCGTTTCCCTATTCAGGATCAGGCATTCTTTCCAATGGCCTACTCGGCTTATCCGCCTGTTCCAGCAATGGCCTTTTCGAACGATTACGATCCATATGCTGAAAAGACCGATATCAAGGGTTCGCAGGCCATCACGGATCTCTTAGATAGGGCGCCTGAACATCATCGTGCCAGACAACTCAACATAGCCCTGGATAAATTCGGAAATATCCGGAAAACCCATCGCCATCCTAGGTTCCATACTTATGCCAAGCTCATTGCTACTGCTGGCGAAGAGAAACGTTTCAACACCGCCCGTGATATCTTGGAGTGTGCCAAAACAGATGTCCCATATGATAGTCAATACCGAGTTGTCGTACACGGCTGGCATACTATTTTAGATTCGATGATTTCTGCGTGCCTAAAATGTCATCAACGTCAGGAGGCGGCCGACTTTCATCGCGAGCTTAACAATATGGGTGGTGCTCCTACTGCTAATACTTTTGGTCTCTATATTACTACACTCAAGGAATCGACAAAGACCTTTGATGAAGCCACAGAAGCCGTCAAGATTTTCCATCGTGCCCAGGCTGAATGTATCGAGCCATCGTCATTCCTTTACAATGCACTGATCGGCAAGCTTGGCAAAGCCCGTCGTATCGACGACTGCCTTCGATACTTTAACGAGATGCGCAGTGTTGGGATCCATCCGACGTCTGTAACGTATGGCACACTTGTCAATGCTCTTTCCCGTGTTAGCAATGAGGAACTGGCTGTTCATTACATTGAGGAAATGGAAGAACAGCCTAACTTCAAGCCTCGCGCCGCGCCGTACCATAGCATGATGCAGTTCTACCTCCAAACGAAACGTGACTGGACCAAGGTTTTGGCATACTACGACCGTATGCGCAATTGGAAAATCAAGCCCGTGTCTCATACCTACAAGCTTCTCATTGACACCTATGCTTCCCTAGATCCCGTCAATATGCATGCGGCAGAGGGGATCTTGAACAAGATGCGAGATGCCGGCGAACGGCCTCAAGCGGTCCATTACTCCTCTCTGATTCATGCCCGGGGCTGCGTTTTGCACGATCTCCAAGGCGCGGAGAAGCTCTTCAACGAAGCCCTTAACGTTCATCACATCCCAGCTGAACCTTGTCTCTACCAGGCGCTCTTTGAGGTCATGGTGGCCAATCATGCTGTTGAACGTACCGAGCCGTTCTTGGGCGACATGAGGAGGCGTCAAGTCTCCATGACTTCGTACATTGCGAACGCCCTCATCCATGGCTGGGCGACGAAAAGGGACATTCGTCGTGCCCGTGAGTTCTTCGACGCCGTCCCTCGCGATAAATTGGAACCGACTACGTATGAAGCCATGACGCGCGCCTACATGGCCGTCCAAGACAGGGCTGGTGCGATGAAGATTGTGAATGAGGCATCTCGTCGTCCATATCCCGCTCCGGTTTTCAACAAGATTGCCGAGTTGGTCGGTGGCGGACATGCGTAGGGCATTGGAGTGGATTATGATATGGGTGAAAGGAGGTGTTAATGGAAGAATCGGATACCCTTGCTGCTTGATGAACACATTTCTTTTGTCAGTTAATTTTTTCTTTCATTTTTACATTGTCCCAGAGCTACTTCTCCTATTGCTCGGCTCTTCGTCTGTTGCACGCAGTTGTGCACCAAATTTTCATACATGACGCTGCATTGAGAGAATTGTTTTCTGCAGCAGGGAAAAGGGCTATGGAGTTTCATCTGGGTTGGTCCTCCGCCATTTGCAAGGCGTCTATTGAGGTCGGATAGGGAGTTGCAGGTTCACACAAGGATACATCATGGGTATTTCCGGGTTTGAAATGTTGATGTACTGTAGACTCTTAGATACCAACTCCTCTCTAGATAAGTTATGCTAGATGGATCTGGCGAAAGCTGGATCTGTTGCATTGTATTATATATTCGAGCTTCGATGGCCTCATTTGTCTTTCTAGTTCCGCTTGAGGGCGAACGTTATATCTTTCAAATCACAAGCCATTGGCCGAGGCCTTTCAATGACAACATCATGAAATTTGTACAGTCACGAGCTCATCAGTACGGCTGACTGTGTTCTGGTCTGCACTAACTCTTGGTCAAGCATGCAACTTGCGGAGAATTTCACGGTGCCAAGATCTGGGACCCCACAATAAAGTGTATGGATCTTGTGAGTCACATGCCCGGACGTTTGTATTTGAATTAGGATCTTTTTTTGCTAGAGGTATGAGGAAGTTAGTTTCATTCATTTCAATTTCCTTGTCCTCGAATCTTTAGGACTTGTTTTTACCATTTCCTTCCCAATCTCGGTACCTAGAATTCCAACTTCACTAGAAAGAACTCCGCTTTCAGAATTCCGATCTCAATTATGGCGTCATTGTCGGATAATGGAGGGCTTGCGTTAGATATAATTGAACTTCAGCCCGTTCATCATGCTCCCCAGCAGCAAGATCTACACTTTCCGACCCGTGACGGTCAAAGGACGGGACCATTTTCGTCTATATTGGGACGAATTCCACGAAAGGCCAGAAGATCAAATGAGAAGAGGACACAAGATATTAGTTCACAGCAAGTAGAAGATAGAAACGAAACTCTGCCGTCTCCATCCATAGCTTTTGAGGAGCTTCCAAGATGGAACTCTCCTAAGATCAACACCTATCGCGTAGCTGCGA
Source organism: Astrothelium macrocarpum (assembly GCA_021030915.1). NCBI lineage: Eukaryota > Fungi > Ascomycota > Dothideomycetes > Trypetheliales > Trypetheliaceae > Astrothelium > Astrothelium macrocarpum. The sequence continues at coordinate 451,205 of JAGEMR010000002.1, forward strand.
CCTTCTGGTCGTTCATAGTTATGGGGATGAACGATGCTGCATACGGCGTAAGTACACGGTTGAAAAGTAACAGTTGATTCGAAACGCTGAACGAGCATTAGGCTCTCATACCCTATGTGTGTAGAACCCGATTTATGGCCGTGAACTATCTAATCCTTTCCAGCTCGAGAGATACTATCACTTAAGCTACACAGTCATCTCTCTCGTCTTCCTCACTCCCTTTCTTGGCTATTCCTGCGCCGCGCTCCTCAACAACGCCATCCACTTGAAATTCGGCCAACGAGGAATCGCTATCATCGGACCTCTTTCCCACCTCATCGCGTACATCGTTATCGCCTGTCACCCGCCCTACCCCGTCCTAGTCGTCATCTTCGCTATCGCCGGCTTCGGCAACGGTGTCGAAGACGGAGCCTGGAACGCATGGATCGGAAGCATGGCAACCGCCAACGAGATCCTCGGCTTCCTGCACGGCCTGTACGGGCTCGGCGCCGTCATTTCCCCTCTTGCGGCAACAACTATGATTGTTAAAAACGGCCTCCCATGGTACAGCTTCTACTACATCCTCGTACGTTCTCCACCTTACCCTCTCCCCCCCTTCTCCCTTCCCCCTTCCCCGCCGCCCAACCCCCCAACCCCCACCCAACTCACCTTCTTCCCCCTCCCCAGGTCGGCGGCGCGGCGCTCGAACTCCTCACCTCCGTCCTCGCCTTCTGGCGCGCCACCTCGGCCGCCTACCACGCGGCGAACCCGCGCACCACCACCGCCAGCGACAACCGCATGCGCGAGGCCATCCTCACGCGGCCGTCGGCGCGCGTCTCCTGGCTGTGCTCGCTCTTCCTGCTCGTCTACGTCGGCGTCGAGGTCACGCTGGGCGGCTGGATCGTGACGTTCATGCTGTCGGTGCGGCACGGCGCCGCCTTCAGCTCGGGCATGGTCGCCACGGGCTTCTGGCTGGGCATCACGGTCGGCCGCGTGGTGTTGGGGTTCGTGACGCCGAGGGTGGGCGAGAAGCGCGCGATTGCTGTGTACTTGCCCATTGCGATGGCGCTGCAGTTGTTGTTCTGGCTGGTGCCGCAATTTTTTGTGAGTGCGGTGGCGATCAGTTTGCAGGGGTTCTTTCTGGGGCCGATGTTTCCTGCGGCGGTGATTGCTGCGACCAAGTTGCTGCCGAAGCATCTGCATGTTAGTGCGGTGGGGTTTGCGAGCGCGTTTGGGGGAGGGGGAGCGGCGATTTTCCCGTTCGCTGTGGGGGCGATTGCACAGGCGAAGGGGGTGCAGGTTCTGCAGCCGATTGTTTTGGCGATGTTGGCGGCGTTGTGGATGTGCTGGATGGCGTTACCGAAGATTGGTAGGAAGAATGAGTGAATGAGATGAAAGGAAATGATAGAATTTTAGAGTACAAGGACGGACTTGCGATTTGACTGAGAATGCACTGTCAAGGATTGTTGTTGAAATTGGTTTCGAATGCTTCTTGGAGATTTGAATCACAGGCAGAACAACGTCAGCTTCATGGGAATCAACGAGTTCGAATACAAATCAATGCACGCTTGTGACGCCGCTCAGAAATCCGTACCACATGCGAGTTAAATCCCTTGCTCCTCCATGCAGTTGCAAATACCTATGTGTAAACGCCAGACACCAGTCAATTCATGACATTTACGCAACAGTGAAACTTCTCATTTGATCATGTCACCGGGCCATTGTGGTCTCTAATGACCATTTCCTGAGGTTCACTTGCAGGTTTCGTATCTTGCTCCGGAGCATCGTCCATCTCAACATCCGGCTCAGTAGCACCGTCGTCAATCTCTCCTTCATTTTCCTCATTAAGCTGTATTTTCTTGCCATCAAGCGTGGTTTGCCCATTTGCCATGGACGGACTGGCAGCTTGCTTAGCTTGCTTCTGCTTATATTCCTTGTAGGTAACCGTTCGTGGGACGACATCGGAGAGAAATTCAAGATTGTCAAAGCGTGCCACTGCATTTGCTATCTTCTTATTAGCCAAATGACCAAGTCCAAGCTCTCTGTGGCATACACACCAACGTCTTTGTACTGTATATTGCGCCTAGGTTTCCGCTCAGATTTCACGACATCATAAGTACGCTCGGTGAGATAATGCATGAACATTTCAGCGGCAACAGTAATTACAAAGGCCGCATTGTTAGAGCAGCTGTGGATACTGTCGTCGGCATTGATGATTTTTTTGACGCGGGCCACTGCACAAATAAGCTTGTGAACGGTCGAAAGCGCACATTATAGGGTTAAACGTACGGGGAAGACTGGCACTGCCATGATACTCTGTAGGTTTAGGGATAGGATTATTGTTGTAAGGCATTGTCGGTGTACTTTTTGTAGTCTTTGAAGGAAAGTGTGCTACCGCATGATTGCAGGAAGTTTTCGTGAAATTGCCTACAAGACGCGTACGCGTGCGAGCTACGGAGGGGGTGGGTGAAAAGAGGGAGGGGAGGCAAGGTACCTCCAGTTCCGCCGCGGAGCCAACAAGACATCCGGTACACCATGCTACGTCTCTCAAATCTGTTCTAACACAGTGAGAGCGCAAGCAAAATGCCATGACCCGACGACCAAGCGCCATTTCTATCACCGTCCCTTCACCTCGCCCATCCCTTGCCCCGACGCTCTCTGCTCGATCCATCAACCACAGATTATCTGCTATCGAACACGGTAACGATGATCCCAACACTACTGCCGAACATGCCATCACTGAGGAGATCAACGAGATAAAACGTTATGAAGATTTCACGACGATAGATTGGGTACAAGATGCTGCTCATGAGCAGCTTCGTCGCAAAGCAAGAAGGCAAGAGAAGGCTGGATTCTTTGAGCGGGAAGGTGGAATAGGCTGGAGAAGAAAGCTTTGGGAGAGCTACGATGCGGGACAGGGCTGGATCGTCGTTAGCATCATCGGTGCTGCTATTGGACTGAATGCGGCGTTCCTGAATATCGTTACGGAATGGCTGAGCGATGTTAAACTGGGATACTGCACGACGGCGTTTTATTTGAATGAACAATTCTGCTGTTGGGGCTCTGATGAAGGTACAATATCCCTGAATGCGAGATTTCCGTGATCTTAGAACTCATAACCGCAGGTTGCGACGAATGGCATCGCTGGAGCTCCTTTTCGCCTGTAAACTATGTACTCTATACCCTTTTCTCGGTTGGTGATCCTCTGCCTTGACCTTTAGATTCGAAAACACTGATAGTCAACAAGGTACTCTTCGCTTTTGTTTCTGCCCAGTTGGTGAGGTCGTTCGCACCTTATGCTGCCGGTTCTGGTATATCAGAAATCAAATGCATCATTACTGGCTTCGTGATGCAAGGTTTCCTTGGCCCGTGGACTCTCTTCATAAAATCAATCGGTCTCCCTTTGGCGATTGCATCAGGACTATCAGTTGGTAAAGAAGGTCCTAGCGTGCATTATGCTGTATGCACTGGCAACGTCATTGCCCGATTTTTCGACAAATACAAACGCAATGCTGCCAAAATGAGGGAAATTCTCAGTGCCACTGCTGCAGCTGGCGTTGCTGTCGCATTCGGCAGCCCTATCGGTGGTGTGCTGTTTTCCCTGGAAGAAATGTCGAATTACTTCCCTCTAAAGACAATGTGGCGAAGCTACTTTTGCGCTTTGGTGGCAACGGCAGTCCTTGCGGGCATTAATCCTTTCCGGACAGGCGCATTGGTCATGTTCCAAGTGAAATACGATAGAGACTGGCATTTCTTTGAAATTGTCTTTTACATCATCATTGGCATCTTCGGAGGTCTTTATGGCTCTTTTGTCATGAAGTGGAATCTTCGAGCCCAGGCATTCCGGAAAAAGTATTTGACCAAGTACGCGGTCTTGGAGGCTTGCCTTTTAGCTGGATTCACTGCTATCCTTTGCTTCCCAAACATGTTTTTACGGATAGACATGACCGAAGCAATGGAAGTTCTATTCAGGGAGTGCGAGGGTGAAGTGAAACATGAGGAGCTTTGCGAGTAAGAAAAACATTTGCTCCACTGTGCTCCTTCTACAGAATCGTTCTGACAAATCTCAGCACTAACTACAAGTGGCCTATGATTCTGTCTCTGGCTATGGCAACCGTACTTCGAACATTCCTAGTCATCATATCGTATGGCTGCAAAGTACCTGCAGGGATTTTTGTGCCTTCAATGGCAATAGGGGCATCGTTTGGGCGAATGGTTGGAATCATAGTACAAGCGATTCACATGGCTTTTCCAGATTCATCATTTTTTTCGACGTGTGAGCCAGACGTGCCTTGCATTACACCTGGCACATACGCTTTCCTTGGAGCAGCAGCAGCACTCAGCGGTATCATGCATATTACAGTTTCCGTGGTGGTTATTATGTTCGAGCTCACTGGTGCTTTGACATATATCTTACCCACCATGGTATGTCGAATGTTCCTAAGCCTTCGTTAAATCGTAGTCGCTGATCACTCTGCAGATTGTTGTTGGTGTCACTAAAGCTGTCAGTGATCGATTTGGCAAAGGCGGAATAGCTGATCGTATGATCTGGTTCAATGGTTTTCCCTTTTTAGATAATAAAGAGGACCACACTTTCGGTGTTCCTGTCTCACAGGTGATGACTAGCCATCTTACACTTCTTCCGGCATCAGGCCTTGAACTACGACACATTGAAAAGATTATGACGGAAAATATCTTTCAAGGCTATCCTGTTGTGGAAGAACGCGGCTCAAGAGCACTCGTTGGATACATTGGCCGCACGGAACTTCGCTATGCTATCGATCGCGCAAAGCGCGAAAAAGTTGTCCCATCGCATGCAAAGTGTTACTTTGGTAACAAGCCTGATCAAACGAATTTATCCTCACAAGCGACTGGACCAGCCATCAGTTTTGACGATATCGACGCAACCAGAGGTCAGCTTTCCGTTGATTTCAGCCGATTTGTTGATCCAACACCGATAACCGTTCATCCACGTTTACCTCTCGAAACAGTCATGGAGGTATTCAAGAAAATGGGTCCGCGGGTTATCCTAGTAGAGTATCGTGGGAAACTCACGGGGCTGGTCACGGTCAAGGATTGCCTCAAGTACCAGTTTGTGGCGGAAGCACATGATAATCCTCGCGAAGATTCCAGGCTTGCGGGACAACAAGAGCGTCTCTGGGGTCTTATAAAGATAGCAGCTACCTGGGTAGCTAGGAAAATTACCAGTGCATCAAAGGGGAGAATAAAGTTAGGCGAGCAAGATGGAGGCCCTCAAAGGAGTGCGCCCACAATTGTAGAGCCATCCGGATTGACATCAAGTCCAACGGCTGCAAGAGGAGACGTAAGGAGAGAAGATGGAAGCGTGGATGGAAGAGCCTGGGAGGAGGAGGGGATGGAACTTGAAGATCACTTTCCGTTAACTGGGACTGGAGGAACTTAGATTTAATAGAGCCTAGAATCAGCCATAACGATTTGATTACAGTGCTTTGGTGCATCACGCGTCCCGGGAGACAGTTAATATCATCTTGATATTCATTCCCACTGGAGTAAGGAAATGCCATGTGTGAAATTCTTCAAAAGTAGCTGCTTTGTACGTCATAAATCACATGATGGCGCGTTTTCGTTACACGATAGAGCATTCTGGCGACGGTCGGAAATCTCTCCATTTCGCTGCCAAAATCATCCACATTTTATCGAGACAGTCAGACAAGATACATGTACCTCTACGTATATGACAACGAGTATGGTGGACAGCATGGAATTAGATGCAAGTCCAAGAGGGACTAAAAGAAAGGCGGACGAGACGCGTACGCCACCGGAAGCCCCTCGACGTATCAGAGCACTGCATCAAGATGTTGTGAACAAAATTGCAGCCGGCGAGATCATTGTTGCTCCTGTGCATGCTCTCAAGGAACTTATCGAGAATGCTGTCGACGCTGGATCAACATCCCTTGAAATCCTCGTAAAAGATGGTGGCCTCAAGTTGCTCCAGATTACAGACAATGGCCACGGTATAAATCGAGATGATTTGCCAATTCTTTGCGAGCGGTTCACCACTTCGAAATTGAAAGCTTTTGAGGACCTCACGTCTATCGGAACGTATGGCTTCCGAGGCGAGGCTCTGGCTAGCATAAGTCACATTGCGCATCTGACTGTTACCACGAAGACTCAAGAATCGAGCTGCGCCTGGAGAGCACAGTATTCTGGAGGGAAGTTTGTCCCAGCAAAACCGGGTCAGAGTGCGGAGCCAAAGGCCATTGCCGGTCGTCCCGGAACGCAGATTACAGTATGTTTTAAACAGCTTTTCAAAAGTCTCAAGCTAAATCTACATTCAGGTTGAAGACTTGTTTTACAATGTACCAACACGAAGACGCGCTTTTCGCTCGGCAAGCGAAGAATACGCCAAAATCGTTGAAATGATTGGCTGCTATGCAGTGCATTGCACGAATGTCGCATTTTCTTGTAAGAAGCATGGCGAGTCTGCTGCTGGAGTTTCTGTACCTTCAAACGCATCCATTGTGGATCGCATCCGCATCATACATACATCACAGGTCGCTAATGAGCTTTTGCACTTGGAGGTCGCAAACGATCGCTGGGGCTTCAAGGCCGAGGGTTGGGTCAGCAATGCCAACTACAGTGTTAAGCGATTGACTCTGTTGCTCTTCATCAACCACCGGGCTGTTGAGTCTTCAGTCATCAAGAAAGCCCTCACACAGACCTACTCAAACTTTCTACCCAAAGGCAGTCATCCATTTGTATATATTAGCCTCGAGATCGACCCTCAGCGACTTGACGTCAATGTTCATCCTACGAAACGAGAAGTCAATTTTCTCAATGAAGAGGAAATCGTGGAAGAGATCTGTGACGAGATCAGATCTAGTCTCGGAAAAGTCGACACAAGCCGCACATTTATGACTCAAAGCATTCTGCCTGGATCCAGAAACCCCTCCGCAAAAACATCGACGTTACCAGCCTTGAGAGGTAAGGGAGCTTCCGATCAAAGCATGAGTGAAAATGTGGCTGCGCAGAAGACCCCGGTGCGAAAAGCCACCTCCCAACGGCCTTCTGAGAACAACCTGGTCAGGACGGATGCAAAAGTTAGAAAGATCACTTCAATGCTACCCACCAACCAAACATCTACTGCCTCTGCATTGGATGGTGATGAAGAGCTTTGTGAAGATCTACAGTACGAAAACTCTGAAAAAGAAGCTGTCATATGCCGTCTTACCACAGTTAAGGAACTGCGAGCCGAGGTTCGCGAAAATATGCACAATGAGCTCACCGATGTCTTTTCCAGTCATACATTTATCGGCATTGTCGATTCCAGCCGAAGGATCGCCGCAATTCAAGGTGGTGTGAAACTCTTTCTTATTGACTACGGTATGGTCAGCAACGAGTATTTCTATCAGATCGGTCTGACAGATTTTGGCAATTTCGGGTGCATTCGTTTTGACCCGGTGCTGGATCTGGAAGAGCTCCTGCGAGTTGCTGCAAATCATGAGAAGGAGATTGCCTCGGATGCAGATGAGCTAGACTGGAACGAAGTGATCACCACTGTAAAAGATCAGCTTGTCAGCAGGCGCGATATGCTTGCGGAATACTTTTCACTTGAGATATCCGAGAAAGGCGAATTACTTGGCATACCTCTTCTGGTAAAGGGTTACATGCCATGCATGGCAAAACTGCCCGGATTCTTGCTAAGGCTGGGACCCTACGTGGATTGGACGGATGAAAAAGGTTGCTTCCATTCATTCCTACGCGAATTGGCCAGTTTTTACGTACCGGAGGTTTTACCTCCTCCATCTTCTCCACATGAGGAAGGTTTTGCTGAAGACCCGGAGATAAGTGGCCGAAGAAAGCACATTGATAGGACGATAGAGAACATATTGTTCCCTGCTCTCAAGTCTCGTCTTGTTGCAACTAAAGGCTTGCTCAAGGGCGTTGTGGAAGTGGCGAATCTCAAAGGGCTCTATCGAGTTTTCGAACGATGCTAGATGCTAGATAGCTGTCGCATAAACTTATCCAGGTCTAGATTGCTCAACGTGACCGTGGATCTTCAAAAAGGGTCTGGGATTTTGGGCGTGGAATGTTATGCTGGCTTCGAATAGGCTTTGCCTTCGTTATTTGCTGACACTAGTTGTGCCTTGCATCTCAGGGTGATGAAAAACCTATTGAGTCAGACATATCCGCTCAAATATCATGTTGGTCACTGGGCCGAACCGTGGCTGAAATGATCTTCAGGCCCAACTTCGTCATTCTTTCCATCGCTAGAACTACCGTACAAATGGAGGTACATTACGGAGTAGGGGCATGGGCAATTCTCACTCGTCCTTTGGCACAACGTACCCCCACGCAAAAATGAAATCTGCTTAGCCGTAGTCTGGTCGGCTATAGTCGGACATCAACTCCAGACATCATCCTACTCAGGGGCGATATCCGGGAGGAATCTAAATATGTAACGTGCACGCCTACCTTGGCGACGGCTGCACATTTCGATTCTCTGTAGTACACGATGTCATGATTAAGATTAAATACTTTAAGGTAAGTAGGCCCTGGAATCACTTCATTTGCTGGCTTTCGTGAACCATCCACTTAAGCTCATTTTTAGGCTCAAGTGTAGATGAGCGGGTGATCCACAATGTTCTCCACAATATTGCCAAAAGCAGAGGAGCTACCGATGCACAATTACGCCACTGCTTACGGATGTGCTGAACTTTGCTGTCGTTAGATCCGCATCAAGTAATCCGACTGGGTAGTCGTCGATCGCTATAAGACTTTTATGGAGTGGATCTACAAGGACCCCTTCGCACTCTGATTTCAATCTACTTTAACACAGTCTAAATCTAGCTGGATATGTCGGTAGACCATGAGTGCTTTTTTAAGGACGAAAGTAGGTAGTCATCTTCTCTCTAACGTGGATTGGTGCTTTCCTTATCTGTTCCCTTTTGTGGACTATGGAAGACCAAGATCCTGTCCAAGCTGCCCCGACAAGTCTTACGAGATGGGTAACAATAGTGGGTCTGTCTTCCACTTGGCTGCTCAGATTCACAGCTCGAGAGGCACGTGCTGCTGTCAAGGCCCCTGAAAATCCTTCCGCAAACATTTCCAAAGTATTGTGGCTTCAGCACGCCAAACTTTCCCAAGTTACATCCTCCGGAATATTGTGAGCTTTTCTGGAAAGGATGTGCGCTCTCAGACCCGCTTATGCCGACGGAAATCTCACAGATGACATTGGAGCGAATGATCAAGTTCACTGCAGAAATTTGTAAGAATCTCTTTTACATCGCCAATAGGGTTGGAATCTACAAGCCTTCATGTTTCGTGCAGGAGTACTGCGCGGCAAAATGCCATACATAAAAGCCCAGCCAAGTCGATCGAGGTTTGCCGATAGCCCCCCGCTTTTTCTTTGAGTCTTTCAGAACATAAGCGACAAACTTCATCATGTTTTCTCTTGCAGTTCTCTTGGTCTTTCTTCATGGAGTATATGCCTTCCCTTGGGTTGCCAGTCAAGCTGGTGTGGATTCTTCCCTTCTTCTCAAGAGCCCTAGCAAGCGTCAACAGTCAGGGGGGAGTGACCCAGGAGGACCTGCTACATGTCCCTTTAATACGAACCATCAACCTGCCGCGCCAATCACTTCCCAGTATCCCTACAATAATGCTCAGAACGGTTTGCCTGGTAATGGAGCTGGTGGATTTGCAGTTCCTGCCGAAGGCGACACCGCTCATCAGTATGTTGCCCCTGGTCCAAATGATATCAGAGGTCCTTGTCCAGGTTTAAATGCTGCCGCAAACCACAACGTAAGCATCTGGATATTATTTGTAGGGGATTTACTCACAGAGATGGCTTTAGTTTTTGGCACACGATGGGATTACTACGTTTAACGAGCTCGTGGACGCTCAACAGAACATTTATAATCTCGAATACAGTTTTGCGGTGCTGCTTGCTACGCTTGGTCTCACTTTGAGCGATGGCGATCCGGTCACTGAGAAAGTCTCTATCGGCTGCGATGCAACTAATAGGACTTCTTACGATCCAACACTGACGGGCTCTGAACCTGGGCTGGATGGGCACAACAGATTCGAAGCAGACACTTCGCTCACACGTAACGATTACTTCCTTGGTGATGGCGATAATTTCTCCTTCAATGGCACTCTGTTCGGCATGATGCAAGACACATGTCAAGGCAATTTTGACCGCAGCAATCTTGCCTTGTACAGATATCAACGCTATCAGCAGTCTCTCCAAGACAACCCCAATTTCTACTTTGGCCCCCTAATCGTCCTACTCTACGGAGCAGCCACCTTCCTGTATGAGCTGTTCCCAAGTGGCACACACAATTATGCCCCGGACCTCGAGACCATCTCATCGTTCTTTGGCGCCCAGCAGAATTCCGATGGCAGTTGGAGTTATAATGGCAACGAGCGTATTCCCGCAAACTGGACCAGTAAGTCTTGTACCTCTCTTCCCCGAAACCTTTGTACCTCCAGTGCTTACTCGTCTTGACTTAGATCGCTTGACCCCATACAACGCTGTGGAAGCCTCGGCCGAGATTCTTGCCATGTACCTCGAATACCCGGTCCTATTCGGTGGATCAACCGGCGATGGCAGCTTCGATGTTCTCCCGACCAATTTCGGCTCGATCCAGGACGGCAAGCTCGTTAATACGTCAAACACGGTATGTACGCTGTATCAGCTAGCTACACAGAGCGTACCAAGCTCATTAGACGGTGTAATTACGCCTACGGTGGAAGCGTTGGAATTTGTGGTAACAAAGCTGAATCCGACCCTGGAAAACCTGGGGTGTCCTCTTGCTGTAACATAAGATTGAAGGCAAAGCTGGAAATACAAGGGCTGAGTTGTTGAATCCAACAAAACTCGAGAATTAGTTCACATCCCTTAGTTAATAGTAAACGTCTTCTTGGAGACAGGTTAATTATTTGAGATGATGTTGCTCTGGTACAATTATATAGTCTCCTGAACCTTTCTTTAGAGCCGCAAGAGTTTGTTCCATTTTGTTCTCAGCGAGCCTGCTATCTGTCGGATTGAAAGTTACAGTATGTTGAGGGAAGCCAAGGAGCCCTGGTAAACGGTAATAGGGAGTACTGAAGACGACACAGTGCGTGAACGTTGATCTGTGCTCATTGACTAAATATACAATTTTAGGGTTGATTCTACGCAACGCTTTCGGCAGTATATGTTTCGCCGTTTCTATCAGCAATCTCCTTCCCATTGACCACCAGTTTAATTTCCTCTACTTCATTATCCTCCCTCTTCGTCCCCTGGATATCTGGCATTTCTCTTTCAGGCTTCTTTACCGCAGGCAAAACTTCCCTTGCTTGCGCCAAAGCATCGCCCAATCCCACCAGTTGCAGTACGTCCGCTGCAATCGTAACAAAACTCAAATTTGATCCCAACTTTGCCACGACGTCGGGCGGCCCAAGTGCAAACCCCCCGCGCGGCTTGTTGTGCTTGGTCATCGCTGCGTCATACTTGGCGACGGCGTCTAGCCACTCCTGTTCCGTGCCACCCATACCGTAATTGCTTGGAAGGTTCATGCTGATTCGGCAATCCAGTGTACCGAGCCAAACGGCATCGATATCAGGGCACTCTGTGAGTATAGCGTCAAGGTTCTCGATGCCAGCCAGAGTCTCAATTTGTATCATGATAGCGGCTTGGTCATTGAAGTTTTCGTAAATACCGCGTGTTGTGTCATATGGGAGGTCCGTGAGGCCGGGAATTAGACGAAAAGGAGGCGCGGAGCGTGTTCCATTAAAACGGGTGCCGAATTTGGCGGCACTCACGATATGTTTGGCTTGTTCGACGGTCTCAACTTGAGGGATAACTATGGAAGCACCAGCGTCCAGGGCATAGCCGATAGCAGCGTGATCAGATCCCGGAACTCTAGAATCAGAGATATGAGTAATCAATGTCGATTTGGAGCTGTAGTGATGCTGGAGATCCTCAATGAAAAGAACTATACTCACCGAACAAAGGGCATGGTCCTTCCGCCGCTCATGAACATCGTCTCGTGTACCATCTGCGTCATTGTCTCAACATTGCAACTAGTATGCTCCCAGTCAATCCAGGCAGTGTCGAAACCCATGGGCGCAGTAAACCGAGCAATGGGAGGACAGGAGAGGCCGAAATAAATCCCGCATAAGGGAGGAATCTTCCCAGTATGTGCATCACGAATGGCCTGTCTCACTCGATGTGGTTGGAAAAGAGATGAGGTGGCATAGGCGGTCATGCCTGGACCACTGATAGAGTTCTTAAACATAGCGGTTGCGGTAAGCTCACTGCAATGATCACGTAAAGGGCGCCTGCGTGCAAATTAGTGAAGACAAATAGACAGATATGAGAAAATATTGCAATTGAAATCGAATTTGTGACGGATTACAGCAAGCTATGAGACTTGAGGACTGAATAAAGGAATATAAGGAAAGGTATTGTGGGACATGGTTTACGGCGTCTAAAACGCTCTTCCAAATCGAGTCAGCTGAATGTACGCGCCTGCCAGTTTCCAGCCGGTATTAGTAGAGACCCATCCTAAGGCACGGTTGATGTGAACGAACACACTGTTAACGAACAAATAGGAATGCGAAAGCTACAAACATTGGAACAAAGCCCCTGTAAGGCGTTTTGGATCGTGTCATGGGCTCCACATGGCATTCGTACTGACACGGGCTAATACCAATCCGATTGGATCTTATCGTAGGTGCCGAAGACCCTGAAGCAGGTTGCAAGATCGTATCTATCGTCAGAAACCACAGACGGAACCACAAATACGGAAGATAAAGCGGTACCCTAGTCAGAAATATTTCACTGGGTAATTGAGACGAGAATACTAATCTGCTCCGTTGTTAAATTTAGAAAAGGTTCCAGTCTTTCACACTTCTCATGCCGTTCGTATATTCTCCGTGGCCAGAGCGCTGTCATCGAGAAGGGAATACAACATAGCAGAAGTTTGTGGCTCACAAGCTTGAGTTATTCACCGGAACGCCTAATTGACGAGCTCAGGTAAACCAGGATTCTATTGCTCGATCAGTGATAAATGAGAAGCCAGTTCTGAGGTTGCTAGGGTATCTTTGCGCAAACTGAATGACTGATACGGATTGAGATTTTCGTCAGCATCGCATCGCATAAAGCTTCCTGAATCAGGTCATCCGCTCTGAATTAGAGATTAATGATCATTCGGCTTCGGCCGTATTCCTAAGGGCGCTGACGGGAAAGCGGTGCAGCTTCAGGGGCACATCGTCTGAAGTCAATTCAAACCGTGGATCCGACTGCTCCGCAGAAGAACGCATAACCCTTTCATGGCAAGCCAGTAAAGCCTGTTGGATTAGAATATAACATCTTAGGCCTTCCATGGTGAAGACCTCCTACGCATGCAGCCCAAGCGTTGATGCTTGCCGGATTCCGAGAAGCTCAGCTGAGAGAAAGAGCAATGATGAAAATTTGAATTGGTAAACAAGAATAGATTCGGGAAGGGGCCAAAGGTGGCGTTTCTTACCAACCACATCCTTTGACCCATGTTATTTTGCCTCTTAATTCCTTTTCCAAAACAACCCACTCAAACTTGGATCATCTCGGTCGCTCGGAAATCTATTCTGCCTTGGACCCGAACAAACATTGATTCTTGTTAGCGAAGCTCGTGAGCGGGCTGGATCTACTTGCTGAGAGGCGAGGACCTAGGTCGAGCCTGGTCGGAGCCTACCTATTCTCCCTCTATTCGGGAAATCATTGCATAGGCTTGAGCGTACTCGCACATCTTACAACACTCGAGAGTAGTGAGAATGCTAAGTTACAGGGGAGGGAAGGTTCAATCCGCGCAATGATGAGGCTGACAATAGAATGGCTTTTAGAGATCATTGTAAAGACCGAAGAGACGGTTTTTGGATCGCCAAAGAGATTGAGGCACAGTTAACACCGGTCACTGTCTATTGGCGTGCTGACGATGCCGGACTTAACAGCGGAACGAGGAGATGAGACAGTGAGGGACAACGGGATCGTGAGATTTACGACGCTGACTCAGCAGTGATTGATTAGTATTGTGGCACTCATGATTTCCGCGGCTTATCAAGAGATACGTATAATCTCCACGGTCGGGTCAGGATACTGAAAACATGGCGCCTCTCAACGAAGGTCATCTCTTGGTACTACTCCCTATCCCCGAAGAAATCATCAAACCTGCCCTCGAGCAGCTCCAATCCAGGCACCCAAAGCTCCAAATAACGTTCAGGCCAGCACTGCGTGCCGAGGATGTTCCCGCAGATGAACTTGCTAATTTACTGCATTCTTGCACAATCCTCACAACGCTCTTTGGCTATCCTCAACAATTAGAAGCAGTGCCCAATTTGCGCCTTGTCCACGCACCTGGCGCAGGGATCGAACATGCTCTTGACAACCCCATCTTTCATACTGAACATATACGCATCACCACTTCCAACGGTATTGCTGCTCCACAAATTTCCGAGTGGTTTATTGGCCAATTACTCAGCCATAACCGTTTGCTAGAGCGATGGCGGCAGCAGCAGCGAGAGCAAAAATGGGATGCCCCTTTCGCTGAGTTATTTCGAATTCGGGATCTGGTAGGCCAGCGATTGGGAGTCCTGGGTTACGGCAGCATCGGCCGTCAAACAGCGCGTATAGCAAGTGCAATGGGAATGAAAGTGCTTGCCTACACAGCACGGCCAAGGACTACGCCTGAATCGAAACGGGACCGAAATTTTGTTGTTGACAGTATGGGAGATCCAGAGGGCACCATTCCATCAGAATGGTATTCAGGATCTGATAAGCAGAGTTTGCATCATTTTTTGGCGCAAAAGCTTGACGTGCTTCTGATTAGCTTGCCGTTGACAGCAAAGTCGCGACATCTTCTCGGCAAAGACGAGTTCGCGGTCCTGAAAGAAAATAGTCCATACGGATGCTTTTTGGCGAATATCTCTCGTGGCGACGTTTTGAACCAAGACGATCTTATCGAAGCGCTCAAAGATGAGCACAGCGGTCTTAGTGGAGCAGCATTGGATGTCACGACTCCTGAGCCACTACCAAGCGATAGCCCGCTTTGGACAGCGCCAAGATGCACAATCACACCACATATATCCGCTCTGAGCGCCTCCACTTTGACTCGCACTTTTGAGATTCTATCGCTTAATCTCTCTAAACCAGCAGATGAAACTTTTATTAACGAGTTGGAGAAAGGGCGGGGTTATTAGCCAGCATGAAGGAGCCCGTTGCCTCGTCATAATAAAAGGCTTCATCATCCGGCGGCGTTGAAAACTCGTCTGCAGGGAACAATCCAGCAAGACGTTTTGCAATATTTTGTGCAAAAATCCTGTCATTTATATCTCTCATATCCCCTACAACTTTGATAGAAGTACCTCGTAATCCACTTTCGATACTAGTGAATAGAGCGTTGTCGGCTTCGGCATCAGTAAAAGGTCCTCCTGGTGTTGCTATCATGCTGACACCGCCTCGAGGAATGACGACCTGAACAAGCTCTGGTCGTACTGCTTGAGATCTCAACTTATTCACAATGAAATTACCGATCTCCGTGCATTCTTCTTTCGTAGTCCTCATTAACGTCACTGTAGGATTATGTTCGTATAATTTTCGCGTGCTGTATTTTTCGGGCACCAGTGCCTTTGGTCCAAAATTGACCATGTCAGTGGCTCCAAGAGATAGAACATACGGGATGCCGGCAGCAGCTGCAGCCTCAAGCCTGAGTGGACCAGCACTCATGTTGCCTCCCATTAAATGATCACAAATTTCCGTTGTTGTTAGATCCAGCACAGCATCAAGCTCGCCGGCGCGCACCAATCTCTCCATAGCCTGGCCTCCATGACCAGTGGCGTGAAATACAAATACCTCGCAATTACACTGCTCTTCCAGATACTGTCTCGCTGCGTCAACTCCAGGAGTAGTAACGCCAAACATGGTGATCCCCACTCTCCTTTTGGTACCATTTTCATTATTCGGCTGTTTCTGGGCTTGATGCCATGCATTCGCCATCCCGACAATAGCACCTGCCGCATTCTTGAAGATATTTCGGAGAAGAGGATTAGAACCTGCAATGTCTACCACTGAATACATCATTGTGATGTCTGATTCGCCGACCAGAGGACCAGTATCTCCACTCGCAACAGTAGAGATCATCAATTTAGGGAATCCGATAGGGAGTGCCTCACGCATGACCGCGCATGCCAAGGACGAACCTCCAGAACCTCCAGCGGAAACGACTGCAGAAATTTTCCCCTCGTCCAAAAGCTCTTTCACACATGATGTCGCACATTGAATCATATGCTTGATAACCTGTCCTCTTGGTAAAGATGAAAGGTCGACACTTGGGTCCTTTGAGTTACGAGCAACAGCATCTTGACTGATAGAAATATCTGGGTGATTGACAGGAGATCGACCTACGTCGATTAAGAGTGCTGAGAAACTCCCTTGTTTCTCTATCTGCTCTCGTAGATACAGAAGCTCATAGAGTTTCGTGTCACACGTACCCAAAATTGCAATGGAAGCCATGACACCTGCCTTGATCGAGACGCGATTTTTGCTTCGTGATCCTGAAAGATACGGGAAAGGTGTCAAGACATTCGCCCTCGGAGATTCATGAGACGCGTCTCATCCCAAATTAAAGGGTGATCTTTGGGTGGGTGTTTAGAAGTTTCCAGGGGTGGGGCCCTAATTTTCTTCAACATCGCGACGTCATTCCAGTGTTTCTAAAGATAAAGTTGCACGTAAATCTTTGAGCGCAGGCAACATCTTCAACAGACTGAGATTCGACTTGAAGCAGCGGCGTTTCATATACTCTGTTCCTTTCATTGTAATTACGCTATAATATTGTATTGGCCATCCAGTATATTTCTGCTCATAGACATGTCGCAATCGAACAAAAGAGACGAGGTTCTTCAAAATCTCCGAGCTACAATAGCAAAGGGGAAAATAATCGTTGGTGCTGGGGCTGGTACTATCCCTTTTTATTTTCTCCAATTCATCCCATTTCTATTAAGCCGCCATAAAAATGTTCAAGAAAAAAATTTATGGTTCAAGAATTCATTTGATGACCAGCCTTAATTTCCAGCAAATCATCATTCTCGAGAGCTTCACTTCTTCTCCCTTCCACGTTTCTCCCTCCGTCAAACTTTACCTCACAATCTCTTCTCATCGGTCCCAGTCTCTTTCTAGCGCTCTTTATCTCTTTCCACTCTCTCCAAATAGACCTGACCCACTCCCCCAGGCATCGGCCTCTCCGCCAAATCCCTCTCCGCCGGCGGCATCGACCTGATCATCCTCTACAACTCCGGGCGCTACCGCATGGCCGGCCGCGGCTCTCTCTCCGGGCTGATGCCGTACGGCAACGCAAACGACACCGTGGTGTCCATGGCGTCGGAGATTCTGCCGCTGGTCTCCTCCACCACCCCGGTCCTCGCGGGCGTCTGCGCCAGCGACCCGTTCCGCTCGATCCCGGCCTTCCTCGACCAGCTGCGCGCGCTCGGCTTCGCGGGCATCCAGAACTTCCCGACCGTCGGCCTGATCGACGGCTCGTTCCGCCAGGGCCTCGAGGAGACCGGCATGGGGTATGAGTGCGAGGTGGAGCTGGTGCGGGAGGCGCGCGCGAGAGGTCTGCTGACGACGCCGTATGTGTTTAATGTGGACGAGGCGCGGCGGATGGTTGGGGCCGGAGCTGATGTGCTGGTGGCGCATATGGGACTGACGACGGGGGGCGCGATTGGGGCGAGGAGTGGGAAGTCGTTGGAGGAGAGTGTGGGGTTGATTCAGGGGATTAGAGATGCGGCGTATGCGGAGAATCCCGAGATTATTGTGTTGTGTCATGGAGGGCCGATTGCGACGCCGGAGGATGCGAGGTTTGTGCTGGAGAGGACGAAGGGGGTGCATGGGTTTTATGGGGCGAGTAGTATGGAGAGGCTGCCGGTGGAGGAGGCGATTACGAATATCACGAGGGAATTTAAAAATCTGACGCCCGGTTCATGAAAATTCTTGCTAAGCTGGGTACATGGTGAATGTAGTGTAAGGGCTGCGCTTAATAACAAAATCTTGGGTCATTTCCTCGTAGCATACAATATTTCTGTTGGTCAACGCTGTGAAAAGCCACGTGTGCAAAGGCGGTCCGGTTCAACTGCCCAAGGGTATCAAAAAAGTCCATTTCGCTAGCAAACAAAGCTCAAAGGTACGTGTCGTTTCACATCCATAGACGGGGCCAGAACCAGTGTCATTGCTCAAAGTTCATTCGTCTTCCCATAGCTCCTTCCATACCTAAAAGGACCTCCAGCATGTCATATCCTCCCACGTCCGGTCCATATGCCGATTGGGTCACGTCAGCGCCGTCAATATCGAGAAGAGGATTCAAGGGCAGAGCTAGCCAGTCGGTGTTCATGTTGACATTCGTTCCGTCATTAACCATGGCCCCAGCATCGTAAGAGCCGTCATTAGCACCACTTGTCTGGATACCATTGTTGTACCAGGCAGTACCAGTGATGCCATCTTGGCCCATGGGAAATGTGGGTGGTGGCATTATAGAGATGTTGCTATTTAACGGATCATATGGATCAGCAGAGATCCCATACAAAGGGTTATTCGGGGTAACTCGACCACTGCTTTGGTACAGAGAGCTTGGCTGCGGTCCGCTATATCCTGTCCATGGCTGTGGTGTCGAGAGATGGCCAAAATCTTGTTGTTGCTGTTGCTGCTGATGTGAATACAGTGGTGGTTGCAAGTCAGGCCGCAGAGCAGGACTACGGCTCGCAGCTCTACTGCGGTCGTTCCTACTGGCAGCTAGTCGCACGAAACGAGATTTCATCCTCCCGATAATTAGTTCCAGGATCTCGGCAAAACGACTCGCAACGTGGACATCATCGACTATGCATGTTTTTAGGACTTCGGCTGCCTGCTCAAGCAAGCCCAAGGAAACAGCTAAGTCATCCTCTGTCGCTCCCAGAGCAAAAGTCTTGAGCATAAGCATTGCAACGGAGATGATGCGAAAATATGTCCTGACAGGAGCATGCTTTAGATAGTCGCCACCAGTCATGATCTCGGTGACAATCTTGAGGGCATTACGGCTAGCGTCAGTGATGATGTTGAGATAAGGACGATCACGTCCACACCATTTCATCAATGTTGAAGGTGATATGACATCGGCAGTAGATTTGTTCAATCCGTCGGATACATTTGTCGCCGTTTGCTTAGAGCTTGTGGATGAAGTGTTATTCGCGCATCTTTCGACAACGGCTTGAAGAGCAATGGCGTTGATGAATGTTCGACTGTATTCATACTCAATCATCAGTATTGCACGCATAGGTATGGGAACTATTCCTTGTTAGCTTCAGACTTAATAGGATAGGACAACCACAAACCATATGTGAATTGCTCAAATCTAAGCCTCCACTGTTCGAACAAATCATTATAGAACTCCATCAGCTCAAAGTATTTCCCAGAATTAATAATATCCCTAGTATGCTGAATACTCGGAAATAGGTCTTCATTGCCCAGCTGAAACGTGACTGCCAATTCCATCCAAAGATATAACACCGTCTCGTCAATGATTTCCATAGTTTGCTTAGAAGGGCGAGTTGGTATGGTAGTCGGAAGCGCGCCTGCCCTTCGTAAGTGGTCCAATTTGTCGCCCATGCATTTGGCCTGCTCTTTCAAATAGTTGGGTTCGCTGCATTGCCGAGGCAGCATTGAAATGTAGTTGAGGCGTCCACTGGTCTGAGTCACATAGATAAGCAGCAGTTTCTTGACAGTAGCTTTCCTGGCAAGTTCTGCTTCACTCTCCTTGGACTGAGTAGTAGATCGTGTCGCGGCAATTCCATTCTTCTTGTCCTCATCAAAAACTCCCAACTCTATAGCAAGAGCCATGGCATTCCCCAAAAGCATCCAGCACATGCGATCACTCCTCCAACACGGCTCTAGCCAGCTCTCCTTTTGGCTGGGAGATGGACGAAACCTGGACTCGGGAGGTAAGTCGGTCTCATCTGCTTCGAGGAGAGTCTCGCTATCTATCCCAGGTGGAAAGTGTAGTGTTCGAGGATGCCACTCAGTCAAGAGCAGCAAACTTTCAATTGTGCCAAGAGTTCGCAAACCTTTGTTTTCGCCATCAGCGATCCGTGATCCGGCTCCACAAAACCCGCCGCCAAATTGCTCTTGGCCCCAGAGCATTCGATCTAATGTGGCCTGTAGATAATTCCAAAGCTTATCATGTATAGCATAAGGACGCGTGATAGATCCTGGACCCGGCGGCAAAGCCATGTATCGGGAGGATAGCATGAGCATGGTGATTGCTAGCATTGGCTCTTCAGACAGGAGCTTCGCATGAGTATCATATTGGCGAAAGTCGGGTATGACGATGGGAGTTAATGACGCGAAATAGATGTAGAAATATTCAAGATAGCGAATGGCCTCATCCGCAGTGAACCAACCGGCACGAACAAATCGAAAGCGCGACCATGCTCTAACTGCATTATCATATTCAGCTGAACTTGGGTCGTGACTAGCTGGAAGTGAATGTGAGATTGCGGGATCGACTGCAGTCACTCTGTCCACAGTTTGCTGAATTGACTGAAAGTTGGCACTACTCTGCTGACCCGAGTCCATTCGAGGACTTGTCTTCGAGTCCTGCGTGGCCGGAGCCTGTCCAGGCAGCAACCCGCTTTTCTGACTATGTGCGCTTCCAGTTCGGCGGTGATCAATATCCCCAGTTCTTCCAGCAGCTTCAAAAAGAAGGGTGAGAGCATCGTGTGGACCATACAGTTCGCTTTTTTGGAGTATGGCAGCAGTGTGATTGCTCACTTGCTGTTCGTCTTCTTCAGGAGCTTGTGAGGTGGGAGGTTGCAAGGTTGCCCCAAAATCAGTGGGTTGGGTGCGTGCCAACGGTGTTCGCGAATACTGTTGCCCATACGCGGGCTCTGTTTCTCTTCCAAAAGAAAGCGTATCTGGAGACTGCGCATCATCTTCATCTTTTCTCGGTCTCTTACGACCGTTGCGGATTTCATAATCAGTCAGCTGTCCATTATCCAATACCTGAGCTGCATCCGAAGGCTTCTTCTTCCTCCTTGTGGCCGAGAAGAAGCACTCCTTGCTTTCTCTTCGACATCTCCGACAGGGCGGGTCGTGAGGCTTGTCTGGTGGCCCCAGATCGCAGCGAACCTTACGACGTCGACAGGGTATGCAGGCTGGAAGAGATTAGAGCTAGGCAAACACCAGGCCGACATCAGGCCATCAAAAGCGAGCGACGACTGACCTTGATACGTGCGGGTATGTCCCGATTGAGCGGTAGCCTCTGGGGTGGGCGTCTGGGGCTCCGGTGCAACTGGAGGGCTCTCCATGGTGCTGGTGGTTTGGCAGCTTGCCGACGCAAACCGAGCGCTGCACAAAGCCGCAATGAAAGCAAGAGGCCAAAAAGGTCTGTGCTGCTCAGCCACAAGTAGCGACTGGGTACACTGCTCTCGAGTGTCTACGATGGATGATGGAGATTCAGTGTTTCAGGGATAGACTATGGGTTGGCGAAAAAGACGCATGAGGATCGCGGAGCGTCATGCGTCAATTCGATTAGGCTTGAGGTGAATTTAGGCAGCTGCAACCCGTTGGGGCAGTGTTCATAACGTGGTTGCACACATGTTGAGATACTGTGTGACTTAGACTTGATTGCAAAAACGAGAAGCTACAACATCGTCTTCCTCTCCGTACAATAACTTTAGTGAGTGGCGATGCAGTACTAGAAACGCCATAGCAAAAATACATTGAACGCCCAGTGCACAGCCAATCATCAGCTCATAAAAATTCCCCAATCTAAATTCCCTCTCCACAATGTTCAGTGGGACTACTGCGTTTGTATATCCGAGGGACCATCGTGCACTCCAACACTCACATGAGTTCCACCAACCTGGTGACAGTCAGCGCACATGATCATGACCGTTTCAGAAAGAAGTTTCGATTAATCGCAAACTTGCGAAGAGTGAAGAGGCTTTTGGGGCGGGTTGTGTGTGGATTTTGGTCAGTCTACTCAACTTTCACATACCTCTAAAGGCGGCAAAGAGCACTACTACCATTGGCACCGCAAAGATCGCGTCCTTGACAAAAACAATCACAAATAGCTTGAAATGATGTTTGACGACCTGCGACAAGAGTGCAGTGATCACAAAGCTAAACGACCATGCCAAGAAGAATGCAATCTCTGTGAGAGAGCGACAGCCGAGTCCAACAGTGGGAGTGTACCACGACATCAAAAACGACGTCATCCATGCGCTGGCGACGGAAAGAAATGTCATTTGAAGGAGTAAAACATGATGGAAGCTCGACGTTCTTTTGCTGCATGGTTGTGCAAGATACTTTACCGGCCTCCAAACATAGCTTCCTCCGTTGTAGGGCCTCAGTGGTTGAAGTCTCAGAGAATCTACCCCTTTTTGCTTCATAATCCCTAGGATTGGATACAAGACGACAAAACTTGCGTCCGCTGTTGGGAACGCTCCATTCGCGGAGCTAAGCGTTATTGCTGGAACCAGCCAGTAATACAATTCTCTCATCGCAATCGTGTGTGGCGTATGTATGGAGGTCTGACCGGTATCTCGATTTTGATTCAAAGTGACGAATAACGAAGCCGCGTACGATAAAACAGCAAGAAAAGATCGTCTGGCGTTTTGTACTCGAGTTTGCTGAAGAAGGACGCTGGCCCGCTGACAAGCCTGTAGTAACTTTGCTGCTTTTTTACCACCTGCTTCGAGGTTTTCTAAGAGCAGACAAGCAATCTTCTTGTGACCGACTTGACCAAAATTATAATCGTCAAATGTGGCCAAGACAATTGAAACGGATCGCCTCTCGGATTGCGTTAAGCATTGCAGTTGCTCTTCAGTCCAGTCTCTATATCGTCTAGCAATGTCGAGTTTGATCGATAAGCTCCAAATGGAATCAATAGGATCACCAAGCACGTGGCAAAGTACCGAAAGGTAGTTGAGCGTAAACCCACTGCAGCTGTTTGCGAATCTTTTGGCCCAATATAAAACAAATGCTACACAGCCACTTTGAGTACGAGCCACTGTTTGGCGGAAAATAGTGGCATCAAAGTGAGTAAAATGCATGTTCCCGACGAGGATAAACAGGGGAAGTACAAAAGATACAACTGCGGTGATGGCGTCCCATTTCTGGTATGGCTTCCACCCAGGGAAACACTGCTCTTTACATTGGACAAGAGTCATGCTCTCGATATCTGGAAACGCTGCAGCACATTGTGTAATACTGCTAAATTGAGCAGTAGCCGATTTGTACATCATGAGACTGATGAGAAGCACCAAAGCACAGCTTTCGTACCATCAAAGGAAGAAAATAGAAAAGACCAAAGAAAAGTATGCTACCTTACGTGGATGTCCACGCATTTAGATGGATCATGTAAATTTGATCAGGCTGAAAGATCGCCCAACGCAGATAACGTAATGTGTCAACCATTTCCCTCTTTGAGATACAGACCAGTTGATACGCAGCGCCACTGGTGATTGGGAAGCGAACCAATAGCCTAGAACACAGAACCGTCTGGGTCCAAGAGACTATACTTATCGAGTACGCATAGTGCTATGTCAAATGACGCGGCTATCCGCAAGGCAGACTTGGGCGTACTCTTCTGATTTAAGAGATCTCCGATGACAAATTTCGCAGCAGTGTACCTCACGTACGGGGACGACCGGACTGATAAGAGCCAAAGCTCTATGCATATCGCATTTGTAGGCACAAAGATTCTGTAGAGGATTGCCTGGTTCATCGACTTGATTCGGTTTGTAGACAGACGCCAGTGGATCCAATAAGAAATGTCACCCGCGGTCGCGAAAGCTATGACTCGCCGCAAGCCTTGTCGGAAGAACCTCATACCATACTAAACAAACCTAAACTGTAAATAGTCAGTCAGTAACTTATTGAGAAACAAGTCCCGAATATATCTCGTCTACTTTGATTGAGAGCCTCTCGACGAGGCCTGCAGCAGACTATAGCTTTCATGGTAGCGGACGACATGTCTTATTGCGTCCACCTGTAGAAGTACCTCGGCTTAGTCAGATTTTACCAGAATAAGAGGCGGTGAGAATTCTGCCGTGGGCTGGCCTAGAAGCATTCAGATCCTGGGCACTTGCAAGTTGCCTTGATATTCTACTTCTCTGCGAATCTTGCACAATCCAGACCGTGTCGAACGTCGTCGATCCAATCCAATGCCTTCGGATGTTCATCAGCAATTAGCAGCCAGTGCCGAGCATGACTTTTACGCATTGCTTGGGGTCCCCCCCAACGCTGACGAAAGCACCATCAAAAGAGAATACCGAAAGACGTCACTAAAGTACCACCCTGATAAAAATCCAGATGACCAAGATGCAGCAGCCAAGTTTCAGCTGTTGTCAGATGCAAGAGAAATACTACTGGACTCGACGCTTCGGGCTGTGTATGATAATGCAAAGAGGGCACAAGAGCAAAAGCAGCGGCAACATGATCTCCTTGATTCACGGCGAAGGCAGATGAAGGAGGATCTGGAGAACCGAGAAAAGGGTTTCAAGCGGAAGCAAGCAGAAGAGCTGATCATTGAGACCAAAATTCAGAGGATGGCCGAAGAAGGCAGAAGGAGGCGGAAAGAACTGGACGCGCGGCGATTGAAGGAGGCTTTGGATGCCGCCATTCCAAAATCAAAAGAAAGCGGCATATATCACATCAGCGGACAGGTATCCTCTCAAGCAGCTGCCTCAAAGACGCCAGCAACCCGAACCCCGCTTTCGAGTTCTTCCTTGAAGCCAGGTGATCCTGATTACCAGCAACGAACTCTGGATCGCTTGCGAGCAATGCAGAAGAAGCGGGACATGCAAGTGCAAATGGCGACCGAAGTTACTGAACCGGGCAATGGTCCTTTGAGCGTTGCTTAATATCCGTTGTGGATCCGCATACTCTGAGATGCCCGATGTGGTTCGTTTGAAACCATTCGCGCAACTCAATCGAATCAGGAATGTGTCTTACTCGACGTTCAGTCAAAGTTTGGAAAAGCAGCTACGGTTGAGCTGGCATGCAATGATCTGCACGGGGATCTATCACCCGGAGGATCCCGTCCTGACCGTCACACTGGCTGCATCTCAGGTACGGTGAAGCACTAACATACGATTCCACCAGTGTCGTGTCGACTTTTCCAGTTTTTCGAGTCGTCATTGGCGTCACACGAATTTGTTTCAAGCGAAGGCATGAAAACACCTTTGCGCAGCTCGATGCCCGGGGGCCGTACGTCTAGCCCAAAAAGGAAGGCGGCGAATTTCGAGCTTCCCATTCCGTCCAATGACCCTTTCTACAGCAACTGCCAAGATGTTTCCCGCCTCGATCGCCGGGCCGGCCATGGTTTATATAAAACATTGGATGAACCCTTATTCACTGCGTTGCGAAGAACTTTACGTGAGCTTATATCATTAACATCACTTCGTTTTCAGTTTGGGACATCCGAACCAGTGTCCGACTTGGTCGCAAGTGGCGGCAGTCGAGATAAGAAGGCAATCTTGTTTTTGGGACTTCTTTCCGGAAAAGATGTCCAATATGACAAGCAAGAAGACTGCGCCATATGGAACATGGGAAAGCCCTATTACATCGGAGCTTGTTACTGGTCAAGTCGTTACATTGCAGATTGTCAAAGCCAATGTAGGTATGACTTTATCAGTTAAAGCAATACAAAACTAAGACGGCTCCCTCAGAAATCTTCAGGTATCATTTATTGGCTAGAAGGTCGTCCGGATGGCAGATTTTGCATTGTTGAACGACAACCAAATGGCGACACAAGTGACGTTCTGCCTGCTGAATACAGCGCTAGAAGCTCGGTTCATGAATATGGAGGCGCTAGTTTTGCCCTGAATTCAGTGGGAGACGTTGTCTTTGTTGACGCGGATTCTGATACTGTGGCTTTGCTGAAACCTTCCACGAAGGAATGTCAAATCATTCAGCAGCAAAAAGGCCTGCGATATGCAGACTTTGATGCCCATCCAATTTTGTCCAACAAAATTCTTGCGATCGAAGAAGATCACACGGACGCCTCGGTGGGTGACTTGAAATTTGATTGTTTCAGCTGCAAACGAGTGTTGACCGTGTCAGAACGTGATAAATCGTCTGGTTACGATTGACACAAATACTAAATCTGTTGCTGTCTTCCAAGAAGGGGCCGATTTTTTTACTTCGCCACAATGGAGTCCTAATGGTCACAACGTTTGCTGGTTGCAATGGAATCATCCAGATATGCCTTGGACTGGAGCTGAGCTCTATCTTGCGGACTTTGTCGATGGCCGCGCTGAAAACATTCGTAAAATTGGTGGTCACGCAGGTCACGAAAGCATCTCCCAACCTCGATGGGCAGAGGATGGCAGTCTTTACTTTACTACCGACCGCTCAGGCTTTTGGCAATTCAGTCGACTTCTTCCCGGATCTGCACAAGCCACGAAACTTATCTTTCCTGACCTCGAGGACGTCAACTTTTCCAACTGCGAATGGTTCCTAGGCACCTGCACTTACGTACCATTAACCCCTGAAACCATCGTCGCAAGCTACACCAAAAACGCGCAAAACACACTTGTCGTCCTCGACGTCTCCACCCTCACAGCCAAGTCCCTCGACCTGCCAATCGCCTGCACCTACGTTGAACAACCCATTGCGGCCCTGGCGGCCCTAGATAGCACAACTTTTCTCGCCATCGCCCGCACCGCCACCCATCCCTGGACACTCTACCGCATCTCGACCAATGCCCCCTCGCTCTCCCATCCCCTCAAATCTTCCAACACCACCCCTCTCACCCCATACCTCCCCTACTTCTCCACCCCGACGCACTTCTCCTTTCCCCGCCCCTCCAGCTCCCCCCTCCCCTCCACCAAAACCCACGGCATCTTCTTCCCACCTCACAACCCCTCCTACACCGCACCCGCCAACACCACCCCTCCACTCATCATCGAATGCCACGGCGGCCCCACCTCGCACTCCACCCCGGGCCTCCACCTACCGACGCAATTCGACACGTCGCGCGGGTACGCCGTGCTCCTGCTCAACTACGGCGGGTCGTCCGGGTACGCCAAGGACTACCGCGAGGAGCTCAACAGCCGGTGGGGCTCGCTCGACGCCTCGGACGCGGTGGCAGCCGTGCGCTGGCTCGCCGCGCACGCGCTCGTCGACGGCAGCCGCGTCGGCATCCGCGGCGGCAGCGCGGGGGGTTACCTCGTGCTGCAGAGCCTGGTCGCGCACCCGGCCGTGTGGGCGGGCGGCGTCAGCTACTACGGCATCGGCGACGTCGGACGCCTCATGGCGACGACGCACAAGTTCGAGAAGCGCTATCTCGACGCGCTGCTGTTCAGCGAGGGGATGGGCGAGCGCGAGCGCGAGGAGCGGGTGCGCGAGCGGTCGCCGGTGTTTGTGGCGGAGCGGATCCGCGCGCCGGTGCTGTTGCTGCAGGGCGATGCGGATGCGGTGGTGCCGATGGAGCAGGCGGAGCAGATGGCGCGCGTGGTGGAGGGGAATGGCGGGGATGTGAGGTTGGTGGTGTTTGAGGGGGAGGGACATGGGTTTTTGCGGAGCGAGAGTTTGAGGAGGGCGAAGGAGGAGGAGGAGAGGTGGTGGCGGAAGACGTTGGTGAGAGATGGGTGATTTGATGGAGGGAATGGGGTTTTATAGGGGGGTAATTGGGGGGTGGGGCGGCTTTTTCTGGAAAGGAGTGATTTGCCTGAGTACATAATCAATCTACGGAGTTGGTGGGGAGCTTAGGTAGACAACTATCTCGACAGTGGGCTTGGGCTAATAATAATCATCGCAAAGGTAATAGCTATGAACATTCGGTCTACACTCTACTCACGATAGGTCATCTAAGAGACACCAATGCCTGATCGTGATAGAATATTTACTTTGCTCCCTTTGCAACACCCTGCAAAAATCCCATGAGGAAATCGCGATCTTTGGGCGTTGCTGGCGTCTGGCCACCACTGTCACTCCCCACCAGTGACTGTGGTTTACTCACCCTCCCAGGACCAGCTACGCTCGCTGCACTAGCCAAGCTACTAATACGGCTTCGCGGTGTCCCCGCAGGTCCAATATGGCTTACAGCATACTGTTTTTCAACAGGACTAGCAAGC
The DNA here is from genome assembly GCA_021030915.1 of Astrothelium macrocarpum. Classification (NCBI taxonomy): domain Eukaryota; kingdom Fungi; phylum Ascomycota; class Dothideomycetes; order Trypetheliales; family Trypetheliaceae; genus Astrothelium; species Astrothelium macrocarpum. The sequence goes on from JAGEMR010000002.1 coordinate 479,291, forward strand.
GGAGACCCCGAGTTAGGGACAGAAGATTTTGTTGCGGACTTGCCAAAGAGAGACAGTAGATTGTTCTTCTGGTCCTGCGGAAGACTCTCTCGTCGATCAAATGAGGGTGCAGAAGGACTTGGGCCTGGACTTGCTGGTATTTCCTGTGACTGCTTCGGTCGCTGGAGTATGCGCGGTTGAAAGGACAATGGTGCACCTCGTTGCTTCTTTCGAGTGGAAACGGTCTGGTCAAGTTTATCGTCCAATCCCGACGTTGACGGTCGCTCTACAAACTTTGCCGCTGGAAAGGAGCTGGCATTAGGAGAACCGCCTCTTGGTCGCTCCGTCCCGATTGCGGTCTTCGGAGGCTGAGCTTGGCTTTCACGTTGTAGTGTACTAAAATCGGGAGTCGTCAAAGGACCAGAAACAGTCGCAGAGATCTGGCCTGATGGATGTTGCCTATGTGTTGTTCGTAGCGGTTCCGGCGCTTGTTTTCGCTCGTTGACCGATTTCGCTTCAGCTTTTGATTCAGTTGCCTCACTTGGTTTCGGTCTCTGGAGAATCTGAATTTGGCCTGCTTGGCGCTCAAGCCTCGGTGTTGTCGGCGCCGCAGATAGTTCTACGGGCTCAGAGGGTACAAGATTGTCTTTGGCTTGTACCGACACGGCGGTGTTTGGTACAGTGGGACCCTTGAAAAGGTTTAGAAGCGTATTCTGCTGAGCAGTCCTTGCGCTATCTGGCATTGGGCTCGCGCTGGAATAGCCATTTGCATGTGTGCCTGGAGGCGACACTGTCATAGCCGGCGAATGGCTATTTTGAGCTTTATTCGGAGGAGCAGTGAGGTTTGGTTGAGTTTGTGAAGGTATTGCACTTTTCAGTGTGTTGGAGTTCATCTCTAATGTAAGATTTTTGGAAGGACGACCAAAGCCTGGAGCCGAGGGCTCTATCGGACTCACAAGCGGAGGCACATTGTTCCCCTTAAACGCATTGAGCAGGCCAAGAGTATGATTGTTGAGTTTTGGTAATGGGAGTTTATTTGCAGCTGGAGCGGGGGGAGACTGAACGTCACCAAACTGCTGCCATTTGGAAGAATTGGAGCCTTCGGTGCCCTGAAACGGTCTTCCTGGTCGGTGCGCAGTATCCTGTGATTGCGGTTTTGGTGCTAAAGGAGCTACTTGAGCAGGTCTAAAGGCAAGACTGTCTCGGCGTATGTTCAGATTGGACGCAAGATCGGTAGGACTGCGTATCTTGTTTTGCTGATCAACAGCGTTATTCAATGCGTTCAGCCGGTCTTGCAGGGATTGTTCGGGTCGAGGGTTTTGCACCGTAGGCTTAGCAGCGCTGGCAAGAGGAAATAACGGAGGCTGTGACACTGGCACCGGCGGTTCCCTTGCTCGATGAAGGTGAGTTGGGCTTCTCGGTTCAGCTGGGGCTTCACTGATTTGCTGTACAGGAGTTTGAAGCGGTAGCGCTGCCAGCATATATGGGTTAAGCGTTGAAGGATTGCCTTGTAACATTGAAAGTAAGTTGGCAGAAGTGTCAAAATTTTGCGAGGATGGCTGCTGCTGTGAGATTGGCGGAGCGTTTGCAACACTCAGCATGCGTTTGAGTTCATTGGCTGGATCTTGAGTGGTCCCAGAAACGTCGAGCACTTCCGGAAGACTATCTGAATCCATTGTTGGAGCAGCACGTAGACTGTTCAATAAGCGGGTAAAATGTTCAGGTGGCTGTGCTACAATTTCCTCTTCTTGTGCAGAAGTCTCGCCCGCGGTCTCATCTTCTGTCAAGGCATCGACTGTTGGTATTCTCACCGCCTGTCTCCCATTGTGTTTAATATTCAGAGTGTCTTTTTTGCGCTGATGCGCAATCCACCTCTTGAGAGGTACCAAGAAGGGGGCGACCATGTAGAATCTGTTGGCTTTGAGTTCATCTTCGGTATAGCCATGTTGCTGCTGCTTAATTTGTTTGTACGTTGGCAAATCCGCCAATCTGTACCATTGTATTTTCTTGGGAGGATGGTCAGCAGTTTTCCAAGACAGATTGGATGATGACTGACGCTAATTTCCTTTCTTGTCCTTGGTTCAAAGTCAGTGTCCATCGGGACTCCTCGAAAGACGAATAGTTTCATGTGTTGCTCTCGCATGGTAACTTCAATGGACTTGGTCTCATAATTATCATCTTCAACCAATCCGGCATCTTTGAGATCGTATCCGGTCTCTTCGTAAACTTCCCTAATAGCACAATCTAAATCCCTCTCATCTTTGTTGATCTTGCCTCTTGGGAAACTCCATGCCGCGCTCTTCTTCCAACCCTTGACCAATACCACTTGATCCATGGAATCATTAAGCATTATGGCGCCTCGAACAGGCACCCGTGTTTTATATGCTAGAAACTCGGAAAATGCCGCTGAATGGTGATATTGTGAAAAAGCCGATAAGAGTGGACAATGCTGAAAAATCCGAAGGCAGAAATTACGAAGGGTCATGGATGGAAGAGAAGGGTCGAGCGGACGGATAAAGTCTTCGTAGAACCATTGTGCTTCCTCGACTTGGAAACATATTCGCTCTACTGATTCCAACTCCTCCTGTGGTAAATTGATAATAAAGCGGACGCATAAGTCATCAAGCCCTGGTGGTGCAATCGATCAGCTCGAGGTCATCAATGTAAAAAAAGCGATAGCTGGGTCATAGCAAATTTGGAAAAGTGAAAAAGAAAGGCGAACTAACAATCAACTAGCTGCATCTTCTCTTCCGCTGTCATGTTGGCCAGTATCGAACGTGAGATGGCGCATATCCGCGGACAACAAGGTGCGGCCCGCAGGGGCTGAAATCAAGAGCTGTTGGCAAAGAACAGGTGGGATCGGCGGGCAGTCACACAAACGTGGTGACCAGCCGCGGCGTGGATGGGTGGCGCAAATGTGATTGCATACAAGACAGAGCTGATCAATGGTTGCAGTCGGGTGAGTTGCAAGGGAGAGGATTGGTGGTGTTGATGGTGGAAGGTTCGCGATGGCGTTGGGGCGGACGATGAAGATGGCGGTGCAGGATCACTAGCCACAGACACTGCCACACCGGCCAGGGGTCTGTATGGGCCTGGAAGCAGTGACGTATCTGACCGCTTTGTTCGGAGGCCCAAAGAGGAAATGCAGAGAATTCCCAGTTTCTGCACCCATGACTTCTTTGTGGGAATAAAACTCCACTACGCCTCATCTTCCCTTCTTTCTTTCCCTCTCCACCTTACACTCAACTATTCTCAAACCATCCTTCACCCAAGCCTTTATTTGGGGACAGCGACGCGCTTGATCTGAGCGGCGTTTCAGAACGCGCTTGCATCGGCCATTGTTCGCCAACCAGCGCCATTCACCCTTCAAACGACAAACAACTCGTCATAGTTGCCAAGATCTGTGACGAACCTAATATAAGCTCCTTCGACTGCCTCGCTCCTGCTTGAGGTACATTCGACACTCGATTCTACTTTCTTCCTGTATCTTTTCTAGAGCCATAACTGGGTCCTGCCTTTATCTACATTTTTAATCACTACCAACCCTTACCTCCACCATGGCACAAGCTGCTCAAGCCATGAGCAAAGTCGCCGCCAAGAAGCTCCTCGGCCAGCAAATGAACAAATACTCCTCCAAAAATGTCGCTGGCGACAAAGACCCCTACTACGCCTGGATCCGCAACCCACGCACCGGCAAGATGAAAAAGGTCAAGAAGCAAGTCCCCGACTACATTCCCGAGCACGACGCCGTCATCCTCGCCAAAGTCCGCAAACTCGCCTACCGCTACGACATGGCCCTCTTCAACGTCGCCGGCGTCCGCTTCGGCTGGTCCTCTGTCGCCGGACTCGTCCCGTGGGTGGGCGACGCAGCAGACGTGCTCATGGCAATGAAGGTGTACCGACTATGCAACAAAGTCGACTGCAAGCTCGACTCCTCGACAAAGCGCAAGATGCAGATGTGGATCCTCGCCGACGGCCTCATCGGGCTGGTTCCCGTGGTGGGCGACTTTTGCGACGCCGCGCTGAAGTGCAACACCCAGAACCTGCGCTTGCTGGAACTACGGCTGGATGACATGTACATGCCCGACGAGATGAAGCGCGAGAGGGGATTGAAGGTCAAGGGAGACAAGGAGAAGGGTGGTCGCCGCCAGCCAGACCAACACTACCAGCCTGCAACGGTGTATGAGGATTTCAGCGACGAGGAACATGAGCGGCAGCAGGTGGATGGGCCACCGCCGGCGTATCGGCCGAAGAAGGAAGATAGCACAAGGCAGCGGAAGGCGAAGAATAGTAACCCATATGTTAGGTACTGAATTGGGGGATTTGCATGAACCATGGAAATGATTGGATAGACGGGGAGCATCCACGGCGCTTTTCCTTTTGGCATGACCGAGTGATGGCTTTGTCTTGTATTTTGAGATACCAGCTCATAATTATGACATTTTCCTTTTAGCGTCTTGGTTTCTCATGGATCCGAATCCGAGATGAACTCCCTTCAGCTTAGGTTTAGAGTTAGTAGAATGTATTGTAGTAAATATTTCCAGCCTTCATCGTCTCATGCAAGAAGTGACCACTAAGTGAGATCATCTAATCGAAATAGTCTCTCCCTGATTTTAACTTGGCGGTCCGGAATCTGGCACATGACCATATCCAACTATCCCGTCTTTTCACTCGTCCATAACAGATTTTCTTGATCCAACCATGCATCTCACCGCTTTTGATTGACGATGGAGTTTGTAGGAGCGCCGCCGAAGTTTTGGCGGACCATCGTTCTTTCAATAGCTTCATGTCGGCTGTTTGCTGGCGGACGTCATCGTTCTTGCACATCCATAGCACATTGCATTCTGCTTCTGAACTCCACTTGAACCATTCTCAGGCAACGGCTCCTGATATCCTTCCCACTTTTCATTACTTGTAAACCCAGCGTCCATTGGCATTTGACAAAGCATGCATTTATGACTGCTTTGATCCAATGGAGCATTCAGCTTCGATGTTGTTCTCACCACATTTGCGACAATACTGGGATAATTTTCCTCTACCGACTCAAAATACTGCGACATCAATTCATCAATGCTCGTATTCTTCGCTGTTGCTACGACCTCGGCTTTTGAGTCATCAATTAATGGCTGCAAACTTGGCTCAATCAACTCGGTAAAAGTGGTGATCTCTTTCTTGAGCAAATCGCGCATTGGAAAATGATAATTAATGCCGTGGGGGTTGAGCCCATCAGAAACGGCCCAGGGTAGCGCGAAACCACGACCTTTTGCCGTCTCCGAGAGTGTTCTTTCAGCCAGACGTGTAGTCGAGTCGCCCCATAGAATACATTCGCAGTTTTTCTCCTTGGCGAAATGGATAAGAAGGCGCGTACGCAGTATGGAGATAATGTCTGAGCGGGAGGAAGTAGATGGAAACGAGGCCAGAAGCTGCTCTAGATTGCTGCTATCGTGAGGAGTCTCTTGTGCGGTCTCTTGATATAGATTTTGAAAATCTGGAAGATTGCCCACCTCGCTTATATCTATGACTGAGTAATCCCAAGATGGATATCGAGTCTTTAACATTGCAAGCCGTTCTTTGCGGTCTGGGGTAAAACTCTCGACAATAGATGTATCCACAAACACTACATGTATATCGTATCCAGTCCTACCTGTCCGACGTTTCTGAGATTCCAGATGTTCGCTTACGATGTGGAGTAGAGATATGGATGACGCGCCAAAAGATATGGGAAGCAGCAATAACCGCCGTGTCCCTTCGGTAGAGTATCGCACGCGAAATGTTTCCATTCTCTTAACTATTTTGGTGTGAACATATCTAAGGAAGCAGTCACTGCACTTCTGTAAGCTTCTGCTCATCAAAACTATTCGCTGGAACTCCTCACCTGCACACCAACTCAGAGCGTACAGCTACAGTAGCTTGCCGTGTCTGGCATCTCTTGCAGAGAGCACGAGTCCCCTGTAGAGCTTCAGAGGGCTCTCCGGGCACCATTGTGACTGTTCCGCACACTCAGGACTTTTCGAAAAAGTTGAGCGGAGGATAAGCTGACGGCGAGGATTTTTGACTTTGACCGCAGCCCGCACCCCCGAACTCCAGGACAAGCCACCTTAACCTTACGCAATACCAAACATTGGACCAACAGCCATTCGTGGACTTTTCACGCAATGCATCTCGATAATTGATTGTCGCTATATGATCCGGAACGCTTTTTCCAGTCTCTCCGAACCATAACCCTCGAAGCCCGGCTTCGCAGTCGAAAGCGATGAAGCTCCGTAGTCTGGCTTACTACCTACTATGGCAGCTTCTTACATTATTAGCAGTACAGGCCGCTGAAGTCAAACTAGTATGGAGCGTATCCAGAGTTCAATGATCATTCCGGCTAACAGCATTGTGCAGGATCAAAAGAACCAGAGCCAGCAAACATGTTCTGGCATGTATGGCAAGAAAGCTTGGGGTGGTTCCGTTGATCCCTTCATTCTCACTACCTTTATCAAACCGGACGAACTCTCAGACGCGATTGTCAGTGTTGTGATATACGAATGGAATGACCAAGATCTGATAGGGCACGTGGTTGATCCGGCGCATCCTGAGGTTCGTGGTGGAAGCATTTGGAAACACAGACTTGGCTGATAATGCCTTTATAGACTCCAAAGATGTTTTGTGACGGCGATGCAATTGGGGCCAATCTCTGTTCGCAAGACCAGGAGGGTCAATTTATCCTTGAACCAGAGGCGAACCAGAACGGGCAGCATCAAATCGTGACCCAGGCCGTCAAGTTATCCGATCCACCAGCCATCAACTACCCCATTGTTCGCACTGGCTACTACTGCGTGTCCACGTATCCGTTCAATCAACAAGACTACACAGCTGTAGCTGAGTTTAGAAATGCATACGGGGAACTTCCAGGCGCGCAGATTCCTAAGCTACCGTTCTATGGCGGCCTTACGATTGTCTATGCGGTCATTGGTATATTTTGGGGATTCCTATATTTCCAAAACAGACGGGACATTCTGGCTGTCCAGAATTACATCACTGCCATATTAGTATTTCTCGTCATCGAGATGCTAACAACTTGGGGTTTCTACGACTATCTCAACCGGATGGGCAGCAATACTGGCGCCAGAGTATTGATGATCCTTGTATCGATCCTCAACTCCCTCCGAAACTCTTTCTCATTCTTCCTGCTTCTCATCGTATGCATGGGCTATGGCGTGGTGAAGCCCAGTCTTGGAAAAACAATGATCTATGTTCGCTGGCTCGCCATTACACATTTCGTGTTTGGTGTCATTTATGCCATTGCCAGTCTACTCATCACTCCCGATGATGCCGGACCACTCGTATTGTTTGTGGTCTTGCCACTTTCGGCGACTCTCACAGCATTCTACATCTGGACCCTGAACTCGTTGAACAGAACCTTGAAAGACCTGATAGAGCGGAAACAAACCGTCAAGGCTTCTATGTACCGGAAGCTTTGGTGGTGTATCCTTGCGAGTATCATCATTGTCTTTGCTTTCTTCTTTCTGAATTCATTGACATTTGCCGGTGTTGGCGATGTAAACTTTGCGCCAACTCATTGGAAGTATAGATGGTTCATCCTTGATGGATGGCTGAACGTAGTCTATCTTGCAGATATCGCATTTGTTGCGTACATTTGGAGACCGACTGCGAATAACAGAAGATTCGCAATGAGCGACGAGGTAAGGCACTTGATTCCTCAAAGTCTTGACAGAGCTCTACTAATACCATCTAGATTGCCCAAGATGATGAGGGCTTTGAAATTGCCTCAATTCGCGAGTCTTTTGATGAAGATGATGGTCCACAGGGTCATCTAAATGGCAACGCTCCTCCAGCTTATGATCCTGTGAGAAGTAGCAATCGTGATGCTTCTCCATTACCAGCACCAAGACCTACTAAGCCAATGCCTCCTCCTCGACAGTCTCTCGAAGGTGAGACGTTATTTGCAGTTGGTGACGAAGGAGATAAGTTTTCTGATGATGAAGGGGACACGCCTTTTGACGCGGACGAGAGGAAGAGACTGACAGGAAAGGACGACTAAGATTTCTTTCAATCAAGAGATAAGATTTGTTGTATGCTAAGATATTATTTATTTTCCGTGGGCTTATCGAAATTTAGATGCATTGCGAGGCGCTGGGATAAGTTGCAGGTTTGTTGGAATATCCAAGAGTTGGCGGGAAAGCTTAAAGGTGATCCGGCTTCATTTATGTTCGCATTCGAAAGTCGATTTCAATGTCAGTGCACTCATGTGTTCGAGTAGATGAGGATGATATAGTTAAAGGAGTTTTTCAAATGCACGTGAACTGAATTTGGCGATCTTTTTTCTCCCCGCTCTCCCACACGCCTTTCTAGCATGACCCAGACCTCCCTCAGTATTACCCTTCCCTTTTTCGAGGTCGAGCCAAATTTATTCCGATTTTTTTTAATGATGTGAAACCGGTTGTGCAAACATTGACAGAGTCCGGGTACTGCAATTAGTGTCTCATAAGACCTTACTGTTCCTAATCTACCAGCCATGTCCATCTTAATCAGGGATATGAGAGTAGAGGACATTGCAGACGCTGTTGCTGTTGTACAGCAGGCTTTTGCAAATGACCCATACAATAAGTGGGTATTCAATGATCGTCAAAAGTTCTCCTTGTCTCGGAATTGCGTCTCATTAAGTCTTCGATGTCGCTGGGGTATTAGTCACGCTCTCTTTCAAGTTGCGCATAAAGAAGGACGTCTTGTTGGTGTAGCAATGTGGCTTCCACCTCATCTTAGCACTCCGTCTCCATCTTGGCTGTCCTGGATTGCTGGTCAATATGCGTCATGGGATCTTTGGATAAGACAAGGTATCGCGAACATGCTGCATGGCAGGTCGACACTCAACATCCGAAGATATTACCTCTGGAAAGAGGGTCAAGCCAAGGCACAGAGCGAGATATGGAGCGATCCCCAAGGATATTACTTTTGCAACATTATTACTGTGGCACCGGACATGCAGGGGCAGGGTATTGGAAGAGCGCTGATGGAAGAAATTCTTAGAAAGGCGGATGCTGAGGGAAGAAGTGCGTACCTAGAAAGCAGCTGTTACGAACCGAATGTGAAGATTTATGAAAAGGTAGGATTTGAACTAAAGAGAGAAATGCCACTGAGCGATGAGGGTGATGACATTACGCTTTATTGCATGACGCGAACGCCAAGAAGCATCTAAAGAAGATCACTTTTAAATACAGCCTACATACAATAGGGACGTCGATGTCTCTTAGGCCTTTCCAGCCGCTTCCAGTATGTCGTCCGTCTTCGACTCCAAATCAGCGCCGATTGCACGCTCGAGCGCAATCACAAACGCCTTCCTTTTTGCTTCAACTTCATCTTTTCCTTTGACCGATCCCTTCAGATCTGACCAGGCATCGTCTAGAGCTGTTTGGAGTTCTTCGCTAGTGGATGGCAACCCAATCTTCTCCAGACTCGCTGCAGTCCTCTTATCTATGAATGGATACGCATTCGACCATGTCCATTGGACCCGCCTGAAAAAGATGTCCAGTCCTGTCTGCCCTAGTCCCTTAACGCTACTCTTCAAAATTTCTCTCTCCTTCTCGACATTATGCTCACCCTCTTTCCTCACATGCTCGAGTCCCTCTGGATCTTTTCCTTCGCCATCAAAGACATTAGCCAACAATTCCATCTCCTCGACAGTCTTCTGCTTATGCTGCGTCTTGGCATCCCACAACGCCTGATGCCTCTTCTCAGCCCCGGCATCCTTGATCGCCTTCGGACTGGTGAATTGGTACGGCGAATTGAAGATGGTGCGGATCGAGCGCAGACCAAGGCGATGCGATATCGGTCGCGAGAGGATCACTGCAGAGAGAAGCTCTTCGAAGGGAGTAAAAGACGCTGTCCCGCTGGTGTATGTCCGAAGCTTTGAGTCTTTGGAGAGAGCTTCAGCTTCATCGGCGGGAATACACAAATGTGAAGCTTCTTCCGAGAGGAGGAATTTGAGCACTTGTCGTGGCGAAGTCTCGGATCTGGGTGCATGACGGCTGGAGCGACGAGGTTGTTTGTTGGGTTCGGACGATGTTGCCTGTTTGCGCTTCTTTGCGCCTTTGCTTTCCACAGCGTCTTTTTTCTCTTTTGAATCTTCTTTTTGTTTTTGAGGTTCAGTGTCTGTAGACTTAACTTGTTTTTCTTCTTTTTTGGCCATGGTTTATTGGATAAGAATAGCTACAGATGTGTGGAGCATGGAAGCGCCTGAAGGATGCAGGAACACAACAACCTGGGGTACATCAATGACGTACATGACAGCTTACCTAATTGTTTCTAACTCGATCTAGCGCTCCAGGGTGTACTGGGCCTAGATTACTTGTTCTCTGTATAATTGAGGCTGGACGAGGTAGACAAGGTTCAAGGGGTCCAAGCGACAATACTTGGAACCGGACAAATATAGGCGGATATGAGACGCCTATGGATTCCGCAAAGACTGGCAACCACAAGGGCTATGCGGCACAAAACGGCATTGAGGCGAGGCGTACAGTATTGAGACACTGCTAATCAACCCATAGATAAAGGGGCTAACTTTGCTGTCATATTGGTCTTGTCTCGGTTCCGAGAAAACATTGATATCATACTTGGAATAAGTCTATTCATTCCACTCATTACCAGAATTCACAAGCGCTTTGCCGTCTAGCATGCCGCCTCCTGTCGTGAGACTGATGTCCGCCTGGGACGAGTCTCCACGGGAGAGCCACAGAGCAACCTCACTGTGGCTCCACCAAAAGAACCACCTTCGCCACGCTCTAAAGTAATAGCAAGACCCCAATCTTAGTCCCGTCCCCGAATCGATTGGAAAGTTCCAAGCCTAAGAATAATCCCTAAAAGGTTATAATAATGAATTCACTTTTCCCCCAATGACTGAAACTGCACATCCACATCCACACTCTTCATGACACTCAACCTAGGCGTTGGTACCTGCGTCCCTGGGTGCTGTTTAAACACCGTCATCTCACTAGCCTGTCGCGCATGTCCTCCCATCGCCTCCCCTCCCTCCTCTCCTCGTTCCTCCCCTCGTTCCTCCCGCTCTTCATATGCTGGAGGCCCAACCAAGGTCTCGCGGTCCTCAGCATCCTGCTCACGAGTCTTCACAACTCCCTTCCAAACCTTGGCGCGTGGTTTCCCGCTTGACGACGAAGACTCGTCATCAGCCGCATCGCCCGGCTGGCTGCGCAGCAGCGCGGAGTTGATGCGGTCCGTCTGGTTGGAGACCCAGGAGTCGATCTTGCGGAAGCGGGGTACAGAGGAACGGTTTGAGTTGGCTGCGCTTTGGCGCTGGAGAGCGAAGCGCGGCGTAGACGGCTCTTGTGCCCCGTTTTCTGGCCAGGTGAAGCGGTAGTTGTCCTGGCCAATGGACGGTGGTAGCTGGAGGGGTGCCGAAAGATCAAGATTGGGAGTGACAAAGGGTGAAGAAGTGCTGGTGATGGTGCGGTCGCGGGTATCGCGGGATTCGGATTGGGAGATCGAATTGATGGTTGGGATGATTGGAGATGAGGCGCGGGATTTATTTTTGGCTTGAAGGGGCCAATTAGACATGTTCGTCATGGTTTGCTCTTTTGAAGAAACAGAGGCCTGGTCCAGGAAAGATCGCTCAGCAATGGGCAGTGCGGCGGGTTTCTCGTCTAGCGTCTCCTGGGGTTGATCTTTTGTTGACGGTCGATTGGAATTGGCTCTAATCATGACCATTTTTGGTCTTTGGGGTCCTTTTCTCATACCAACTTTCTCCACAGTTGCAGTAGCGAAGGTACTTGCGGCGTTCCAGACTCTGCCTTCTTCAGGCCTTGGCATTGAGTCATCAGACTTCTCCAAAGGTGCCTTCTTGGATTTGCCTTTTCTTCTTAGGTGCTTAAAGTCAAGAAGCTCATTGAACGGTACGCCTCGACGTGTCTTGTAAAAGGCATATATTAAGAATATGATAAGCAGTGTCGCACCTGGGAAGATCTAAGTAATTGGGAATTTACGGGCCAATACAGACATACCAATTGAACCAAAAGCAATTAGAACATCTTCGGAGCCATCAGAAAGTCCATTATGGCCATTTTGCTGGTTACTATTATTTCCTTTGCCGTTGTTGTTACCATTGTTGTTATTATTGTTATTGTTGCCATCGTTGTTGCCATTGTTGTTGTTGTTCTGACCACGATGAGGTTGCTGTGGTTGTGGCATTTGCGGATGTGGATAATGAGTTGGATCTGTCTGGTCCCCAAGTGTGACGGATAATATCGACGTGGTCCCGGAGGGCGGATCTTGTACAAAAACCTGTAGAATTTAGCTTTCTACTATCAGCAGTATAGATCTTTTGATCATTCTGACCGTCGTTGCTGGCAAAGTTTGCCACGAAATGACCGTTGTTGTCATCATCTGATCCGGCTGATGTCGTTTAGAGACTTCGAAAATATATTTAAACAGGTAGGCTTACCGTCGTACTCGCCGTCGGCGGAACAGGTGCAGGCTCATTTGGCGGTGCGGTGGCTTGCGGCGGTAGCGCAAAGCTGATTTCCGTACGCCTTCGTAGTGAAGAGTCTCTTATGTCTTGCATTTCTACTATTTTTTCCACTGCTTCATGATCGAGTTAAAGACGACAATCATCGAATTGATGAAGATGCAATTTCAAAGGCTATTCTGGCACCAAAGCGAAATCAAAGGGAAGAAAAAAGTATTGGGAATGAGAAGACGGACAATACGCGTATACTAGGCAAAAAACGAGAGCATATTCAGAAAGCGGAGTCATGTACAAGAGGAATATAATGATCAACTCAAGAACGAAAGGGATTAGACAAGGAAAAGAAAATGGGGTCAAAACCGGACGATCGGCGAGCGCGGCTTCGATAAGAGCCCCAAGGCGGTTGTCAGAGAACCTGAAGCATACATTGAATGGTGCCAAGCCGTGGTTCCTCAATGCTTTAGGAACGGCGAATGGAAGATTGCTTGGTTCGACATGGATTCTTGGCTTCCATAAGTCGGCATATCGCTTTGTCGCAGTCACGTCTCAGGCTTGTGTTTCAGAATCCCGCATCACCTCCGAAACGCGATTAAACGAAGACAGAAAATGAATTCGGATTTTGAGTCAGCGACTTGTCCGTCTTTGGCCTTTATTAGCAGGGTGGTCCCAGAATTTGGTACTGCAGACTGCACTCTTCAACGATTTAAGCAAGTCAAAGCGCTGAGATTGGTGGGCTCACTGCATGCACTATAACATTGCTTGTATCCTAACTCTGCTTCACCATCCGAATTGCCAAGCGAGATCAAGTCGGAAATTCCAAACAATTTGTCTTCCTTTCATAACGGTTCCTCTGCATCACGCGGGCATCTGGACTGATATCCCGACAACTGAGTCTTGTAACCAGCGAGGTTGAAATTTCTTGTTTGTGCATCTCAGAGCCTGCTCCAGCAGTGCGCACCGAATTTGCCATTTGCGTCGCCTCCAGGCCCCTTGTCAGACCAGGTGCTACATTCACGCTAGCTTGAATGCATATTTGACGGCATATTGAGGCGGCGTGGGGTTTGGCAGATCAACTGGGATGGTTCAAGGCCTTCCCGGGTATTGACTGCGCACTAAAGTGATAAGAAAGTTGATTGTCTCAGAATCTTACCCACTTTCAACGAGTAGATGATTCAGACTGAACACCACATGTGCGTTCGAGCAGTCTATTGAGCCGAGGACGAATCAGCACGTGTCTATTCCATACCCTCCTCTTCTCGCTATACAGGGCTTGGTGTTAGATCTTCCTATATATACCCTCTAATAAGAAGGTGAAAATTCTAAGAACCTTTTGCGAGCTTTACCTCGTAGAGTACCACGACCCGTAAAGGACGCGAAATGATGCGTGGCACGAAGAGGTTCTCTGCCTTTATTAGACAGGCAGAGCCAGTAAAGTAACGATGTAGGGCCGAGAACCATGGTAAGATACTTGGACTTATTTTGACCATTGGTAAGCAAACATTTCTCACATCCCCGGTCTTGGAATTCAACGAAAGATATGGGTGCCCGACGTCTTTCCAGAACGCACGTGATGCGTTCGATAAGGACCAAGAAGCATAGACGTCCGAAGGATATCGGCGAAGTCACCCAATCGTCACAGATGGATCTATCCGAAACCCCTAAAAGAACCTTCGCGATTAGGGTCTCGTGCCTGACTCAACTATTGCCGTGATCTCGTTATATGTGTCGAACATGTATAACCTGCGCAATACATGTTGCAAGGATTATCCCAGATCCTCAGTTGATAGAACCTTAAGGGATGCGTTCACAAAAGTGGAACAAATCTTGAGGCAAAGTTCTATGGTATGCCATTGTACAGTCTTTGGGCTTTTCCTCCAAGCCCCTAGCATTGGACTTATGCATTCTCGAAGCGTGAGACATATGCCGCAGGGCGAACGCACTGTTTTGGATACGAAGCTGGCTCCATGTAACCTGAAATTCTCCTAGCCAGGTCAAGGCTTTATGTCGTCGAGAATTTCGAAGAGCACGTATAGGTATACTTGATTTTTAGGCCAAGGGCCAATGTTCGTCTAAATCCAATTAGTTGGCTGTAATCTCGTGGCGAAGTCTACACGGTGACCTGCGTGAGTTAACCTTCTGAAGATTGAAATACCTGAGCCAAGAGTTTCAGGTTCCTAGTGATTCTAAAGTTTGCATAGCAGTTCTGTGGAGGCTAAGGCTCTTTGACCTTGTAGCATTACTGCTTTCGTTTGGAGATTGCATGACACGGTTTCAATGAACCTTTAGCCTAACGGTTGTCGGCGGATATTATCCAACGTAATCCAACACCATTTCTGGAACTGCGTGTAGAAATTGTAATGAAAAGTTGGGTCGATTTTCTTCCACACAGGCATTCAACCTTCTAGGCAAGACCTACACTGGTGTCACACAGGACAGGGTGCCTAATCCAAGCCAGCTGAGAGGGCACGAACAGTTGCGAATTCCCCTTAAAATGCTCGTTCCTACAAAATCGATGGAGGAGAAATGGTCAACTGTACTTGCAATGTCAATTTTTCGAAAGGGGTCTTGTCGATAGGCTAGCCAAACCAATGTACATGAAGAAACTGCAACATGATTAGCGTAGGGTCCGGATTAGTTGTTTCTACAGCTTCTGCTGGTCCAGTCTGGAATCTGCGCGTATTTCCAGGGTCTTTCCAAGCAACTCGTCCAGAAAATACCCATACCGCTGCCGACATCACTTCCAGGTACCAAAGCTCTGGTTCGGTCAACAGGCCGAAGATATCGCAACTTCTAGAGATGCTATATCGAAAGCATCAAGCGTCAAAGTTGGTGAAGGTTTTCATGAGTGCAGATGGGTAAGGAGTGGAGACTTAGTACATACATACGGTACACCGAAGAGACGGTGGCACGGGTGCTGTAGAGCCGCAAGGCCCGTGCACTCAAGGGCTCACGGGCCTAGGGCGGAGCGGGGTGGTGGGGCGCATTCAAGGGATTCTGCATTCGTACATCTCTGTGACGTTAACATTCTGCCATCTGGTCCTCAACCTCATATATCTCCATTCCTTCGCAAATAGACTCAATATAGATATAGAAGTTCTGGTCAAGATGAATAGTTTCGCAAGAACGCCTTTAGTAGCTCGATTTGCAAGTACCCTCCCACGTGTTCAATGTCGACTGTTCCATCCAACATCACATCAATCCACTAACCCTCTTTTCCACCTCGCAGCATTGTCTGCATCTCGCGAAGGCCAATTCATTTCGAAAGCATCGGGAATTTCTAGAGTGGATTATTCTCCAAACTCACAACTTTTGAGGGCGGAGGCAATTGGGTCAACCATACCAGTTGGATCTGGTGTAACAAAAAGTTCAGGGCATATACAAGATCAAAAACCCAGAATGGAGCGCCCTCAACCGACACTCATGGGAAGAATAAACGTGCAGGAACCTATAGCACAGATACAACATCAAGACTCTGAGCTAAGAGCAAAAGTACCTGCAGAACAAGAACGGCCAAGTACAGAGTGCAATACAGAGTACGAATCAGGTCGGGTGTCAAGTTCTCCAGTCGATCGATCAAGCAGCACATCGAAGGAAGATTCTGGGGAAAGCAGTGGTTCGCGACGGATCATCCTAGACCCACTCTTGATGGATCCGCAAGAGAAGAAGTATTTGATAAAATTATTGCGTCAATCATTGACTGCAAATCAGTTGCGGCTACTGGAGCGTAAACCACCGACGCAGGAATGCGGAATTGGCCGAGGTAACGAGCTTGTCCAAGCTGAACTGCAAGCGAGCGAGGATGGATACGTGTTTGTGAACGATCGCGAAGGTCTCATCAAATATTTGAAGAACAACGATGAAAGCGGAGTTCGGGAGGGTTTTATTTTTGGGATTTTCGCAGCTCTGCTTCTTGTCATGTGTGGGATGGGCTTATCGCGTAGAGAGACTCTCAAGAATCTTAACACTGGAGAAGCATCGAAGTCACTGGAACCGCGAAAGATGACGAAAGGTGTCGAACCAACTTCAAAATCTGACATCCAGCACGAACCTCCTAAAGCGCGGACATCGTGGTTTTGGTCGTCTCAAAAATAAACGTACAGCCTGTACCGAGTAAGAAAATATCATTCACCGACACGCTTTAACCAAAGAACGAACACCTTGCTTAGCGAGGCACTTTGGTTATATCTACAGCTATCTAATGTCTTTGGAGTTTACCTCCAATTCGGCATATGAGGAAAGCGGTTTGGCACAATGATTTGGTCCTTGCAAGAGCGGGCGTGCGCCGTGTGAAGGTAGATCGATTGGAGTTTCTGGTTTTCGAAACTTGCGACGCGCAGTGGTGGAACCTACGAGCATAGGGATGGCGTCATGAGCACATGCAGAGACGAATGCAATGAAAGATTGAAGGGGTAAGGGGAGGTCGCATCGGCGTAGAGCCGGTGTCAATTTCGGTTACGTGCTTTTTTGTTGTGCACTTTCTACAGCGTGACGATTTAGAAGTTTGCAAGCACGGTACTATTTAGCGAATACAATGCTGCAGTTTCTCTTATGGTCGTACTAATTAGCTTCTTCGATCCACTTCTAGAAAGCCAACTCCGCCAAGTCGAAACTTCGACTTGGGCTTGACGCTTGGGAAATTTGACGATAGCACTGCAATTCAATTGTTACTTGCGAGCTTCAATCCTGTGTCCAGTGGGAGAATGATAATAAGGTAACCTTAAACAATTTGTATAGTTCATTTTGCAGCAACAAAGCCGAGCCTTAGGTGTAGATCGTAGAAAATCCCGGTGAGAAAAAGCATTGCTCACTCTAAATTGCTCTGCTGATAATGATAGGAAACACTGCTTTTAACTCGTTACACACATCTATAGAAGTCATCACAAGAGCGTTCGAAGAACCGCTGTTCCGCTCAAATACAAGAAAATGTATAATTAACCCTGGTCTGGACCTCTATCGTGGCTTATCCACAACTGCTTTTGTAAATTTTCTTGGATTCTTCCGCAAGAAGTGCAAGGTCGTCCTTTGCCCATGGCATTGCGTGATGATAATTGATCTCGTGAAGCGTGCTTGTCTCCGGGCTAAAGTACGTTGCTTTTTGCTTTCTTGAGTATTCGAGAAACTCGTCTGTCAAACCGTGGAAGTGAACCGTAGGGATGGTGATAAGCTCGGCGTCTGCATGCGAAGTCTCACCGTTCGCAGATTTTTTTTTTATTGTCTCCATCGGAGGATTGACCCCGTTGCACAAAATGCCAAACCGAAGATTAAACCCATTACTTTCGTTTTTTGCAGCTCTCCGTTGCTGGTCCAGCAGTAGGCCACTTGCCATTCGGGTTCCTTGACTGAAACCAAGCACTCCCATCCATTCTTCTTTTGGAGCGTGCTTTTCCAACAATTTCCACGTGCGTTCCACGCCATTGGTTCCGGCAGCATCGTATCCGCTACCATCAACGAGATCAGGGCCATCGTAGACTTTGAACCAGTTTCTGAATGGTCCATAATCCTCAAATACCGGCAAAACTCCAGGACCAGCAGCTCTTTCAAATGGACCTTCGAAAAAGACGAATTTCATCTCATTTTTGACAAGCTGTTGCAGACGGATGCATTGTGTAGAAAAAACTTCGTTGTTTGAGCCTCCTCCGTGGAAGCAAGCGACAAGCCCAGGCTTGGTCATAGTGGTTGATAGAACGGCCTTTGATCTGAAAGTGCGTTCGTAAGTCTGGCTCTGATCAGAATTGAAAAAGATGTCTTAAAGAACCCAGCCTCGCGAAGCAAGATGGCGACTGAGGTCATTCCGTAGGATCCGAGGCTTACTTCTAGCTACTAATGGCATGGCAGATTTGAAGGGATCCTCCAGCCTTTGAGCAACTGGTAAGATTTAGTGTTTATATTATCAGCGTCTGTCAATACCCATCTAGTCTTTAGTGTCTGAGTAGCCATTTCGGCAATAGTTCGAGCCTATTTGGTTTACCACGGAAGTTATCCCCGTCTCTTTAGTCATCGGACCTTTACCCTGTGGCTGCCTCCGCATGTCATTCCCCTTTCACTCCCGCCTGCTTACGTGAGGTCCCACATCCGATCAGCGAAACAGAGCAACAAACACTCAACGGGCCAGACCAGCGATTAGTGACCAGCGATTAGTGACCAGCAAATAGCGACCGGTCTGTTCACTAATTCGATCATCCATCTTGCAAGGTCAACTTCGACCAAGACAAGCGTTTCGTACCAGTTGATGCTTTTAATAGAGTATGCTGAGGTTTCAAAGCTCTCAACCCTAATTTCGCACGTAAGTTTACTTGGATCAAAGCTGTCGGACTTTTATCTTGCCGCACCATTATACGGATGTAAGGAAGGATGTAAGGAAATATGTCGCACTTTTTCATGCGCATCCTCTGTAGAACGATCGCATGCTTTGCGACTGGGATTATCATCCTTTCTCGCTTCCCTATCCTATTCTCATTGTTATCTAACATTGTCGGGCCAACTCATGCCATCGCTTTGTACGGAATGTAGTCCATTGTTGGGCCGCGCGTATTTTGAGCGGCTGTAGAATAGCGTCGTTGGCTCAACATCAGCCCATGAAGAGAAGCATGATAAACGGTAGATTTTTGCATATAGATGTTCCTAAAGTAATTTTTCGATTGCTCTCCACGCTCTTGTCAGACAATCCACGAATTCGTCTCTGGTTGAGTACACCAAACCCGTTTGAAAACAGATCATGGCTACCCCGAACTCCGAAGCGCAACGCGTTCTCATCACCGGTTCCACTGGCAACCAAGGCTCCGCGGTTATCAACGCGCTTCTCTCGGATCACTCAGCTAAACCTATTCAAATTCTAGCTCTGACTCGTAATGTCGATTCTTCTCAAGCGAAAAAGCTTGCCGC
Organism: Astrothelium macrocarpum; assembly: GCA_021030915.1. NCBI lineage: Eukaryota > Fungi > Ascomycota > Dothideomycetes > Trypetheliales > Trypetheliaceae > Astrothelium > Astrothelium macrocarpum. The sequence continues at coordinate 498,633 of JAGEMR010000002.1, forward strand.
AAAATCGGATTCTATAAGCTTGATCAAAGGAGACCTATCCGATTGCAACGATATTTTCGCACAATGCAATGGTCCGGTTCATACCGTCTTTAGCGTCCAAGTGAATGTTTTTGGCTCTCCGCAAAAGAACCAAGAAGAGGTTATTTTGGCAAAATCGCTCATTGATACATCAATCGCAAACAAGGTCCAACACTTTGTTCAGGCGAGTGGAGATCGTGGCGGGCCGGAACGCAGTGAATGGGACGCCACTGGAGTTCCGCACTTTGCTACAAAGTTTCAGATTGAAAAATATCTCAAAGAAAAGGCCGGACCAGTAGGTATGAGCTGGACACTGCTTAGGCCTGTCTCCTTCATGGAGAACTATACACCGGATTTCCATGGTCGTGGTTTTGCCGCAATGTGGCATGGGATCGGAAAGAAACCTCTCCAACTTGTGGCAACAAAGGATATTGGAATCATCGCCGCCAAAGCAATTCAAGCGCCTGAGGATCTACGCTTCCACAACCAAGCAATATCGATAGCTGGCGACGAATTGACACAAGACGATGCTTGCAAAGTTTTCCAAAAGGTTTTTGGGACAAAGATGCCGATGATATTTCCATTCGTGGGCAATATCGTCCAATGGAAGATTTCAGAAGTTAAGGCTATGTTTGAATGGTTTAAAGAAGTGGGCTTCGCCGCGGATGTGGACGAGTGTAGGAAAATAAATGAAGGGCTGTTGGACTTTGAGACATGGTTGAGACAAGAGAGTGGGTTTGAAGGGTGGTTCTAAATTTTGCAATCTATCATAAATCCGTCTACTCTCTTATTGCTCTACTATTCTGTCTAATGTGACTTTGCGCGCCCACTGGTCATAATCTGCTAATAAGCGTTTGAATTAAATGACAAAGTAGCGAATACCGGTTGTTGACTCAACTCACCCTCCTGGCAAAGTTCCGGACTACATCGAAGGTCGAATGTTTCTGTACCGTTCGCGACACTGTACTCATCTATCGGAGCCGCATTGATCTCTTTCAGTGGCCAATGCATGACTGACCACCATTCAGAATCGAGACGATTTGCTATGCTTTGAATCATCCTTTCTGCCCAGTTGTTCATGAACCATCGATAGGGCGCATGGTGGACCGGAACGCACCAATGGGCTAAGATTACCAGAGCCATGGCATCGTTACATTTGAGTAATTCGTCAAATGATTCTGGAATGAGTATGAGCCACCGTAGAAGGAAATTCCAATTCTTAGGTCGCGACGACACAAGGGTGAAGAAATGGCGGAGCTGGTCAATGGTTTGTCTATAAACCGTGCGACTGGCCTCAGAGGCAATTAGAGACCTATTGCACTGCTCCAGCGCGCAAAGCGCCGCGTTGACACTTTCATCTAGAGCAAATATGTTGGCGTTTCTCTCCGGTATGAGGCCTTTGACAAAGAAACCATCGACCTGAGAGCGAATCGATCTGAAGAATCTAATCGTTGTTCGCAGAACTTCTAGCGGTTCCAAGAAACCTTTTATCGGGTCCGAAGCAGTAGTCTCTGACTGCGAGCAAATCCCAAGGGAGGTCATGAAGATTAGAATGCAAAACATCATGATCGCGGTGCTATCCTTCCGCTGAACGACATGACAAGAAGTCCGAAAGCAGTGAAGCGCACTATGATAATATTCAAAGGCAATCTGACGATCGAATTCGCGCTCCAAAGCTGCATGGTGCGCAGAGACGGCTAAAAGGCTAAACATTAGGAATGGATATTCTTGTGCCAATAGAGGCACCTCAGACTGCCATATTTCTTTGACTCGCTCGTTCAGCTCACGACAGAGGGTCAGGGAGGTCTTTTGCATATAGTGATGCATCAGCATTAGCTGCTCAATATTGATATTCGGCTGGGCTTGGGCGGCCCGTGGTCTACCAATGATGCAAGATGGATTGGAAGTTGTCTCCAGCCTAACATCCAATCTCAGTACATCATGAATATTCTAAAAATCTAATAGCCTGCGGCTTCAAAAGAGATTGCTTACGGTTCGTTTAGGCTTAAAAAAGTCCATTCCCCGTAATCGCAATCTATGCCGCGTTTGGTACAATGTCCACAACACGGCGGCGTTTCATCACACTTTATCCTTTTCCTCTTACACTGACTACACCCCCGCCTTGACTTGGTATGATCGCGCTTGCTACCTCCAGCCATAGATGGGCATCATGGATCATATGCAATCACCACTGTGAAAGAGCTTTAACAACATGCAAATTGTGGTGCTTGAGTTTTCAATATCACATCGGATCCTAAACATGTTCGTAAAGCCTCTACATGCCGTGTGGCTAAAGTGATTCAGTACCAATTTGTCATGGTACTCATGATCCTGAGAAGAGAGGAGTGATTTCGAATTCGAAATTTTTATTATTTGTTTCTTCGTATCGTCAAGACAGTAGAAATCGGTAGAGATGAGTCCCAAATTGTATGCAGAATCCCTATGTCTGCAAAAATTTAACACTGAGAGTAAATGTGTATGATGGATTCTCTTCGTGCATAAGAGAAGGAGATGGAAGGATCGATGAGCCGGGGATAGCGTGAGATAACCCCTACGGTCCCGTATCGGCACCAAGTTTTTCCGAATTGGAACGTCAATGCGATTGCACCGCCACAAGACGCGTTCCTTAGTCAATTAAGAGTGGTAATCACTTGACTCGATGAACCGTTTTCATTTTGTGAGCAAAGGATCGTGGCTTTCTCAGACAGGGATAGAATGTCATTTATTGCATCCACAGGCATGATTACTCTTGCGGGCATGGCGCGATGGCTGTAACCACTTTACAGGATGAAGGAAAGAAACAGCGACCATTCAAGATCTGCACATTGTGGGTACATGAAGAAAATTTCTCCAAAGAAGATGTTGTTTTTAATGCCTCGAAATTTGCGGAATGTGCCATTCAAGCTGGATCATTGGCTCGCATAATCGCCGTCAAGCCCACAACTGCGATACACGACTTTCAGAGTACGGGTGACTTGACAAAAGAAGATGAGGCTTCGAGTCATCGCCGTGGTAGTACAACAGAACAATGCAGGCCTAAGCAAGACATCTTTCATGAGATTGATCAACCATTTTATGACGAGAATGGTGCCAAACTCGAAGACGGTCGCCGATTGGATTTGGGGCGATATTACGTTTTCATGGCAGAGGATGCATCTTCTGAGATGAAAGCCAAAAGCCCGACGCTACAGGTATCGCTCTCGGCGCAAGTGGCAACTGTGTTTGGCTTTAGGAGAGGAATGCTGGTTGCCGTATCAGCCGTCAGTATTTCTTGACTGCTGGGTGTTTCCATGACATCCTGCCGACTAACCGGGTTTTTAGGCGGAAGAATCATCCCATACGGCATCACACGTTGAGATATCCTTCCGAGACGAGTATCTCGCTCGGGCTGACATGTGGAGATTGGCTGTTTCGCTCATGGGAAATCGGACCGTGTACAAAGGCCAGAAGCTGTTTTTTCTGGGAACCATTAAGGCAATAGTCAACAATATCTACGTCCACGGCGATAAGGTTCGATGCGCTTTCTACTCTACCAACTCGAAGCCAGTGTTCAGGAGTGAATCAGCACGGTACATTATATTTATCCAAATGTCCAAGGAGATGTGGGACTTTGATGCTGAAGGATCAGGTGACATCATGTTCAGCCGTGTTATCAATGGCTTTCTACCAGATCTTTTTAAACGTTGGACTCGCATACAGGCTCGTCACCTTGTAAGCATTATCCTGTTTACACGCGTGGAGTACAGCGCCCAAATTGCCGCCCACAGAGATTTACCAAACTTGGGCAAAGACGCACGAGGTAAGAAGACTGGCAAGCAGTCTCAAGATTTCTATAGAGTTGTCGCAATGGAAATGGATAGCGGAGAATGGCTTAAAATTTTGATGATGCTCAAGGCGGTATTTCAAGAGTTTTTAAAAGAAGTTTCTACGATAAAGGTCTCGGAGGAAGCTGAAAGCGAATCTGATGACCTTGCCGCAGCCTCGCAAAGCAAAACTATTCTTGCTGGAGAACCTACCTCGGCCATGCAAGGCAACATCCTGGAGGCAATCAATATGGCGTCTTCGCAGTTCTCCAAAGACTACATTGACCGAGATCTCGTGCGTACAGGTATATCGGCTGTTATCATCACTCCAGGCACAGGGGTCTATGAAGTCGAGTACAATATGCTGAAATCAACAACCGATATCCTCGTTGGTAATGGCATCGGAATCGATTTAGTCTGCTTATCAAGAATGCCTCTTCATTCTGTTCCATTATTCAAGTATCGAACTCCTGCGATTCTGTCAATGGCAACACCAAGTCAAGCTTCTCGCGCCTTCATAGACGCTGACAGCACTCCTCGCCAATCAGACACTCAAGCTGGTGGCCTCATGGCTCAGCATCTCCAAGGTTCGCCGTCAAGGCGATCAATTTTGGGTTCGAGTCCGCAGGGCAATCTCGGCGCTCACCTCAGATCTGGAGTTTCTATCGCTCCTGGATCATGGAGCTATGCTCTCCCACATTGGATTGATGTGTCTTTCTGGACTGGATCTACAGATCAAGATCCACTCTCAGAGACGTATTCTGGCCTGAGTCAGAAAAAGAAAAAGCACCAATTACATCACAATGGCAACGCAACATTCGTGCCTCGTTGTCGAATGCAAGAGCTTCAGAACATGGGCGTCATGGAAAGTGAGACGAGTGACATAAGTATTCCATATTTATTAGAGGAGACCACAGAAGCAAAAAAAGGTCGCCACGAAAGCAAAAACCAACAAAAATATCGTACTGCCTCGCACACTATTAAAGATCAAGCAACAACTCGGAATCGACAAGTGGGAGCTTCAAATTTCCAAGACAGTAAGCCGTCCAAAAATGGTAATCCTTACCAAGGCAAAACCAAAGATTCGGCCAATCTTCGGTGGATGGATGAGTATGACGAGAATGTTTTCCAGTCTCCGGATCAGGTGCAGCGGAGAAAGTTCAACGAAACTCCGTCGCCAAGCCCCATCACTAAAAGTTTCCCCAGAGAATCGGAAGTTGAATCTCAAATCAGTGCGTCTCCGGGCAGATACGGCCATTCACCAGTTATCTCGCACACGATGATCAGACATGAAACGTTGGATAGATCCATACTGCAAATGACAAAGGATGCGAGCATTAATCGGTCCAGAAAGGAAAGCACGGCTAGTAACACTACAACGCACAAGCCATCAAGATTATCACGGCAAATTAGTCTCGGCCCGAGAGGATTTGGTCTCGCACAAGCTTCAGCAAGTACAAGCTTGACTATTGATGCGAAACCTGTGGATAGAGCAGCTGCAGTAAATCGTGACTATGCCCCTGGGGATCTGGCAAGCTCGCAAAGCTCTAATCAAGTATCACGGCGGATCCAAGCATCTTTGAGTCGTGAACCATCCCGCAATGTGATTGGATCAACTGAAACGTCCCAGCAGAAGCAAAAAGAGAGAGCTACTAAACCAATATCAATACGAAGTTCCCAGGGCGAACTTGATTCTCTGGGTGTAATCAGCACACCAAAGGCACCTGATGCCAGCTCCCCAGTAACACAACGAAGCTCTACGGAAGGCATTGGGCCTATACAAGCTGTGTCAGCTGCAAATAGAGGTAAGCCTAGAATAGCTTTGTCCACTAGTGGAGGAGAACGAGAAATTCCAAACACGCTCTCACCAGTCAGTGCAATGTCTCCTTGGCTTACTCTGTTGAATCCATCGAATCCTAGAAAAGAAAACATGAGCATTGCAAGTCAGTTCAGAAGATGGCAACATGTATTTCCACGACCAATCAGAACATCTGCAATGAAATGGAAATCTCTTTGTTCGCCAGCAGCAGTGCCTCTAACAAACGAGAATTTTCCAACGTTGCATCAACTGACAACTGAATATCGCGAGAATCCGTACAAAATCAGTGCGAATGAAGATGACGACCTCTTTGAGGTTCCCAGGTCTCGACAAGCGCTGATACGGGAGCTCATTGCATTCCGACTTTCCCATGGATTCCAGCTCGTCGTGGGACCCTACGCTACTGCTGCAGCTGGCCGACCTCCCTCAGAAAACGTCAATGTCTTTGGCAAAGATTTTATGACCACTGATGGGTCAACGGTGTTCATGACTTTGGGTAACACGATACACCAATTGGTTTGTGCGGCCAATGGTGAGGTCGAAGTAAAAGGATTTCAAAGAAAGCCCACAACAGCAGTTGCACCGTCTGTACAAAGCCTATATGGTCGGTCATACAAACCTCTAATTCGGACGATGCTTGGAGAAGAATATGAGCCGAGGCAGCTCTCATTAGAAAGACCGGAGCCGGAGCTGAACTGGAACTACGTTGATAATTTTTTAGCTGGCTATCATGAAGACTTCTCAGATGTCTTGCGATTCTGGAGGGCTCGTTTTGTTCTGATTCCCGTGGAAATTCCGTCTCGACGCCCACTTGTGAGCCAAGATACTGACGAAGAAATCAGGCTGGAGGGTATACGGAAATTGACACAAATGTGGCAAAAGCATCGATTCATTTCGCCAGAAGAAAGACGTTATCAGACACCGCTTCAGCCAACAAAGGATGCGAATCCCCTTGCAATCGAATACCAGACTCGCGATCCATCCGCTGTCGTTGCGGCTGGTGTAGAGAACGCATTACTGATCGAATCTGACGGTGCAGGGCCGGAGACACAGCTCTTCTCGGAACAAGACCTGTACCATCAGTCGAATGTGGACTTGCAGAAGCTTGCAAAAGATATCCAGGGTGAGAACGGGATTCCCGTGATGGACCGCAGATGGCATTTGAGGCTTCACAGCAACTGCTTTGTGGGCATAGATCTTGTGAGCTGGCTACTGGAAAACTTCAAAGACGTGCAAACGCGCGATGAGGCTGTTGAGCTTGGAAATAATCTTATGCGACGAGGCCTCTTTGAACACGTCCAACACAAACACGAATTTCGAGACGGAAACTTCTTTTTCCAGATTGCCAGTATCTACCGGCGCAAAGAATCGCGAGCCAGTTGGTTTGGCGGGCGCAGAACAGTTCCTTCTACTCCCAGTGTCGAGAGCTCAAAAGGGTCACCATTTGGTGAAGCACGTGCAAAGACACCCTCGGATGATTCACCTTTGGGCTCTGGGTACAAGACACCCACCAGCGGATCAGCGGCGAAGCCCAAGGTTGCTCTCAGCCGTGTACTGCGATTTGACGTAGATCATCGCAAACGTTCTTACCGTCCTGAGATTATCAATCTGCATTACGATCGACTCCATAATCCGGACAATTGTTACCACATTCGCATCGACTGGATGAATGTCACAGCAAAGCTGATTGAGGATACAATTGTGACTTGGGCAACGATGGCAGAACGATATGGTCTGAGACTGGTGGAGCTTCCAATAGCTGAAGCTTGCAAGATTTCACAGACTCATCCTTTCCGCTCCGCGTTTCTTATTACCTTGGCCCTCCAACCGCCAGAAGCACCTCCGCTGCAATACATTGATTCGACATCGTTCACACCATATGGAAAGGCGGAAAGATTTGTCTACCACAAAGCACTTTTAAACCATCAGGGCTTCGTGCTGGATATCGAATCAAAAGACAGCTTTCCCCCTGACGTCAATGTCACATACTCATGGGGAAAACCTGATTATCAACTTACACAATATGTTCACAAGTCTGGTCTCGTACTGGCGCAAATTACCGAAGACGGCAACTTCTTGCTACTTGGCAATCGGTTGTACAACAATCGCGCGGCAGCAACGAAGGAATTCAGCAAGTATGACAAAACGGATAATCCAGATCGGAGACCAGCTACGGCGGTGCAGAATATGGATAGAGGCTCACCATTCTCGTCACCACTGGTCCGAGCCATCTCCGATCACTCGTCGCCTGCCTTGGCATCAAAGCTTCCAGCAAAGGCCACGGTCCAATCCGCTGTATCAATCAAAGATGAATTGGAGGCCTTTTGCCAGAGTTCAGCCGGGCTACAAGCTTTCTATAACGAGGTATTTAAAGCTCACAACTCACCAAGCCCAGGTGTCACTCCCAGCCTGGACGCTACGATACCCTCGCTGGGACTGCCACCAAGCATTATTGTCCACAACACAGCAGCTCCAAACCAATCAGGGGCTGTAGTGTCAATGGACGCGCCCAATGGTGAATCAAATGCAGAGGAGGGGTGAGCACGCGTCACTACATTCACCCAAGCTGTCCACGGCTATCACTTTGCTCATTGTAGACTTTTGAAACATGGTAAGATAAGGCGCTCGAATGGGTCGGGGTGCTTTTGAGGCGATCTGGAAGGTTGATTTAACCGAGATACCCGATCTTGTTTCAGTCGCGATATTCTGTATAATGACAGGCGGAAGTTGATTGGCGCGTTCGCATTAGGCGGTGATGCTGTGAGGTCTGCAGATGTGCTGTATATCATTGGTGTCCATTCCCTCACATCCGGCGAGCCGATTAGGCTGCATGCGACCATTGCCGATCATCCTATGTTTTCCTCCTGCAGATCACCACGTACATGAGCAGACGAGGCTGTCGTTGCGCGGTGTCACTCTGGAGGATGCGCAACAGAAACAGCAGCGCTGCCACGTTTGTAGAGTTTCGCACGTGAGCTGCACCGGACACGACCAGCGCATTCAGCAAAGGCGCAGGCGGAGGAGATGGTGGTGTTGGATTATCGATTTGCTGGGATGCGGGCCAACATCCTGGTCGGATGCTCACCGCCAGGCCCGCTGATGGAACATCCACATCACCTTCAAATTCCCGCACTCCCCAATTCCACCCAGCACCTGCCTCCGATACGTGACGGCCTCTGTCGCTGAGCTCCCAGTTCAGCACTGACTCCGTATAATTACCCATTGACCCTTTGTGGTGACCGCGTCACCACCAGACAGCCCTCTGCACGCCCTGGTCCCTACAGCCGAAGCGCTCGCCGAGGTATACCTCACACAGCTTCAGCTCACTGCCTCACCAACTCTCGCGCGCCCACTGCGGCGCCTGTGTTGCTTCACCCTCTCCGTTCTAGCTATGCAACTGGCGTTTCCTTATTCTCTAGCCGCTGACGGAGACGGAGTGGTCAACCTGGCGCAAACAGCTCCCCGCTCAATGGCCGGCCACTCCCCATATCAATAATAATGCTTGGACAGCTTTTCAGTTCGTTGAACCCTTCGCGGCGACCTCCCTCTCATCAGACCCCTCCGCTGGAATCCGTGACCGAAGACACTCACACCCGCCATCTCCTCTTTCCTGATCCCGCTATCCTTTCCCAGGCACCAGGACAGACTTACCCCCTACAAACCGCTCCGGATGGCAACACGATTGTGACGCCCGGCGCGTATGATGGCAAGAAAGGCGACTTTGATCTCGAGAGCGCCAGAGATGTCCGGATTATTATTGCCCAGGAGGATGTTGGACTACAGCCCAAGTCTATCTTGTTCGATTCAAAGCCGGCGCCGGTGAATACTGTGGCGCCTTCAGCGCCTGTGACTCCTAGTCACACCAGAAGATCATCGAGGGGAAGTGGAGTCTTCTCCTGGCAGGATGCTGCAGATGCCGCTCCAACCGCTCAACTGAAGCCGAGAGTAACCGTTCATACTACGCACGCGCCCAGCATTGATTCGAGAAGAACTTCTCTGACCAGCGAACCGCCATCACCTGGGGCGTTTAGCGCCAGTGCCTTCCAACGGTCACGTCGACGGAATATTTCGAATGCGTCCATGCCCAATATTGATGAAAACATTCACGGTCGCCTGAATCGAGACTCAAACGATGAATTAAAGACGTGCCTGGATTGCATGTTCGGATCGGCTGCTCTAAGCTACAAAGGTCCAACGACAAAGCTTCATATTCTCCCCTTGGAAAACAAGTCCTGCGATGGCTATCCAGTATACGGGTTCGATGGAGCGAGTTCCTTTGGCCGGTCTGAAGGTCGGAAGCGAAGCCAGTTGGTGAAGTCTTATACTGTTGGTAGCTCGACTGCTCTCGGAGATGACTTGGATTCGAGCAAGGCACGGTCTGGCGCTCGGGAGGGACGTCGTCGGACCATACTTATCACTCGAACCTTTTCGGTTCCTTTACCCAATAGCGACGATGTGCATGAGAGTATCCACGAACAGTTGACTCCTACTCCCCAAAACTCTTTACCAAAAAGCGGAGGGAGCTATCCATTTCCACCTGCGGAAGTGAGCAGCAACTCTCCACGGAATGGACAGCGACGTTCTAAGCAACGACGATCGCCTACTTATGCCATCTCAGTGATTATGCAATTACCTATCAGCGCTGCAATGCCAACTTCTTTACGACCAAACCATTCAAGCGCCGGTCGTAGACCATCTAGCTCTTTGCGTGCGCCAGATTCACTAGCATCCTCTAGCGAATCAGATGGGCGTTCGGGATGGACCATTCTAGATCCAGTCTTTGACTTTGAACAAATGACGGCCAGCTTGAATATGAGCGATGCTGATGATGGAGTTGATTACGTGGTTCGCCATTGGGACGTCATTTCCCGGACACTGACGAGCATGCAGTTCATTGTTCAGGACAAAATTGAAGCGCTCCTTAAGGCTGCCGAGGGACCTGCTTCACCTGGCCCTTTTCGAACAAGCTTTCAAGACAGCCAGCACAGGACCGGACCACGAAGGGTTCAGCCACTACATCCAAATGCCTTGGCACTGGATGGCGATATCAAGGTGCTCTCTGACAGGGCACGAAAGAGGATTGTGCGAGGAATTGAGATTCCAAGAGTGGTTACCGGCCAGGCGCGGTGGGGAGTGTGGCGAGATGAAGCCCGTCATATTGGGAGATGGGCTGGCACAAAAGAAGAAAATTTCTTCTTCTTCAATCTTCTCACTGCCTTTCTTGGCACGCATACTGAATGGCTTGCACTTCTCGGCCCGTTGCAGTACCGGAGACGATACCATGAGCAACAAAAGCAAGCCATTAGTGAAGAGCAAACCATTTCCAGTCGAACTATCATCATTTCTGACAATAAGATGGTTGCAAGAAGACTTGTTTTTCTACTTGCTGCCTTCCTGCCTTCTTCACTTGCATCAAGAGATGTTGGCTTTTTGGGAAGGCCGAGCTCCTCTGCTTCGTTCCGAGCTCAATCTCAGTCGCCACCAGCAAATACCACGGTCTTTAGACAGCCATCTCTACGGCGCACTATCAATAGAAGAGGCAAGCCTCCTCGAACAAGTGCGCATAATCATAATGTAGTAAGGGAGAGTAGTCCAATCCGTCATGAGATTGGTACTTCTTCTCGTCCGTCTTCGAGGCGTTCTTCGGACGCTCAGTCCATACGGGCCTCAAGTCTTGCAATACCTTCAATAGATGGCGGACGGAAAAGCAGTGCTGCCACCGCGTCAACTGTCACTCCAACCTCCGCGCTACCCGTCGCTCATTTTGCGCTTCCGCGTGCTGCTACTGCACCAAATGCAGATACCACGGATAGACCCGATAGCAGTGACTCCCTCGTGTCTGTCAATTTAATGCAGACCTTGCAACGGAATAACAGCGCTCAAACGAGCAATCACAGCAATGAATCACAGACCCGTTGGGGTAGCTTAATGAGCAATTTTTGGAGCACTACAAATCGGCGAGGATCAACTACATCTACAAGCGAGCTCCCATCTTCTGCCGAGGAGGGATTGGGAATATCGTCTTTGCCCAGTCAAATGCAACATGCCCGAAAACTATCTGGTGGCAATAAATTGCAAGAAATGGTCAGAGAAGTATCGACGGCAGACGGAGAGCTCTATGCAGAAGATCTCGAAGAGCAACAGACAACTGACAATGAAACGGCTCTTCCATCACCGCTTCATCGCCCCGATCATAACAGAAATAGTGCGACAACACCTGCTCAGGCAATCCCAGACCGATCGCCAGTCAAATCACCTCTGAAGGTGTCTGTTAATGAACGTGATGGGGTAATAGATGTTGATGTTGGATTGTCGAGCTTTGGGTCTCCTATGCAATCACCTCTTCTAGCAGGCTTTGCATCGACTTCTAGTCTGGATGCCTCCAGCTACGGCCACGCTTCCGTTTATTCTGGACCACCGGTCGATACCGACCAACCAGTCAACGTCGCCGGCTGGCTCAAGCATTTCCACGAAGACTTTGCTCTCCAAGCCGTACGCCAATACGACAGCCTCGAAGCCGACATCAGACGCTCAATGAGCTCCGAACCAACTCCCGTAACCGCAGCAGCTACCCCTTCCCTGGAAAACGGCCCAACCGACAAATGGGTCGACGTCTGCAGCGCCCTCATCGCCGACACACAAACCTTCTCCATCAAACGCCTCCGCCTCCGCCGCCGCGTCCGCCTCGTCCCCGCGCCCAGCCAACCCGCCGTGACGCCCGGCCCCTTCGGCCCTCCCACGCGCCACCTGCACCACCAAACCCTCTCGCAGCACGCCATCCCGGCCATCCCCATGACCGAACACCACCTCGAAGAGCAGTTCACCGAAGAGCCCGTCATGGACATGGACGGCACGCTCGTCGACGCCGTCGAGCGCGTCCTCGCCCACTCCACCTCCACGGCCGCCTCGTCCGCGCCCTCCTCGCGCTCCTCCTCGTGCAAGAAGAAAACCCCGCGCCACCCCCACCCGCGCAACCCGGTCCCCACCGCGCCCCTCGTCGATCCGGCACCATCGTCCCCGGCACCCGACGATGTCCCGCCGACCGCCGATGGCAAGCCGCTCCCCCCCGAGCAGCAGCAGCTCCCGAGCCTCGAGGTGCCCCGCCAGGAGTGTCGCCGTATGGTGCTAGGCGCGCTGGAGCAGGTGGCGAGGAGCGTGCAGGCCGAGGGGAAGCATCGTGGTGGACCCGGTGCCGCGATCGATAGTACGTTGAGGGAGGGGGTGAGGAAGTGGTTGAGTGAGGTGAAGGAGGGTGGGGAGGGGGGTGAGGGGTGAGGGGTGATTTGGTTTTGGTCTTGGAGGATAGAGGATGGGAATAGAGGCATGAATGGGGAAGGGGGGTGGGAGTTAGCTTTTGATTGCTTGCTTGCTTGCGTTTGAGCGGGCGTTTTTGGGAGATGCGGGGATATCCTAGGTGCATGGGATTTGTAACTGGAATTGAGCTCTAGATGGCTAATGTATTTGATGAATCTTTATTGTTGTAGAACTTGAAGATAGGAAGGTTTGTAATTGAGCATTGGCAATGTCGATCTTGATCGTGGCCATATTATGTAGCTCAAAATGCCTCAGAGCCTAACCCGGAGCTAATGGCGAGTACGAATCGTATACTAGAAACTTCCTTGTTATGTCTAAAAATTCCCTAAGATTTATAGAATATAACCTTGGCAATTCCGCATAAATCTGCTGTGGAGCCTACGCCTATTTCGAAGATCGACGGGTCGAACGCGGTCTGGTCGGCCTTGTTTTAACATCCATGTGCACAATCTTATTTCTGGTAGAATATTCTATTGCTTTTCAGGTCACATACTTTGAAAAATCTAAAACCAAGAATAGAGCGAGGAGGAGTTTCCTCGCACATGTCAATTCAGACAATACCACGAATAAAATCTTCTGCGTATCTGGCAAATCTCGACAGTATCCTTTCGCTATGATCATGCTGAACGACGCCCATGTTGGATTCAATGATACGAGGATACACCTGTTTCCAGTAAGCTTCGTCATAGTCATCCAGACATTTTTTGACAGTACACCACCATGTCTCGTGTTTCGAATGATCAATCTGCGGATTCCTCATGTCGGAAGAATCCCTTTCAACAGCTGCTTCAGGCATGTAAGTTTCTTCCCATTCTTCCTCCGTCTCCCATCCGGATCGTTCGCTTTCTGTATCTCCAGTTTCGTTATGACTACTAGGCATGTCTCTGTCTGGCTCATCTCCGCAATAGTCTTCACTACCACTTTCAAAGTCCACAGTGTAGGTCTTGGACCTTGACTTCTTAGGACAATCTTCGTTGCATGTTTTCAATGCCCTGGTCCAGGCGCGTAGCGTTCTGGCGTTATGCTGTTTGGCATAATGACATAACTCCTCTATGACCTTCAGCTCTCTTACTTTAGCACCACCATGGTTCAGCAAGAGTCGAAATATCTCAGTCAGCCACACCTCTACGCGGACCAATTTCTTGAATCGATGGCGTATCCATGGAGGCTGATCGCTGTCTCCATAAGAATGTTCTGTCAAGAGCCAGATGACGCCTGCTCCTTCGTAAATAGCCGTCTCCATAGCCTCTACCACGCAATGTTTGCTTCCAACCCCTGAAAAAAGCGCACCACGGTCCAAAAGCTTTCTAATGAGATCCTTTTTCAAGGACAAGTGTTTTTCGACGTCTTTGACATAACTAGTCACCCAAAAGCGAACATGGGGAGCGACGTATGAACATGCATCAATGAAATGGTAAGACCTCAGACTGCACAGCTCTGCCAGTTGCAAGGCATGCCAAGATATCTGCCACTGGCTTTGGTTGATGAAAAAATTTAAACTTTCTGCCCAAAATAACTTCTTGTAACCGTATGCTCCCGGAAAGTCGTATGCAATGTAGGCGCCGTCATCCACACAAATTAAAGCTTCCTCGTTATAGAAAGGGTCGGTATGAGCGCGCATCAACAATTTCCTGAGGAGAAAGTCGAGATAGTCCATCTGCGATGCACCGAAGGCAGGAAGAGAAGCTGTTCCAGACAAACAGAGGGCAAAGAGGCTAGTAGGATTACTCGTGAACAATTTTAGAGCATTGTAGCCTATGGTACCGAGCAGGAACTTCACTTACGTCTCGTCTAAGTCAAGGCATCCTGCATCAAGTCCTGAATTCAACAGCAGATCTATAATTGCATCCAGTCCTTGGAGCCGACTTTGAAGATTTTCGTGCTTCCCGATACAAACTGCAAACTCCCAGTGGCGTGAGAGGGGAAAGATGATTTAGTGTCTCTGTCTTACCTTGACCCCAACCGCAACAAAACCGAGAAGATTCCGCCCGTCTCTATCGATATCATAAGGGGACGCCTTATTCTCGTCGAACGATCTTCGAATGGCCCCCAAGTCGTGTGTAAGACATGCTTTCACGATTTCAGATCTTTCATCCACTTGATTGACCGTGCTCAAGTTCCAGTGTGAAAGATTAGGGATACGAGTTCGACCCCAAATATTCCATGTTTCATATTCAAGGACAGCCCCATAGGACATGAGCCAGGAAGCGGGCAAGAAGGTCAAAGTCGTCTTAGAATGTGTTTTTTCTTCTGCACGGTCGTTGGCTTCTTCTCGGACGTATGAGGGGATAGTAGTTGTAATAGACAGGACACCAAAAAAATCTTCTTTGGGTAATCGTTGTGCTTGGAAATCGGGGCCCCGTTTTGCCGTTTAGGGACATCTGTTCTCATTTCGGCCAATTTCGACCCCAATGGGTGAATGTACGTGCTCGTTATCTTCTCTGGGCATTTACGTAGCACACAAATGGGTGTTATAAAACTATCCCGCTTTATTAACAATAGATCGCAAGCAAATCGGTATATTTATTATAAAGATAATTCAAGACGAAAGGATGAGGTTTGGGTATATTGAAACATGCTAATCTTCTGATTACTCGCCAATACAAATCAACTCAAATTTTATCAAATGACATCTCTTGCTGTCTCCGCGCCCAGGCGGAGACTTGAAAAACGACGCTCCTTTCATTTCGCCGGATTCTTTAATAGCGATATTATCTCCTTTTGCTGCTCCAACTGCTGCTCCATCTGTCGTCTCAGCTGATCCAACTGATCCTTGCTGTTCTGTCTCTGCTGCTCCAACTGTTGCTCCAACTGCTCTTTACTGTCCTCTCGCTGCTTCTCCAACTGCCCTTTACTGTCCTGTCGCTGCTGCTCCAATTGGTGCACAAGCTCTTTTATTTGCACAGCCATCTTGGTCATTTCTTGTCGTTGTAAGGCACTTGCAGATTGGCTAGGTAGCTTGAATACTCCTTCATTCTGCGTGGGGGTCTTTTGAGAATCCTGGTACGAACTCGATTTGTCGAGAGACACGTCAGAACTGGCTAAAACAAGCCCAGTCTGCTGTGGCGAGGGTAAATGCATGACAGCATCCTTGATCCTTTTCCGATGATCTGGAGCGAACTTTTCATAAATGTTCATCACAAAGTTGTATGCCTTATGTCTGTTCATCCCGTTTTGAACAGTCAAACTGAAATGGTCGATTTGGTAATGGTAATACTCTATTTCTCCTGAGCTTTCCGGCTTAATGACACCGTAGTGACCATACAAACTAACCAGGTCGTTATCGTGCGATACGGTGAACACCAAAACTTGACCACTGAGCTCCTGTACACGATGGGGTTCTGTATGACCGAAAGCCTCTTGATATAGTGCTATAATGGCTCTCACAGCGATACTAGCACTGTGAGTATTTTGTCGCCCAGCTTTGTTCATTCCTGCCTCTCCTGTCTTTGCCTCACACATCAGGAACGGAAATAGAATCTCTGGAGTAAATCGAAATGGTTTGTCTGGTTGAGCATAATTTTCGAGTTTTTTTATCTCCTCATCGGTGAATGCATTTTGTTGAAGACCAGCCGTATAATCTGGTTTGGGTCTCGTGCTACCCATTGTTGCACATCGAATCCAGTCCGCATTAAGCTCGTCGCACATATAGTTATGTTCAATTTCTCCTCGAAAGAAGAGATTTTCTGCAGATGGAACAATCCAAGGCATTACGTCCCTTTGAGTTCGAGCTTCATTCAAATGCTGGACGCGTTCGAGAACTTGAGAGAATTCCTTGATTGTAAAGATTGAGGATTTGTTAGTCGTGCGGTCACCTTTAAGATAATCCTCGCAAAGCTTCTCACTGTCTTTCTGAAGAAACCGCGATGTCCTCATATGAGCGCCGTGCGATGCCATCCGCTCTTTTACATCGGAATGATGTGCGGATTGGCTTTGTCTCTTGCCTGGAGACATCTCGGAGACGATAAGAACTTGTCGACAGAAATCTTTCGGCCAATATGAGGTTGCCGCCCAGTTAGCAACAGGGTCAGCCGCATTTATATCTGTGTCTACTTGTTCTGATATGCTCTCTCCTTTTCCTGAATGCGCTATGGGCCCTTCCTTAGAACAGGACTTGTGAGACAAAGTCGTCTTTCTTTTGCTTCCCGATAGCTGCTCATGAGGGGTGGCCGACGATGATAGTGGTAGCTGCTGGCGCGCTTGGCTTCCTCTCATAGCAGTCTTCTTGAGTGCTTCCAATCGAGCACTTCTGCGGAGAGGTTCTTTGCCTTCCCCTGCAGTCAAAGTACTCTCCTGAATTGGAGGCTTACGGCTAGCTTGTGGAATATCGCTTTGATAAGGTCTCTGTCGCTTGGGCATTGTGTATCAATGCGAGAGATAAGCACCGTTTGGAAGAAATAGAGATGATAGTGCAGGTAGCCGCCAATGTCATTTCCGGGCCGACAGGAAACCTATACATGAGTATTAGTGGTATCTACTTTTGCTTATTAATAATGACCGCTAATTGTACACTCCCGGCTCCCACGGCAAAATCCCTATCTGTAAAACGCTATGTGCTGGGGAATCGAGTACAAATTTGGCGCGCTCCTCTGCCCAGGCAAAACCATGACGGGAGGAACAACGCCTAAAATTAGCGTATGTTAAATTAGCTTTTGTCCCTTTTTTTTTGGTAGCACTAGTACTAAATCAGAAATGAGCTGCTAACAGTGAAATCTTAGTGTATGGGCGCATTCCTTAGAAGTGTACGGGCGCATTCCTGAGAAGTGTATGGGCGCGTTCCTTTAGAAGTGACAATCTAGATTTCAGAGACTGGTGCGCCCACTTTCCAAGTACAGTCGTTGGAAGTCAAGCTTCCTTACGTGCAATCTTGTAATAGTTTGTCAAATAGCTCACCTTCTGCAGGATGCGTTTTGGCAACAAACGTCTTAAGAAGTTACACAGTGGCCACGGCTGAAACGTTTACGCTTAGATACAATCATTCCAGTATAAAAACTAGGTTTGTTCAAAAGACAGGGAATTCTTGGCAAGGACATTAATAGATCTGGATCTTGTAAATTAAAGGTATCAACGTCTTATCAAAGACTTGTGAGGATATGTGGTCAATGCTATGAGCGTTATGGAAGATAGCAATAAAAAGGGCGGATTAGTTCGCTAATTGTCAAATCTTGAGATGTAGGTCTTAGTCGGTAGTTTATTGTTGAAGCTTGTGGCGTATTTGGTTGGATGACAGTGAGTGCGGCACTGCTAGATTAAACTGACAACAACGTCCATTCAACTATGACTGTAATGAAGCTATTCAAAGGTACCTACTGAGTGATTCAACGAATACATAAAGCTACGTAATCCCTACGCGCACTTTATCCCTGCGCGCTCTCTAACCCTACATACTCTTTATCTCTGTGTTTCTTATCCTCATATTTTTCACTCCTTCACACGTCTTATTTTTACAATGTAACCAAAACGCTGAATAAAAATGGAAAAAGTCAATTTAGTGTAGAGTTTTGTACCGTCTAGCAATGTATATCATCTGACAACGCATTCTGTAGATGATATGTGTCATTAGACAGTACGACACTCTATTCTAAATTCAGATGTCATTGCTCTCGTCCCACTTTTGACAGCTTGGATCAGCTGAAACAGCGATAAAGTGCGCTAAAATAGTGAAAACAGGCACCGGGCTCCCCAACCCATCATTCTAAAGGAGAATACTCCAAAGTGCGCATATTTATCATTCGGAAAAATGAGTGGGTCTCAAGCGCAAAGAGAATTAAGACTCTCAGGAACTAAGATTTATCAGTAAAATCGTATAAACTATTTAAAATTATCTCACTTTTAGACACTCTATAGTGAGCAATATTCATTGAATTCACCATCCTTATTCCAGATGTAATTGGTGACTCTGGGGGTATAGAGACCCAGGGGTTGTGGAGGTCCTAAGGGCACAGAATCCGTAGATATACAAGAGTGTGGAGATCTTAGGAATAAGAATACCCTAAGAATACCAAGGCCCCAGGGATACTGAGATTCCAATAAAAGCTAAACACAATATGCAAAAGCTGATTTCATGCAGACTAAGTTTGGGCGCCGTTTTTCCCATCTTGGTTTTGGCAGTCCAGGCGAGCTAAAGCAGCGGCAAACTGAACTGAAACGGGCACCGGATTCCCCAGGACATCACCTTATGAGAGTAAAACGTCGCTGACTTGCAGTGGTTGACTTCTTCATCCAGCTGGCTTCAGGCTTCAGAAAACTCGCGCGTGGCTCAACATTTTTCTTACTCTCGGCTTGGCTAAGACGAGATTCGGGAGCTAATAGGCCTCGCATTTCCATTCTCAATACCTAATTGCATTTGAGCCTTCTGCCATGATTCAACATGTTACTTAAGATGTCGTATCATGCTTTTCGAGACTGCCAAAGATATCTCGTGTTTGAGGGCATCATGCAGGATGAATTTGTTTTCCATTTGCTCTTGTACCAACGTCTGTGCGGCCTGCTCTGTCCTCTCAGCCACAGCACATATTTCCTCAACCGTATGAGAGATATTGTTAATCCTTCCCTTTGTTTCGCTCGTGATCTCGACGACTTTTGTCATCGTTAGAGGCATAATAGAGGATGTCACTTTAATCTCTTCCATAGTCTCATGTAATGTTGTAGCGGCCACTCCTATGACTTTCTGCTCGTTTAAGAGAGCTGCGAGAGATTGATTTACGGCATCAAGTTGGTGAGCTTGACCTGTTTGCTGATTCCTGATTGACGTTAGACTTCTTCGCAGCAGACAGTGTCGAAATGCCCATCTGTAAAAGCAGCAATATTGCATCTCAGAGACGTTTCCGCTCACCTTGATATATTTGCACTAGCCTGCAGAAGCATGGCTTTTGAGCATTCCAGGTCTTCAAGATACCTTTCCAAGTCCGCCTGCCTGAACAACATCCTCACTTGGCTCCATAACCTTTGTCTCCGTTTGGTATACTGATTGGGGTCCACTTTCTTCACGAACTCCAGAAGCTCCTTTAGACGAGTCTCACAATGCCTCAGAGCTTCCCCAAGCTTCCCATTGTTACCAGGAGAAGAGTTTTGGATTTTTGTAAGAATGGACTTGAGAGTCTTAAGCTCCTCGCCCAAAACCTGTACCCTGTTTGGAGCGTCCTTGATTCCGCTAATAAAACCGTGAAGAAAGGTTGTACCCTGCACAAGCTGACCTGCGAATCCAGCTATAGACACAGCACCGGTTGCAATGCCAAATACTTCCGCCATGCTGCATCACGAGTCCGTAAGGAGGTATAGAAGACAATCTAAATAGCAAATGGCCTACGGGACGTCATGGATTTATGCTGTGGGTGTACAGCCGCGCGCTGCCACTTCGCTGCCCGGATTGAAAGGTACCTTAGCCATGATTGGTTGGTTCATAGAGCATTGCCCTGCTTATTTGCAGCCTTGCGAGACGTAACAATCGGCAGTCCAATGTCTTTACAGCGCGTATGTCGGGTTTGCACTCGATGGAAGGAGCATGAAGGGATGAGAACGACTTCAGATTGGGCGACGTTTAGATGAACTTCTTGTGGGTCTGATGTGATACCGAATTTCCTGCATAGTAATAGTTTTGCTTTTTCCACAGGAACGAGAGGAGACCGTTTCTCGTTCTTTTTTGTGCACTGCTTTCTTGGCTCCACAGTTTACTTTAATGTCGGGTGCATATCTTTCCGTTTCATCCTACACTGAGGATGCAGTGGCTACGTAAGACCATCTGCACTCATAGCCGGCTTAGCTTAGCATCCAGCTGCAATAAATATGTTTGATCATGCGTAAGCAGAGAACGAAAGACATACCCCGAACCAAAGCACCGGAAAAGAAATATGCTTGTGCTCTCTGATTTTGGGGTCAGTGGATTCGGCAGGGATTCAGGTGGTGTGCAGATAATCCAGCCGATTTGATTGATGATCTTCTTTGAAAGTCAGTCATTTTCATTTTGTTCTATCCAGTGCCAAATACCATCTGACGACCATCTTTCGTTAGCACCAAACGTCACAACTTTCCATAAGTCGCCCTGCACCCATCTACAAAAAGTAATCTGCCACCGGCTTCTTCGCCGGCATTCCCCTCGAATCTTGCGGCGCCGCCTCGAAAACCCTATATCTCCTCCCCGGCCCACCCAATCTCTTCCCCAACACTTCCCCCCCCATCTCCCACCCACCCCCCAACCCCGCACTCCTCCCGACATCCCCATTACTCCTCGCCACCGCCCCACCCGCATTCCCATCCTCTCCCAGCTCCAAAATCGCCGCCACATTCCCACAGCGATAGCAATAATTCGGCGCACTCCACACGGTAACCACCTCGGCCTCAAACATCTCCTTAAACCCCTCCATCACCAACTGATGCGCGCGCGCCACCATGCTCAACCCATTCTTATGGTTGAAGCATTTTACAATGTCGCTGCCGAACAGGAACCCGGCGCCCCGCGGCGACAGGCCCCACCCGTCGATCTCGTCGGGGTCCGACCACAGCAGATCGCACATGGCCCCTTCGTGCGGCACCTCCTGCTTGCGGTCCAGTAGCCGGATCTTGTCCAGCGTGTCGATCAGCGGCGAGAGGCCGCCGTGCACGCACAGGATGGCGCCCGTGGGCGTGTTGGTGGCGCGTGTGCCGCTGCTGGCGGAGGTGCCGGGCGCGCCTGTTTGCGAGGGGAGTTGTTGGGAGGACTGTTGGCTTGGGGACGGGGAGAGCGTGGCTTGGGAGTCGGGAGGCGGGGCGTCGTCGGCGGAGGAGGAAGAAGGGTCGGTGTCGGAGGGTTGGGAGCTGGGGAGCTGTTGGGCTTGGGGTTGTTGGGTGGGAGAGCGGCGTTGGCGGGGGTAGCGGTTGGTGATTTGCCCGGATGAGTTGAGGATTTCGATTTCGATGTCCGAGGTGTCGGTTGGCATGGAGACAGCGCTGGCGGGGTCGGCAAAGGGAGCGGAGGTTGGGGAGAGGTCGGAGGAGGCGCCGGTGACGAGGGCGCCTAGAGCGAGGTAATCGAAGACGTCGCAGCAGTATCTGTTGATGTTGGGATGAGAAGAGTCCAAGCTGAATGGGGTGGCAAATTAACAAACCTCCAGACGTTGGCGCTGCCATATTTTCGCAAGCATTCGTCGTAGAAGCCATATACTGTTGTTATTTGTCGTGATTCATGATTTCCTCGTATAAGTGTTATTCGATCTGGGTATCGTACTTTTAAGCAAAGGAGGAGAAGAAAGGATTCGAGCGAGTAAAAGCCTCGGTCAACGAAGTCGCCTATTCAAGATGAGCTTGTAATCTCCATGTAGTGCCACTCGAAATTGTTCGAACCCATGAAAAGGTAATTTGTGTCCGGCACATCTCCACCAACTCTAAAGAGCTCCATCAGGTCGTGGAATTGTCCGTGTATATCGCCACATATCTAGACGCAAAGTGATGAGCTGCAATTCCGAGTACAAATGTCTTGGGCCTCCTAACCGTCACCGGCGCGTCCACTCCCACCACATTCGCCTCTTCTATGAGTAGTTCTCGTGCCTTGTAGCATAATTCTCTGACTTGAGGTTCTGGTATCGGGCGACACGCGCGAAGTTGTTCTATGGCTCTGCAAATCGGACCGTTAGGTACATGCACGACTATGCCATCTTGACGCGAGTATACCTGTCTAGTTCACTCATTTCCGAAATATATGACGCGACGCATGAAATGGGCTATTGCAGGGATATTGTGTGCCAACAGTGCTGGCTCATGGATTGGCCAGTAGAGATTTGAGGATGAGAATAGATAGTGGAGTGGCACGGAAGGGTGACAATGGTATAGCAAACGCTAGACAAAAATCCCGTATCAAATTGAAGTGTTACAAACTGTCCTAATAGGGAGTGGAGATGGCTGCATGGTAAGGTAGTGGGTTGAAATTTAGATGACGCTACCGATCAACGCGGTCATGTACGGAGTACCTGACCTGACGCCACCCCTACAAAACATTATCCGGCGTCTTACTACATGTTGCCTACGGAAGCACGCTACCTAGTACGTACCTCATCTAGACACTATCCACGAATTCATGGGTTTGCGCTTCACTTCCATTCTCATTGGCAGAATCAAGCTCGAAATATCGGTTCCGTCACCTTAAGAGCATGGAACAACACAATGGGAAATGCTGTATGCTTTTCTCTCTCATCATTACTAGGCTGTACCGTATCTATACAGTTCACCAGTGCATGCAATGCGCCAAATTTACCGCGAGCCACGTCTAATCGTCTAAAGAAAGTAATCTGGTGTTCGTCGTGAGACCATCGGTTCTCCAGTGCGCGGACAGGGATCGAATTGTAGGCTGTTTGGGATCATCAACTTCGTTTTTCCATAAACAGTCAAAGTGGATACATACAAGGTGTATTTGAGATGTTCATCGATTTCCATAATGGCGGCTTGATTGCCGCAGCGATAGCAGTAGTTGGGTGCTGAGGTTGCATTAGTAAAGTGTGGCTAACGTATGGTTGTAACGTAAAGTAGGTACATACCAGAGAAGATAGTGACTACGTTCCTGTCCTGACTCCAATTGTATCCTTCCATCACGAGCTGATGGGCTCGCGCGACAAGAGTCAAGCCGTTGTTGTGATTGAAAGCTTCCGATATATCCTGCCCAAACGTATATCCGGCACCTCTTGGACTGATGCCCCATCCACAACGATCATCCGGATCACTCCACAATAGATCGCACATTGGCCCTTCATGTGGCACTTCCTGTATCCTATCCAGCGCTCGGATGTTATCGAGTGTATCGATACTGGGACTCAGGCCACCGTGAAGGCAGAAGATTTGGTTGTCGATGAGAGCTGTGAGTGGGAGGTAGTCGAAAAGGTCGGTAAAGTATTTCCATACGTTTGCATTACCGTATTTGCGCAAACATTCGTCATAAAAGCCGTAAACCTGGGTAATCTGGCGCGATTCATGGTTGCCGCGAAGGATGGTAATGCGTTGGGGATAGCGGATTTTGAGAGCGACGAGGAGAGTGACGGTTTCCACACTAAAGTAACCACGATCGACATAGTCCCCCATGAAAAGATAGTTGGTATCTGGATTCGGACCACCAATCTTAAAGAGCTCCATCAGGTCGTGAAACTGGCCGTGTATATCTCCGCACACTGTGACTGGACATTTCACGGGCTGCACATTCGATTCTTCTTGAAGCACCTCTCTCGCCTTTTCGCACAGCCTCTGTACATCCGCTTCTGCCAGCTGTTTACAGCTCATGAGATTGTCAATCCAACTATCCAGAGTCGGAATGGTGCCAGGCTCGTTTAGGTTCAAGGGAGGCATGTTGTGCTCAGTTGCTCTACCCACGTCCTCCATGTTCATGTCAACAGTGGTCGCGAAAGCACGCTGGGCCTCCATGGTTGCGAATGTTGTGTTGGGATCAGATCATAAAGGTAGTTGTTGTTGTGCTCTTGTGCCGGATGCAGCAGTTATGACGTCCAAATATTTTGGCGTCGAAACAGTACAAAAGCGGAATCAATATGGAGGCGGAGTACCAATACGTGCGCTTGAATTTGCAGAGCAGGTTTATGGGGGTATGAAGAACAAGAGAGTGACGAGGGGAGATTGAGCATGTGTTTTGGCATCTCACACGAGCGAGATTGCGATGAATGTTCTGAACGGGAGGCTGTGGCTTGAGCTGCTGTGGCTCAACGACGCCTTGCCGCATGTAGAAGTGTAATTGCCTGCTGCCACGAGTCTGTGCAGACGCGTGTTTGACGCGTTTCAACGCGTGCCCCTCCATGAGACTTTGCCTTCTAAATGTTTGCTCCTTTTCCGCGCCAATCGACCAATTCTCCTCCATACCTCGACGTCTACGAAACCTTTCTAATCACATTACAATGTCGTCTCTCCTGGATTCTATCATAACTTCAGATGGCTTTGACCATGCAACGCCCGCCCAGCGAAGCGATGGAGCAACTCCGAGACCACAAAATTTTCGGTCGTCTTCAAGACCGAGAGGCCCACCCTCAGAAAGCGCTGGCGCTCGCAGCGAGCTAGGATTTCCTGATGATGAGGTTGTTGGCCTTCGTGGGACTACTCGGAGACCAACAGCAGGGCCTAGGACAGATATCCCACGAGTCGTCGATTTGACTGGAGAAACACTTTCCCAACGCTTCGAGGATTTCTTAGACAAGTAAAGATGATAACAATGATTATGAGAGATGATACTAAGTAGAGCCCAGTTACATATTCGATCCCCCATCGTCCGGCGCTCCATCCCCCAGTGCGCCAACTACGACCAAATACTATGTTGCCCAAATACACGGCCTGCGCATCTATAATCTCTCGACCCTTTATGTCGATTTTCGTCATCTACTTGCTTACGAAGAAGGTGTTCTCGCTAATGCCATTGCGAGTGAATACTACCGTTTTCTTCCCTTCATGACCAAAGCTCTACACAACCTCATTCAGCGATACGAACCACAATACTTTCGCGAACATCGGCAGCCCGGATCAACTTCATCTGTTGCCAACTCTTCTATCGCCGCCAATGGCGATTCCCAAGCAGAATCTTTGTCAGACAAGACGACCAATCAGCAGACGGATAAGATTTTCACTTTGGCTTTTTACAATCTGCCCCAAGTGTCTCGGATTCGACAACTACGAACGGCATCGATAGGGAGTCTTCTGTCAATTTCTGGCACCGTGACTCGTACCTCTGAGGTTCGACCCGAGCTATCACTAGCAACCTTTATCTGTGAGGCTTGCAACACAACAGTGCCGAATGTCGAGCAAATTTTCCGCTATAGTGAACCTACACAATGTCCCAATTTAACGTGTGGAAATCGGACTGGGTGGCGATTAGATATCAGACAGAGTACCTTTGTGGATTGGCAGAAGGTTCGTGTACAAGAGAACAGCAGCGAAATTCCCACTGGTTCCATGCCTCGCACTTTGGATGTAATTCTTCGCGGCGAAATCGTAGATCGCTCAAAAGCAGGAGAAAGGTGCATTTTTACTGGAACTCTCATTGTCGTCCCGGATATATCCCAGTTCAGAGTCCCTGGTGTACGGGCCCAAGCTACACGAGACAACACTGGCGCTCCTCGAGGTTCAGATGTTGGCGGCAGTGGTGTCAGTGGTCTCAAAGCCCTTGGTGTACGCGATTTGACCTACCGCATGGCCTTTTTAGCATCTATGATTACGCCTGATCTCTCGACACCTGGCATGAGCAGCGCTTCAGCCCAAACACTTAACGGACAGCCCAATAACATCCTTGCATCTCTCAACCAGGTCGCTCCAGTCGACGGCTCACTTACAGGCGAAGAAGCGCAGTCGGAATATCTTTCCACACTTTCCCCAGCCGAGATCGAAGACCTCCGCCAAATGGTCCACAAACCCAACATCTTCATGCGTCTCGTCGACTCACTAGCCCCCACCGTCTACGGCCACCAAGTCATCAAAAAAGGCCTGCTTCTGCAACTCATGGGCGGTGTCTCCAAAACCACTCCCGAAGGCATGGCTCTCCGCGGCGACATCAACATCTGCATCGTCGGCGACCCCAGCACCTCCAAATCGCAATTCCTCAAATACATCTGCTCCTTCCTCCCACGCGCTGTCTACACCTCCGGCAAAGCCTCCTCAGCCGCCGGTCTCACCGCCGCCGTCGTCAAGGACGAAGAAAGCGGCGACTTCACCATCGAAGCGGGCGCGCTCATGCTCGCGGACAACGGCATCTGCGCCATCGACGAGTTCGACAAGATGGACCTGGCCGACCAAGTCGCCATCCACGAAGCCATGGAGCAGCAGACCATCTCCATCGCGAAGGCGGGCATCCACGCCACGCTGAACGCGCGCACCTCCATCCTTGCGGCAGCGAACCCCGTGGGGGGGCGCTACAACCGCAAGACGACGCTGCGTGCCAACGTCAACCTGTCCGCGCCCATCATGTCGCGCTTCGACCTGTTCTTCGTGGTACTGGACGACTGCGACGAGCGCGCCGACCGCGCGCTCGCCGCGCACATTGTCGACGTGCACGCGCGCCGCGACGCGGCCGTGCAGCCCGAGTTCTCCACCGCGCAGCTGCAGCGGTACATTCGGTTTGCGCGCACGTTTACCCCGGAGTTCACGCCCGAGGCGAAGCGCGCGCTCGTGCGCTACTACAAGGAGTTGCGGACGGATGATGCGCAGGGGGGTGTGGGCAGGAACGCGTATCGCATTACGGTGAGGCAGCTGGAGAGCATGATCCGGTTGAGCGAGGCGATTGCCAAGGCGAATTGTGTGGGCGAGGTGACGGAGGCGTTTGTGCGCGAGGCGTGGGGGCTGTTGAGGCAGAGTATTGTGAGGATGGATCGGGATGATGTGGAGGTGGAGGATGAGGAGGAGGGGGTGGAGGAGGATGCGATGGCGGGGGCGGAGGCGGAGGGGGATGGTGGGGAGATGGAGGCGACGCCGGCGCCGCAGCAGCAGCAGCAGCAGAGGGAGAAGACGAGGATTACGTGGGATAGGTATATGGGGGTGGTGAATAAGATGGTGCAGAGGGTGAATGCGGATGCGGTGACGACAGAGGACGGGGTTGAAGAGGAGGAGTTGGTGGTGTGGTATTTGGAGCAGAAGGTGGATGAGCTGCGGGACCAGGAGGCGGTGGCGGAAGAGAGAAAGTTGGCGAGGAAGGTGCTGAAGAGGATGGTCAAGGTGAGTCGACAGGTTTCGTTATCTGTAGATATTAAGATGGTGTGCTAATATGTAACGGTAGGAGAATATCCTCATGCCAATTCGAGGTGAAGGCCTCGCAGATGAGGGAGGGTCTGGGCTGGAACACGAACGGACGGTCTATGTCATGCATCCGAATTGTGCAGTTGAGGAGATGAGCTAGAATGAGCATGATGGCGTTTTTAATTGGACATGGCTAGAACTTCGTCAGGATGCGTTTACCTGTAGGGTCAGGAAGGGCAATTGGCGTTCTGGTGGCGTGGCATTAGAACATCCGGTTAGGTGCTGGAAGCATTAGGGCCCATGTCGAATCACGTTGTAACTGCATACCATGAAGTTTGGCAGAGATCAGGCGTGCAGCACGGCTACATTCATCTGACATGTACAATGAAGCCAAGCTGTGAATTTGTAATCGTTTGGGATTGCCTTGCAGGACGAGAGCAATTAATTATTCCGCCTCTTACTCTAATCCTTTGGACGGCCTATCAGGTTGATGTCAAATGTTCAACTTTGCGAAGAGTGGTTCTTCAAGTCAATGGTACGTCTTGAAACGACTGGGGATCCAGGATTAGCAAAGGTGCCCACAACGCGTAAGCCTTCGCGATGACCGCACATTGCATGCGTTGCAATCAAGGCGGATGCGAATGCAACCGCCATCGTTCAAAGACACCCATTGGAACATGACAGGTCTCAGAATTCACACATCCGCACATTCATCAATTTGCTACCTATTCCCTATCTCTGCAATCAACTTATCAACTTGCTTCATCGAGATAACAGCCTACCAGATACTAAGAAAAGCAATCCCCTATCGTGCCACACTACCGAACTTCCTCATTAGTGTCAAAGCCCTTTGCTCTCATTCTTGGTCATTACCCACGTCATACCATGCCCTGAATTAATGCTTCAACCTCTCGTGTCCATGCAGCCAGTCTGATCATTCCATCCTTGTAAACAGCTTGCTTCCATTGTCTGTTTTGAATCTTTGGTGTATCATCAAAGGGTCCCTCAACATTCCGCCAGCATGGACAAGCAAAAGAAAACAACATTGAAGAAAGAACAGCCACCAATCTCTTTTTTAGGTCTTTTGTGAATTTGTGAACGTTGAAAGATGTCGTGCAAGCTAGAAACAGTTTGAGAGCCATTGCTCGATGTTGGGAGATGACAGTGAGCCGCCAGCATGACTCCATTCCGTCGTTATTATTTTGTATTCCATTTGCTCGTGAGAGCCAAAGTCTTCTCTAGTAAACCCTGTGAAAAGAAAAGATTTTTATCATGCATGGCATGAAGTATTACCATCACTAGGTGTAGCGACTGAAGGGAGGGGAAAAAAAAAGTACAAGGTGGTGTGCGAATGATGATGGCAAAGAGCATGGTACATGGCGCAGTGAATAGAAACATTTTCAGTCTGATGGAGATCGACAACGAGTCTTGCGCAAGTTTTCATTCGCCCGGTTGAGAAAACTTTGCTGTAGATCCACAACGCGACGGTTTATTAGTAGTAACCTGGAACAGTAGTATCGGATCAAGCGCTGCTGAGACAAGGATGGGGATGTGATGGATCTCCTAGATGATGTATTAGGAAGGCCAGAGTGAAATCAGAACAGTCGTTAATGGCGGTAGACAAGAAAAAAGGTGAGCAATCTAATCGCGATCATCGGCAGAATTGCCAGAATTGGAATGATTATCTCCGTGAGCGATGGCCGGATCCTTGATACCCGGCTTCGCTTCGGTTTCGACATCCACAGTAACTCCCTGATCTGTTCCAGGCTCAACTTTGAGCTTAGTCTGTTGAACGGTCGGCACGGTCTGCTGAGAGGGAATCGTGGCAAGTGGTTGGCGCGTTGTTATTTGTTGGCGAAAGGCAGGCGGGACATAGCGAGGTCCTGATTGCCTGGCCATCACATTGGTAAGAGTTTTGGTCTTTGACTTGGAAAGCATTGTACATACCCAGTGGTTGTAGTCAAGTATGTCTCCAACTCATTGCTAGATGAAGTCGGAAGACCCGGAGCAGTCGCGCCCTCAGCACGGGTAGGAGTAGTCATCCAGCGACGGTTAGCAGTTGCGTATTCGTATTCAGCAGTTCGAAATTGTCGTGCAGCGGCAGTCTGCTGCTTGAGCCATTTTTGTTGTTCAGTATCGGCGTAACGAATCTGGATGGAATGCTCTTCCTCGCTAGGCTTCGAAACCGGAGTATTATTGAAGTTCTTGATGATCTCTTCGCAGACATCACGAGTTTCGAACCTGTAAAGTCGTTACAAAGGATTTCTGCTTTGAGAGCATATAGCAAATACCTAGCAAAGCCAACACCACGACCATTGCCATTAGGATCTCTGAGGATTCGGCTCGAGCACACCTTGTGCGGATTGAAAATGGCGCTCAGTTCCTGACGACAGTCAGTGGGCCTTGCTAACAATGCAGAAACGGATTCACTGACATGCTCATTCATGCTACGAGGCAGATTGGAAACGTAGAGATTAGTGTTGCCGTCGTCGGCAAACTTCTTGAGTTTCGCATAAAATGATTCCTAATATTCGTGAGCCAAGCCATCTTGGGAACAAGGATCATTGTGTGAACGCACCCTTGCAAAGCTGACTTCGTAGCCAAGGTGATGAAAACCACGAATGCACATGCCAGCATCTTCATAATTGTGGTATTTGATGAACCCAAACCTGTGACTGTCAGTCGAAGGCCATGTCAAACAAGAAAATTACAAACAAACCCCTTGCAAAGACCAGTGTTGTGGTCAATGATTGATTTAGAGCTCTTGATGTCTCCAAAGCGCGAGCCCCAAGCGTGAAGAATTTCATCAGTGGTCTCTGGCTGCAAGCCACGGATGTAGACATTAGTTTCTCCCCCTGGATTCTGAAGTGCACGGTCGAGTGGCTTGAGAGGGGAACTTGGAGCAGGAATTGCTCTGGGAATAGCAGGTTCTTTGGCCAGCAGAGCCAGAATTGAGGCGGGTGGATTGCTGGCTGGTGGCTGAGTCTTGATCCCCTGGGGTGGCACATAAAGACCGGCGAGCTGTGTTGGAGAAGGAGTATGGTGGCCGTAAATTTCTGGTGGTGTACGATCAACAACAGCGATACCCGTTCCATAACCGTTGGTGCTTGTATAGGGAGTACCCGGCTGATCTTGCTCATTGGACGAGACCGAATCACGACGGGGAGTCACAAGTGATGGGATATCTCCAGATGGTGCGCGAGAAGACCAGTTCTGGGAGAGAGGGCTGTGGTTGTTCAAATGTTGGGAGTAGCCCTGATAGCCAGGCTGAGGCATGTATCCAGTAGTGACAGGCGAGTACATGGTGGGGGTCTGCTGCATCGTACTATGTGGTTGGGTAGAGTTCTGGTTCATGTAACTGCCGGGATAGGTCAAGTATTGGCCCGCTCCATAGAATGATGCTGGCATGTGCTGGCCGATCGGAACGCCGCCGTAGGCAGATGAGTTGGAGAGCTGGGGGCTAGGCTTGTTGTGAGCGTACGATGCCTGCTGCAGAGTAAGGGCACCCAACCCCTGTGTCAGAGCTGCCATCGTATTGTTTCCTGGATGCTGCGAAGTCATCGGCATGGTGGGATGCAGGTAACTTGGGGCGCGTGGGGCTTGCTCAGCCGAAGAGTAATGATTCGGCTGACTACCATACGCAGACTGGAAACCACCAAAGTTGTTCTGACGATCGTGCATGGTAGCCATGTATCTTTCGAGGATCTGGGTGGATTGGCGTATATTAGTATATACTTTTCTTGTATCATTCATGGCATCACGGGTTCTGGTAGTGAAGACTTGGTTTGGTATAGTTGAAGCAATGTCAAAGTAGGGTTTGCGAACAAAGGCACAATGTAGACGGTCACATTAACAGTCAAATGAGCCGTGTCGAGATGGAATGTTCTTGATCAAAATGTAATTTGGTCGAGATAAACAAGAGCGAAGGTGTGGTGAGAGGGAGAAGTGCAAGTAAAAGTTTGTGAAAAAGTGAACAAACATTTTCAAAGGGCGAAGATGGCTGCACTCTAAGTGAGCTAGGAGCAAAATCGACCTGCGGGGAACGTGTGTTAGCAAAACATCGTGATCTCTTTGGGTTTTGGAGTTTTAAAGTGTGACTGGGAACAACACCCCAACCACAGGATAGCATCAACACAACCCACCCAATGAAGCCAAAGTTACAGCTTACCTTGGTCAAAGCAAGAAGATTCGTAGATGCCGCTGGGCCTTGAATATGGCTGCAATGCAGAATGAGGAACGATGAGACGATTTTGGAAGAAGAGCCAGCAGAAGCTACAAAGAATGTTGCTTTCTGATCGGATGCAAGAGAATTTGCTACCAAGATGCAGTAGTGGAAAGAAGTGGAGAGTGCTGTGAGAAGAGAGAAGAGATGACGGCCACCGACGCGGGCAGACTGCTAATATTCAATAAGGCCAAGGCTCGGGTGTAGCTTCAGTTTCGGCGGCTATAGGAGGATGGAGAAGGCGCTGGACGGCAGCCAGGACGCAACACGAGGCAATGCGTAGAAGCAGCGCTTTTACGTGGAGAAGCAACCTTGATCCTTTGCTCTTACGCTCCTTCTCCAAAGCCTGCGGGGGTTTGCTCGGGCGCAATGACGCGTGATGCTGTTCTTGATCGTCTCTTCACCTTTTTGGCAGGAGCGACAACACTCGACCTCGACACTCGCACGTGCCCTGAGAAAGTTGCGATTCGAGTCTGAACAATCCTTCTATCTGCGTCGGCACTCAATGCTGCAGATGGTAAGCAATAACAATGGTAAGAAGGTACGAATGATTGGAGGTATGAATGTTCGCTGAAGGAAGCTGTCGTTGCCCAAATCTAACCGTAGGGCTGCTGCCATCTTTTCAATCCACCTTGTTCCACTCTGCCTGCCCATATGACCACCAAAGGACGATTGCATCACAGTCTTTGAGGTGGGCACGGAGCACCACTCCCAGCTTGCACGCTGGCCCTTACCTGAAACTCGATGGCCTGCAGTGAACTCGAGACAAAATGACCAGCCATTGCAACAACGTTGCTTGTGGGACAGCACTTTTTTGCTCGCTGTCACAGACTTTCGCCTCTGGGCATGTTCGAACGCTTGTTCCCCCCTTCCGAACAATTGGCCTGTTGCATATTCATGGCGTCAGTAGTCAAGCATGGCCCAGGGCACGACGCCTCCTTGGTTCCCAACATCTGCCAAACTGCGATGCTAGACTGCATGCTACCCGGGTGCCAGAGCCTTTCTAGATGCAGAAGGAGTGCAGCTCTTTGACAGTCCTCTCATCCATGGGTCCACTGGACAGGTGCACTTGACGTCAAACAGCTGTGCGGCGGAACGTATAGAGAAGCCATCCCAGGCCTCGCTAACTTAAGCTAATCCACCAGGGTGCCACATTCGCCGTTCTGGTCGACTTTTATTTGATTTTGTGATCCGGCAAGGCTGAACGATATGTCGTGTGACGCGCTGCATCGCCGGTGCTCGATATGCGGATCTTGTGCTTTCCTCTTGCCGTGGATGAAGGTCCAGCATTGCTATCTACTATTGTTTTCATCTATAAGCTTGAAGGTCTGAAAGTCGTGTGTGCGCAGAGAACCCTATCTGCAAGAGAAGAGCCCGCAGCTCAAAACGGTAGCTGCAGGCTCTCACTAGCGACATCGATCTCCTGCTTGCTGCGCACCGGCTCTTGAGATCCTTGTTCCTTGGCTTGCACCCGTGGGGAAGACGTCCCTCAGTATTACTCCTGGAGATTTGCATTCAGCAAGCACATGAGACAGGCTTACCCCCGTCCACTGACCGTGGTAAGATTGTGTCCACGAACATCGCTGCTAGAGACATCGCGGGAGCGATGAGGGTTCGTACTCCGTCGCTTCATCGTCAGCCATTCCAGTTACGTCTCGATGGCTGGCACACGCCGGATGAACCAGAGTGCAGAGTCGTCGGATGCAGTTAACCGCCCTCCTAATATTGGTTGACGGCCACGTGTAACGGAATTAACCTTGGTTCAGTTCTCGCTGTGGTGAGCATCTGAGACATGGGCATTGGTAACTTGAAAATGGGCTCGCAATACTTTACAATCCGGCGCACACAAGAACAGATCGACCCCATCACGCAAGATGGTTGTGCGTTGCGCTCGATAAGAGTATATCGCGGGGACTGAGATTGTTGTGTGACCAGTTGTCGTTCAGCCAGGGAACGGCTCCAAAGTGGAGCCAAACTCTGCCAGTATTCCAGATCATATTCAGCCATATTGGGCGAGTTGCTGGCGGGAATCTTGTCAACCAAAAGCACGAAACGAGTCCTAGTCTCCGCTCTAGCAGATCTGCGACCTCACATCAAGCGTCGAATGGCTCCATGCAGGCTCTATGATATTCACCAGGATCCTAATGAGCGACCTGCGTCGGGCTCGCTACTATAAACCCACACCCTGAAATGCGAGCAGAAAAAGTAGCTCCGATACATGTTTGCCGTGGGAACTGCCATGCTGCATCCAAAGCGGTCTTTACATAAGGTGATGCTCGTCCTCCACTTATCGTTCCACTAACCAGCCATCTCCCAAACTTTCCCTTGGCCTCCTCCACAGCCCCTCGCCTGAACGCGTGCGCTCCCATCCCAAAGCTGCCAATTTTGCTGCCTGCTTCACTGCGGAGACGGACAGAAAGAGGATGTAGGCTTCCTACAGCTGCAAACCTGGTTTTCTTCAAACATCCTGGGAGGACTCGGAGAAGCTCGGTCGGGGCCAGGATGTTATTGTTGATGCTAGTAAAATCTATCTTTGGGAACCCTCGTCTTGCATTACACAAAAGATGCCGCCAGAACGTTGAAGCACAACCTTCACGTATTGACCGGGATTGTGACCGTTGGATTGCATCTGACATATGCTTTCTCGGAACCGCTCTGTACCTTGGAGATGGGCAATCCTCATACTAAACTTTCTTACCCGCCATGACGAATGACACGTTAGTCACCGGGCCGTTATGCAGGTGTGTTTTCAATTAAAGTGCCACCAAACAGCCTAAGACGATTTCTAAATTCCAATATGCAATGGCCAATGAAGATGGCTTTTGGAGGGGCTGGAAATCAAACATGAAATTAGGCGACTTTTCGTTTGCAGTGGCCCCAAAACTAATTTCCTGATTACGTCCATTTGTCAAGGATACCCACAAGCTATTCCACAATCGAACCAAGGTAAATAAAGTTTTTTCAGACCTCCGACAAAGGATGCAATGACATGCGGCTTCGTATGGTTGCATGAAAGAGAAGGATGCATTGTTTAAAAAAATTAAAAAGGACCAAACATTCTGAAAAATTTCCCACCAACTGATTCTGAATCCCTCAAACGTTGACCAAGCCTAAGGAGACCACCTTTTTCCGATTCCGGAGTCGGAATTTGAGTAGGAAATGGCTTTTCGCGTACCTACATGAACAACGCAGTGTCTATCTAACCCGTTCCAGACGCCCACATCTACAGCCCCTCCAAACTCTGAGGAAAATGACAAGTGCTAATGTACCAAACATTATGCCCCGTACACATCGTAAAAAATCGTCGCTCTTGCCCCCTCCACCTTCCATGTACACACACGAGCCTCCATCTCTTCTTGCTCCAAAGACCAGGCCCAAAGACCAGGCCCCACGACCTGCCCCCATAAACCCGCCCCCAAAGACCCACCCACCCCCAAAGACCCACCTATCCCCCCCCGACCACCAGCCCAGCCATCTAGCTCCACACATCCTCCTGATACAGGTTCGCCGCACGCATCCTCTTGACCTCCTCTTCAGCCTTTTGCTCGCTGACGCCCCGCTGTTCCGCAATGGTCTTGACCAGCACCTGGTTGACCTCGCGCGCCATGTTCGCCGCGTCACCGCACACGTAAAAGTAGGCCTTTTGCTGCAGCAGCTCGTTGATCTCGGCCGCGTGCTCGCGCATGCGGTGCTGCACGTACACCTTTTGCGGGCCCTCGCGTGAGAAGGCGGTGATGAGGGAGAAGCGGTCGCCGAGTTGTTTGCCGTAGCCCTGTGTAAAGAAGACTGGTGTTAGTAAAAAGGTAATGGAACAGGTGATGTTCGTAGCGGAGGAGAGAGAGAAAAAGAAACATACCTCCCATTCATTCTCGTACAGAAAATCCTGATCCCGCCGCCGACACCCAAAGAACAACACCGTCTTCCCCACGCTCTCGCCCGCGGCCGCCAGCGCGGCGCGCTCCTGCACAAACGCGCGGAACGGCGCGACGCCCGTCCCGGGCCCGACCATGATCACGGGCCGGCTGGGGTCCGAGGGCAGCTTGAAGTTGGAGTGGCGCACGTGCACGGGGACGTGGATGCCGTCGTACTTGTTGCGCGGGCCGGTGATGGCGTAGTTGAGGCCGTGCGGGTCCGGCGCCGGGTCGCCGTGCTGCTTCTGCTTCAGCGCCAGCAGGTAGTTGGTCGTGACGCCCTTGACGACGTGCGGCTGGCCCGGCTGGGTGGACGACTCGACGACGGCGGTGATGGCGATCTTGTCCTTTTGCACGTGTGATGAGGATGAGATGGAGTAGTAGCGGGGTTGGATTTTGTTGAGGCCTTCGATGAAGGCGGAGAAGGGGATTTTGTCCCAGGGCTGGGCGGCGGAGAGGATCTCGAGGTATTGTGCGATGTTGAGGTTTTTGCTGGCGACGGTGTTTTGAAAGTGGTCTTTGTCGTTGCCGGCTTTGGTGATTTCGGCTTTGATGTCGTCGTTGGGAGAGAATGCGGCGAGCGTGGAGAGGAATTGACGAGATATTGGGGCACAAATCTCCATGTGGTAGCGGACGACAGTGTCGTAGGTGGTTGGTGATGGAAAAGGAACCTTTGCTGTGGTGTCGAGGCCCTTTACATAGATCACTGTATGCCTTTTTGGACCAAGTCCGAGAATATTGATGAACCGATCGACCTCCTTGCCGGCATTCGTAGGCCAGACGGCAATGTGGTCGCCAGTGGTGTAGGGAAGATTTGCACCACTGACGTCAATCTCCATATGTAAACAATTGCGGTCTTTCTCGTTGAAAAGCTCCCGTGATTCTGCGATAGGTGCAATATATGGATTATGGGCGTTGTATGGTCCCTTGGACCTACCCTCCAGGTGGTTCTTGTTTGGCTCGCCCAAGTATACTTCCTCCGACTCAGGGTCCATCTCGGGCTTCTCGGTAATCTGGAAGACTGGCTCGTAAACGGCCTCTCGTTCCTCCAAATCCATTGATTCTGTAAGTGCCTTCCACATTGGTTCCTTCCATGCGAGGAAATCTTCCTCCATAGTTCCAGCGCCATCGTCACCTTCACCAGCAGTACCTATTCTTGTGGCACCAAGCTTTTCAAGTGCAGCGTCGACTCTTCGAACCATTGAATTGTAATGTTCATAGGTATTGTTTCCCAAACCAAATGCCACATACTTGAGAGCAGATAGGGGCTTT
This sequence comes from Astrothelium macrocarpum, assembly GCA_021030915.1. NCBI lineage: Eukaryota > Fungi > Ascomycota > Dothideomycetes > Trypetheliales > Trypetheliaceae > Astrothelium > Astrothelium macrocarpum. The sequence goes on from JAGEMR010000002.1 coordinate 535,671, forward strand.
TCTTCAGCAGAAGCGCCTTGACTGAAAGAGACTTCTTCTCCCGTAATGAATTCGTAAAACTCCACAGCATTATCTGTTGGCTCGCCCTCACCATATGTGGCCAGAACAAAAAAGGCAACCTTATCGTTGGGGAAGGTATCGAGATTTTCGTACTCGTAGTCTTCCAAGTCAGCAACCATGGTCTTGAGGCCAAAACGCGAGGAGCCCTCTTTTGCTAATCTTGATGCATAGTCTTCTGCAGTACCAGTCTGCGATCCATAGAAGACGACGCAATTTTTGCCCGTCTCATCCATCTTTTCGAGGATATTCCTCGTTTTGCCGGCTTTGGCGCCATTTGCATTTGCAAAAGCTGTGGCGTATGGATCTTTTTGCACACCCCAATATGTTCCTTTGGTGAAGTATGCGACGGTGCCAACAAGAATAGCGACGAGGACTATGATGTCGAGGGTATCGAGTTGTGCCATTGTGGGCGGCAGCTGAAGATGAGGATTTCCAACTTGGCGCCGGGACAAATGAGGATTAGAGGATTCTATCGCAGGCCGACTTGAGAGAATGCACGTGAAATGCAGTTAATCTATGTTCTATATTTGACAGAGGGAGGGGAGTAGAAGTGCGTGTAGCTTGGTGAGGGAGAGGAAGATGTTGAGTGGTGACGAAGATGATTTCGCCGGTCCGTCGGCGCTGGCCGTAGCTGAAGCCGTGCTGAGCGTTGATAGTATTTATCGTGTTGGCTCTAATCTTAAATATGTTTGGCGCTTGAACGCTCACCACATGGAAATGGAAAAAGTCGTGTATTGTCGGGCCAAACTCGCACTTTACAAGGACATTTCTTTGGAAAAAAAATTCACATCTGAATATGTATGCACGGAAAAGCGGAGGATGGATAAGGCGTGCACATGATAAAATCGGAGCTTCCGCACTCTACGGAATCCGACCGTACATGAGTAGGCTGAAGGGTCTGACCGGCTCTCTCAGGGTCGTCTTCTCCCGCCTTCTCGAACGCTGCCGAATGTGGCACATGAACCCACACACCGCTGGAAATCATGTCTATGAAGGTCAAGAACCCAAGGAGACTGGCGCATGATGGTGAGGAGTGCGTGGCATTTGATGCTACTTGGGCGTAGTATCAGCTGCGACCACTCTCCGCCTTTTCACTTTATTTAGCGTATTACGTACGCCGGCGAAACCTCCCTGAAGTATTCGCTTTTGTAACACTCCTTTTGCTTTAGGCTTATGTTGGTTAAATTTGCTTGATTTGCTACCAAAATTAGTTGACGCTGTGCGAGCAAAGCATGGTCTGGAAAGTGAATGTAGTTATTGATACAAGCTTGCTGGGAATGGAGTTCGTTTGCGTAACGACATGGTGCAGAAACACAAGACCAAACAATGTACGTGGATAGAAAAAAGGGTAAATTTGATCAAAATGCCTGCTTGCTTGCTTCCTTGTGCCGGCTCTAGTTCCGATCTAATATTAGGCGAGTTGGAATTGACGATGCTTATGTGCACGCCTAGCCTGGCTCGTTGGCACATGTCCATCACCGCAGGTATTGTGTGCAAGTTCATGTGAACTGGGCCAAGTTGGATGACTGGATGGGCGACACCAACAGGGAGCAGTACGGAAACGATGAGGCCGATGGGCGGGCGTGAAGCTGAGAAAGGAGGCTCGTGAAAGACACAGGAGTTTGAGATGCTTTGGACGTGCCCGATGTGGTTAAGCGGGTCAACTGTCAGGCACGCCAGGAACCGAGACGCCATTGGCCAGTGTCAAACGCACCTTGACTGCACTCTGCATCTGCACCCCCCTCGGCCTCCTCTGGCTGTGCTCCTGCGTGAACTGCTTACTCTTTCATGGCGTGCCTTCTCGTGAGCTGTCTGCTAGCTACACCAGACCCATGACGACCACGAGATCCGCGGGATGGGTAAGTCCTCCTTTTTCCTCGCTGCCCCTCCGAGCACAAACACGGCCCTGTACCGCGCTTGACATGCGAAACTCGGCCCCTCCAGGCAGCGTCCCACTTCTGAATGCCGGGCCAGACAAGCCGTTGCAGCTCGAAACAGTTGAAACTAATCTCGCAATACTCCACAGCTGTTCCCCCAGCCTCGCAATCACGACCGCACCCTGATGTGGTGAATGCCACCGACGACTCGAATGGCGCCTACCTCCCAGACTCCTACAATGCCGTCTCCGCCTCGACCGCTACCGTCAAGCCCTATCGAGACGGCTCGCTGAATCGAGGCCGGGGTATCACAGTCTCGGGCAAGCGATCCGCCTCACCAAGAGCACAAGCGGCGGGAGGCACGCGGCAGGATGCTAGTTTGGACCGCAAACCTTCCCTATCCTATGGCCACCACCGAAATACGTCCATCGTCCACGGTATACAGCATTCGCGGAATGCGAGCTTTGCCTCGCCATTGGCCAGCCCTTTGAGTCCAGCAATAATTGCTGCTGCCGGCGGTGCTGGGCACGGCATCGATGCTCTTGCCATGTCTCCAGACGGTTCAGTTGACATGTCGCCCTCTTCTATTTTTACATCACACACCAATGGCTCCTTGCGGTCGATGACGTCCAACTCAACCACAAATGGCTCTACTCCGAGCTCGGAAAAGGCGTCCTTTGATGCCTCCATCCATATGGTGAATACTGGGACCATGCAGCGAAGGCCGGAACGTATGCACAGCAGCAAAACAAGAAGAGGCCATGACCATCACCGCTCACAGTCTCGTCATCCGCTTCCACACGCCTCGGAGCAGAAGACAGTGGGCGAGTATGCCATTCACCACCTCTTCAACTCTTTTGTCGCATATGCAGATCAGAAGATTAATCAATGTGTGCATAATCTCGGCCAGCCAGAACCACACATAGAAGCTGTATGCGGAGTAGGCGTAGATCCGGATTTCGACCAATTGATCTCTGCTCTCGGCCACATTTCTCGACAGAAACCAAAGCCGTTGATAGATACTCTAATGTACTGGCGGAAGGCCAAAAGTGAGGCAGCAGCTCAAGCACGAGCCGAGCTTGGTCACGTATGTTACCTTGTCTACCATTTGTCGCGTCGCTAATTTTTTGTAGTCGAGAGATACAACCCCTCCAACTAATATTCCTCTACCACGCCGAAATACCGAACAATCTATTCGATCTGCCAGTCGCGCAGACGAAGATCGTAATCTGTATCAATCCTCGTCTACTCTTCACCTATTGGACCAACTAGATCGCCGTTCGCAAGCTTCTGTCTATTTACTCTGCCGAGTATTGACCGAGATCTTCCGACAAAGCACATTGGAATGCCTGACCAAAGAAAATGCTGAAAGGCTTGAAGACATCATATATACACAATTGGTCATGGGAAACCCGCAATCTCTGGATCAGTCACCTCTTAAGAGAGCCAATTGGAACATTTTTGGGCAACTACTGGGCGTCATGGCAAACCTAAACTTTGAGAGCGTCACAGGAAGATACGTCCGTGATCTTGAACAGTACCACCGAAAGTTGGACTTTAAGGGTGTTGCAAATTCCATTGATGAAGCAAAGGCAGCTTTGATCGTGCAAGGCATGAGAAATATCAAATTAAAGCTTCGACCAGATTACGCTTGGGATCGATCATGCTCGCTTTTGAGACAGCTCGCTCGAATGTTTGCTGCTGTGCACGGCGTCAATATCAAGAATGGTTACTGCCAATTATTTGAAAGCCTAATTCTCCCGGTAGCAGCAGCCGCATTGCCTGAACGGAACACGCCCATGTGGAGAGACGTCGTGGAAACAGTTAGACCAAAAACTCAACAACTGCTTGTGAAGCAAAGATACTGGCCCCAGGCCTTTCCGATGTTGTCCGTCTTGCTTTGTGCTGCTCCGGCTGATATCTTCGCCAATCAATCCCATTCGCTAATCATGTCAGTCCAACCAAAGCTAAAAGATCGAGAGTCGAGAGTCGTGGCTTTGAAGGGTATCTGCCGCCTTTTGTGGACATATCTATACAAGTCTGCTTCCGACACACAAGTCGCGGTCGTCCGCAACCTTTCGGAAATAATCAAGATGATCTTTCACGCTCCCAAACGACCGCTTCTCTCCACCGAACCGCACATTGCCGAACCTTTAATTCAGCTTATTCGCATTATTGGATATCAATATCAAGATCTTTGCTTCAGGCAGATTATTTTTCCTTTGATGAATTCGGATCAATTTTTGACGGGAAAAGATCCGCGATTGGAATCCCTCGTTCCTGATCGAATGGTCATTGCGATTCGTGCCTTTCTGGTCCTTATGGCGGATATTGAAGCTCGTGATGCACCACCTTTTCCGATGAAATTTGATGACGAGCCAGTTGCACACGATACTCCTTTGCAACAATTGACATATTCTCAACAGCACAACAGCACACCCACTTTTAATGCACCATCAAACACTTTGAACACACCAAGCGCTGGTGATAGACTTTCAAAGCCAGTGATGACAACCAACTTTACAGATTCTACCAAAGAAGCATATGTTAAATTTTGCAAAATTCTGGGAGAAATAACCATTATCTGCGATAATGCATTTGGAGGGCAAGCCGTTCTCGAAGAACGCTTCTTCGGTCAAACGCCAAAAACTCCAATGGCGGAAGCATTCAGCTTTACGCGAAGGGATGAGCACCAAGGTCCACTGGATCCTCGGCAGAGCTTTTATGACTTGCTGCATGTTGCGGTCAAGGCACTCCCTCGCTGCCTCTCGCCATTCATACCATTCAACTCTCTCGTCAACTTGCTCTGCACCGGTACCGCCCATGTCCAAAGCAACATTGCAGCTTCGTCAGCTCAATCACTGAAATCGATCGCCCGTCAATCACACGCTCAACAAGTGACCATCGGCTTCGCTCGTTTCATCTTCAATTTCGATGATCGATTCTCTACAATGTCTGATGGTGGCATGCTAGGGCCTGATCATATTGAGAACACGCTAAAGCTATACGTCGAGCTGCTTCAGATCTGGATTGATGATATAAAGCAGAAAACCAAAAAGACTGGCTTGGAATCTCCTGGTGAAGCAAGAACACGGGCAGCGCAACTAGATCTGTCAGGCATCTCAGCTCATGTTGACGAAATTGAATCGCATGGATTGTTCTTCCTATGCTCTCCATCAAAACTCGTCAGAGCTTACGCCATTACAGTACTTCGATGTGTCGTTGAATTTGACACGGCTTTGGGCGTCAAAGACATTACACGAGTCATCAGCATCATTGAGGGCAGCCCTTTGTCGGTTCTGGAATTGAATGATGGCAATTTGTCACTTGCAGAGCGCAGTCGCTTGCAGCGCGGTATGAGAAAGAGCAATATACAGAGCACTCTTGTTGAGCTCTGCAGTAGTGACACGCCTTATGATTTGACGCTCTGGTATAAAATATTCCCAAATCTCGTGCGAATATCTTCAGAGGTATGTTTCAACGCAGTGACTTTGACAAGAGATATCGTTTGTGCTCGTCTTTCGCACATGAACAAGAGCATTCAGACCGTTGCAGATGGATCTCGAGCTCCGGGTGGTCCTGCCTTCGATGTCGGCCTTGGTAGAATTGTGGGTCGAATGTCTTCAAATTCTCCTGGAATCATCATCGAACAATGGAAGTTGTATCTCATCTTTGCCTGCACCACACTCACCAATCTGGGCACGCAATCCAAATCAGATGGTTTCAGCACTCAACATGGGCGCAAATCTTCCAAGTCATCCCAACACGGAGGTAGCAAAGTGGACTCGGCAAAGGAGCTTTTCGGCCAGATCATCCCTTTCTTGACTACTGAGCACGAGCCCGTACGTGATGCCGTAGTGGCCGCGCTCGGTTCGATCAATGCAAATCTTTATCTCACTCTACTCGAGTCTCTCCAGAAACCCGTTGATGCATGCAATGAGGAGACCAAAGCTCGAATGGTCGCTCATCAACGCACAGCAAGTGGCTCTCAAGCCCAGCTTGCTCATAATACTCTCCGAACCGAAATCGCCCACATCTATAAACTTACAGCCCATTTCCTACAATCTCCCGAAGTACAGAGAAATGATTTGTTCGAATGGATGCTCAATAATGTCTCAACTTATACGAAGAATTTACGGCTTTTCCTTAATGACGACGATGTACAACAGCTGTGGAATTTTCACAAGCTTCGAACCCATTACTGTGGTTTGGTGGAAGAACTCTTTGAGAGTCTCAACAAGCGAGGGGATCCGATGAGATGGATGCCATTCCAATCCAGGAAGGCTACATTTCAATTAATGGAGGAGTGGTGTGGATATGCTCCAAACCGAGTGCAAGCAAAGCAGCGAGAAGAAAATATGAGAAGATCGGTTCTTCTCCAGGAACAGGCCATTGGCAACAAGGGTTACGCTCAAGCTGCCTTCGAAATTGAGAAGCGAGACTTGCGGACTTCTGCACTTAGTGCCATGGCTAGTCTTTGCGTAAGTAGGACTTGAAGTTTACAAGCAGTTTTCGCTAATGTCAAATCAGGGAGGTCCCTTGGCCATTACGACTGATAGCAACGTCAAGATTTCTTTTGATGTTTCTCGGATTCTAGCCTGGATCGAAGCCATTTTTACTACTTTGAGTGATAGGATACATGCCATTGGCCGCCGTGCACTAAAGAATTTGATTTTGCATAATCCACAGCACCGCTATCTTCTAGGACGGGCAATCCAGATGTGCTATAAAGTCCAGGCGCCAAAGGCTCTGGGCAGCTATTTCGAAGTTGTCAACGAGATTCTTACAGAAGACAAGGACCCTTCTATTGAATTTTGGTCAATAGCTTGCGTTGGTCTCTACACTCTTGGCAACGAGCACAGTGACATTCGCATGAAATCGGCTCGACTCCTGCGAACACTGGAGGAACGTCAGCAGAGAAATTCGAGATTACAAGATCTCGACATTAGTGTTTCGGACAAGACAATTGCTGTCTATAAATATGCACAACATGAGATCTCGTGCAGGCTGGCGAAACAATATGCACATCTGGCCTTCCATGTCTTTTCTGAGTTTTCATCCTTTTTCAAGGAATGCGAGGCAGACCAGAAACGTAATGTAGTCTCAGCCATGTTGCCATGGGTTCAAACACTTCACCTTCAGCTCGACCCAAGTGGCGGTCCAACAGCAGCTTCATACATGGTCTTGGTCAATTTATTAGAGATAACTGTTCTTTGCGGAAGCTCTCTTCACAGCGAGATAAAAGCTCTATGGCAAGCCCTTGCGACTGGACCTCACGGTGGCAACGTCCAGCTCATTATGGACTTTATGATTTCACTTTGCCTCGATAAGAAAGAGCAAAACTTTGTCGATTACGCTAAGCAGATTGTCGTCTTTTTATCGAGTACACCAGCCGGTGTAAAGGTCATCGAATTTCTCCTACTGCAAATCAGTCCAAATGCGATGGTGGTTCAAGACAGCTCGTACCCCTTCAAGGAGCCACCCAATGTTGCCGACTTACCATATCGGGCTGACATCAAAGACGTTCTGCCGCTGGGTAGAAACCAGGTTAGTATACTCAATTATACAGATGATCGTTCGGCTGACCATCACCAGACTGGCTTCTCACTTTGTCAACTCTGTTTAATTCTGCTTGTCGACCTTGTCGTCTCGCCCGTTCAGTTACCAAAGGAGCACGTGCCTCTGCTTCTACAGGTCTGCCTGGGTCTTTGGGACCACCATGCGCCAATGGTGCAAGATCAGGCTCGAGAAATGGTTGTACACATGATTCATGAACTGATAATTTCCAAAATGGACGATGCGAACTCGGGCCCAGGAAAGCCGGCCATAGAAAACCTTATTGAGCTCATTCGACAAGACGATCCTAAAATCACGTGGGCTTATCAAGAATGCGACGGTAGAGGAGAAGTCGGAGCAGAGAACAAAGTACCTGAGGGTATGACCTATCTCGCCGATGAACTCGTTGCAGTCTTTGCTGTCCAATACCCGAGCATCAAAGATGATTGGAGTCGAGTCACGCTTCACTGGGCAACATCCTGTGCTGTCCGTCATATTGCCTGTCGGTCGTTTCAAATGTTCAGGTGTCTTCTTACCACGATTGACCAGTCGATGCTGGCAGACATGCTAGCCAGATTGTCCAACACCATCGCTCACGATGAAGCAGAGTATCTGCCCTTCTCTACAGAAATTCTGACAACTCTACTTTCTGTCACCGATGCTTTCACGACGGACGATTTTATCCGCTTTCCACAGCTTTTCTGGGCGGCCTGTGCATGCTCAAACACGATCCACGAGCGCGAATTTTTGATTTGCCTTTCAATGCTTGATAAGATACTTGCGAAGCTCGATCTGAGCAGTCCGCGGGTCGTGGCGTTATTGAGAGAGAGCCGACCGAAAAACTGGGAGGGACAATTTGAGGGTCTTCAGTTATTGGTTCAGAAAGGACTCAAATCAAGTGTTAGCCTAGATCTTTCATTGAAGATTCTAGGACAGCTTGTCTTGCTTCCTTCTAATGAAATAGTGGGAAATGACAGTGGTCTTCTCTTTGCCCTCCTGGCCAACCTCCCACGATACCTCCAGTCATTTACTCAAATACCTAACAGCTCTGTGACTTGTGTCGCAGCGGCAAACAATTTAGCAGGAGCTGCTGGTGCACAAGGTTTCGATGCGCTTTGCGCAATATTACAAGATTTTGCTCAAGGTCGATATCGCTCGGAGCAGGACTTCCTCGCCAACATTGTATCCGCCGTGCGCAGCATTTACTTTCCGTTGTTGGAGTTTGACAGTCTGGTATTCCTCATGGGGCTTTTGACAAACAAGATGCCCTGGTTCAAGGCCAAAGTTCTCCAGGTTCTCAGTGTGGTCCTTCCTGGTATCGACATGCGGAAGCCAGAGATATCCTCACAAGGTCCAGATCTCATCTCGCCCTTATTGCGTCTCCTTCAATCCGAATACTGCGTTCAAGCTCTCCAGTGCCTGGATCATGTCTTATATATGACTGGAACACCCTTGGACAAACATCATCTCAGGATGAGCATGGCAAGCTCCAGCTCGACCGCTGCGGTCCGAAAGCAGTTTGAAAAGGTGCAGAGCTTGTATGGCATTCCTGAAGAGACGGGATGGTCGATTCCAATGCCAGCATTGTACTCAGCCAACACAAGAAGCAATGTTCATGCAGTCTTGAGTACCTGCCAGGACGTGGGAGCTACAAGCGGAGGCCAGGCCCCAACACCAGAAATACCGTTCCACAAGGAAGAATTCAGCCAAGGGTCCTACTTTCCAATCATGGCCACTGGCATAATCACAGAAGATGCTTTAGGCCCAAGGTCTCATGAGACTGCAGAAAAACTGTTCTCGGAACTCACTCGGCTGCGAGATATTATTGTTAGCGTGGATCCAAGCAAGCCTCTCCATTCGAATGCACAAATGCGCCAACCTTTTCTAAGACTCGGAAGTAGCGGAGATACGCACGAAAATATTTACGAACAGCAGACCTTGCCCATCCTTCACAAATCACTTGCGCGCAACACCAGCGTAGCTTCATTCCAGACCGGCTTTGCAGATTTCAAGAATCCCACGCTCCGCACCGACGCCATCATGACCCCCACCGCATTCACATCCTCTCCAGCCTCCGCAACCACTCTCAACTCCGCCTCAGCCCTGACATCCGCCACCACCATCAGCTCCACCTCCACCCTCAACCCCATCTCCGCCCGCCCCGGCCTCGGCCACCGCGCCATCACCTCCCCCCCCGCCACATCCCACCCACGCGGTCTCCCAGCCGGCAGTTCCTTCTCAAGCCTCGAGCCGCTCTCCGGCGACGAAGCCGGGCCCGACGAGCCCTTCTCCGACGACGACAGCAGCATGCACCTCCTCACCCGCACCACCACCCACCCAGCCTCCCACACCACCACCACCTCCTCCTCCTACGCCCACAGCATCCCCATCCCCCCGCTCCCCCACCCGACCGCAGCGGCAGCAGCCCCGCACAATAACGGCGCCACCACGCCGCACCTCCAGAACGGCTTCCTCGAGAAGGTCGGCCGCCCGCTCGCCTCCACCAAGAGCGGCATCCGCAGCGGCATGCGCCGCCTCACGGGTGCGGGCAGCGGGCCCGAGCGCAGCGAGCGCGAGCGCCGCGATGCCGTGCGCGTCGCCCAGCAGGGCATGTGGCCGGGCACGCCGGGGTTGGCGGTTGGCGGTGCTGGTGGTGGGTATGGCGTGGCGTTGAAGAGTCCCAAGGTGCCGAAGGTGCCGGATGTGTGGTTGCAGAATCCGAAGAGCTCGGATTTGTGAGGATGGTGGGGGGTTGGGGGTGTGGTGAGAGATGGGATGATGAGATGGACGTGGTGTGGTGGGAAATAAGATGATAAGATGGAGAAGAAATGGATTGGGAAGGAGAAGGTGTTGTACAATATTGGACGCGATTTTGATTGTTTTTTTTTTCCCCGATTACGCTCGTTTTAGCGCGGATGGGTGGTTCGCTCGTTGATTGTCGAAGGGTGCATATAGATTGCACGCGCTTCTCGTTTGTTTTTTTGCTCTGGTTTTACCCTGCTCTGGTATTATCCTGTTCACTTACTACTACTCACGGGACCAGGCGCATCTTTGATTTGGGCGGTTGGGGAAATTGATGGGACATCATTTGCATTATTCGCGGCGCAGCAGAAAGGAGCGCGACCACCATTCAAGGGGGAATATGTAATGTATGCATTTGCGTGGCGCTGATGTGGACAATTATGTTCACTGATCTATGGATCTTTTTTTCTCAGGAATCGGAGGGAAAGCGAGGGGACAGTAGTGCTTTGGAGGGATGACAATGTAAATTAGATAAGATGGGGATGTGGATGCAGTTGATGATAATTCATATACAGGTTCAAATAGTTCGATTGGTCTCGGCCAGTGCAAGAGGTGCAAGCTATGTAATGACTGCTAGTCCAGTTTTGAGCCCTTCGGAATCGGAAATCCACGGAACTGTCACAGTGGGACGAACGCATTGCCCAGGTTTTTCATTGCCTGCGTACTCGCATCTTATAGCATCGTTTTTGTAGGCCTACACAACCACCCTCAGCGTCCAATTTCCCACAGACTTTCATTCCTCAAGTTGGCCACGGAAGAGGCGCCCTACCTACTGCGTATACTTCTCCCCGATCCCCTTCTTCACCGCATCTCGCTCCGCAATCCGGTCAATCCACTTCAGCACATGCGGAAACTCGCTCATCTCCTCTTTGGTGAAGCCAGTCCGCTCCCAACCTTTCACCCATGGCCAGGTGCCGATGTCGGCCACGCTGTACTTGCCTTTGCCCTTGCCGGCAAGATAGTCGCGGGGCGAGCCGGTGTATTTACCTGATAGGTGGATCTCGAGCACGCCGATGACGCGGAGAGTCTCGTTGCGATAGCGGGTTATTGCGTCTGGAAGGGCGATTGTTAGGTGGGGGGATTTAGGGAGAGGGGAAAGGGAAATGATTGAGAAGGATGTAGCGATGTGGGGGGATGAATGGGAGAAGACCAATTTCGATGTGAGAATGACTTTATTTTGTCCCGATATCGGCAAGTTCATTTTGGGCGGGAGCTTGAATTTGAAGGAGCAAAAGATGTACTTACAGGGAATCTTCTCTGGTGCAGCCTTGGTGAAATGATTTACTTGGCCTTGGTACGGGGCTCCAGATCTGGACTCATTAGAAAGATCGAATGCATATCAGTAGTATAGCTGTATGCTTACCCGTGCCAGAAAAATAGCCACTGCAGGCACTGCGACCTTTCTAATTCGTCCTTGAATCCAAATTGGTCTTCCTTGTCAAACTCCTTGACTAGGTACAATAGCTCTGCGGACGTCTCCATGACTGGGAACGGAGGGTTCTTGGTGTTATCGATGAGGATTGGAATGCGGCCATTTGGGTCTAGACGTAAAAACCATTCTTTCTTCTGCTCATTGGTCGATATGTTGATTAATTTGGTAGTCCACTGTGTTCCATAGACGGCGGCAAGTTCTTCGAGTAGAATTTGGACTTTTTGGCCATTGGGGCTGGAGAGGGCATTCGACTATTAGAGACGATTTTCCAGCCTGATGAGCTAATATCTTACGTATTTTGCGTGACCAAGTGCAAGCCTTTTGCGTTCTTCACGTCGTCAGGTGTTTCCGCAATGTAGAGATGGTCCCCTGCGTCAGCCATGTTGAAAATATTATAATAATTTACTTTTGCCTGAAAATCTCTTGGCAAGTGAATAGATGGTAAAATCAAATCAGAAGGCAGACCTCACTTATATATGCTCGGAATGTGACTTTGCTACGACAACTTCAACCCCTCCATGACATCCCACACTGCGCGGGGAAGAGGATGCATTAGTAATTACATTCAGGCACGTCAGAGACATGCTCAGCTCGTGCTTACGTTTGGCTGCCAATCAGCTCCAACGCTCAAGCACTGTTTCACCACAGAATTAGCTGTGCTCAAAATTGTGTAAGCGATTAAAAATCAGACCTCTATTTCTTACTCTCTTCAATGCATACTAAGACTTGTTCTGCACGGTGCCCTCCATCGCACCGTAAAACATTTCGAATGGAAATGTAGCGCTGCCATATTTGTACAGTTACGGACTTTGCAGTTTCGCATTTGTAGAGAGCCATCTCTATATCTCGCTTGCCTTATCGCCGTCAATGACGCCCTTTCCCCGTCAGCACGCCCCACCCTAGTCCTCCCAGTCCGGATTCTGCGTGCAGAAAAGTCAGCAAATCTAATCATTGCCAAATGACAAATCATATCATACCTTTCGCAAGATTACCAGCCCCTCCAACGTACTCGCCAAGCTCAAGTATTTTTCGTCCTCCAACTCCGCTCGCTCCCCATGTCCCAGCAGTACTGGCGTGCTCTGCGTCTGCCAGCCTGTAATCGTCTTTGGCCGACCCGCCTGGCCCACAACATCAACAGCCTGCCCAACACGCACATTTACTTGCAGCGGCTTGAGATCTTCGTCCAGGGTGACCAGGAACCGGGGCTGGATGGCGGTGACCAGGACGTACAGTAGGTAGTGGTGATCGGCAAGAATGAACTGCTTGGGCTCGATGAGCGCGACGAGCACGGTCAGTAGGCCCGACGCAGCAACGCGCGAGAGCACATTGCGGTCCGTATGAAAGGGGTTGAGGGTTAGTGTACCCTTGCCCATGTGAAGGAGACCCTGCGCAATGCGCACCATGAAGAGCGCACTGGGGTCACGGTGATAGTAAGAGGCGAGCTGGCGTAGAAGCTGGGCGAGGCGCGCGTTGTTCGTGCCTGCGCCGAGCAGACCCATGGCGAAGATGGCATTGACGGCGACATCGTTGTCGTTGTCATGAGAGTAGCGAGAAAGAGTATCGTAAACTTTCATTTGTGGATTGGAAGGGGAGATGAGCCCCAGAGCGAGAGGAACTGCTTTGCGGATATTGGCCTCGCCATAGTGCATCAGGTGACCGAACTGGCGGAGAACCATGTCTTGTCCGATTTCTTCACCCATGGCGATGAGGGAGATTCCGAGGACGGCGTATGCTTGAAGCATCTCATCACCTTTCTTCTCCTCATCGGACTCCTCAATGTGTTCATTGCAGATGTGTAGTAATTGTTGAAGCTTGAGCACGGCACCAGTTCCAGCCCAGGCGCAGACTTCAATGAGAACGGAAGATGGCTTAGACATTGGATGCTCGATAGCTTTGATGGTCTCAAGGATGACGTCGACTTCTTCCTGCTGACCGAAATAAAGAAGCGCTAAACCAAGTGCCATGAATCGTGTCCATTTGTCTTTGAGCTGTGACTTGCGTTCATCGTCGAAGAAAGTCTGTACGATTGCCGAGCTAACATCACTGTGAGCCGATCCAATAAAGATCATCCCAAGCGATAGAGCTGCCAAGGCGGATGACTGCATGTCGAGGGTGGTGTCAGTAACAGCAGGAAGAAGATATTCGAGTAAATTCTCATTCTGCGAACCAGCATAAGATAGACCGAGGCCCAAGATGGATGCCGTCCGTATTTGTGGGCTTTTGCTGTTGCTGAGATTATCGCTGTCGCCAAGCAATGCCATGGCTGGATCTGAATCTGATCGAACACCAGCATTGACAAGTCCTATTGCCAGTAGAGCACCGGCCTTAATGTTATCTTCCGTGTCGTACATGTATTTGTCAATCTTATCAAGGCCCATTTCAACATCCCATTGAAGGAGCATGCCAAGGGAAGCTGTTGTAGACAACATGCCGTCATCTTTCGTCTTCCATACCCAACTATTCTTGGGATCCTCTACTAACATTAGCTTGTCTTGCCCGAAGCCAGCGTTGACAAATGCATTGACAAAGGCACTTGCAAGGTTGTGTCTTGCTGAATCCGTGTTGGTCAAACCAGCCGTTCTGCTACTCTCTAAATGGCTCTTGTATATGTCTTCTGGAACTTTGGGATCCAGAATGTTTAACTCCTTGCCCAGATGCTGGAAGTACTCGGACAATTTGGTGTTATTAAGGCATTCGAGCAGTTCCGAGTCTTCTTGGGATTCTTCTGGTAACTCAAAGTGGATTCGTTGTCGCGCCATTTGGAATGCCATCTGCTTCAGCATTGCCTTGTCTTTTGTCGCAAAAAGGGTGTCTTTGAGAATGTCAGGACGCTCAGGCCCGTAAAGTCGTATTGCCAGGGTCATTGCCTGTGTATGTTGCCCATATTTCATGTACATGTTCCACGCAGATATGAGGAATTTGTCGTTATCGGGGTATGTTAGTAGCGGAACCATGCTAAAAAAAATCATTAGCACTCGCTAAACTCAAGAGCTCTGCCGAGACATGTCATACCTGACCAAATACAGGCAAACCCTACTGAAGTTGTTCTCGTCAACGTATTTTTCAATCTCGTTTATCATCTCCAGTTCACTCAGAATATCGACGGCATCAGCCTCGGCATTATGGGTCAAGAAGAAAGGTACAAAAGAAAGAGCAAGATCCTTGATGTCTTCAGCATCCACGTCATCATCTAACCGCTTATTGTATTCTTGTCCTATTTCAAGCGCAAGGTGTCGAATATATTCATGGCCCCATGAGCCAAGGTCTTGAGAGGGTGACAAAAGTCGGTATTTGAGTGAATCTAATCTATTCTCGTCAGAGTATGTCATGCCGAGAACAGAGAGCATGTCCGCAAGCGATATCTGCACCATCATCAGCATGCGCCGAGTCACTCTCCATCCAGCTAACCAACCTTATCCTCGCCTTGTGGCCACGACTCGTACAGCTTTTCCAGCGCTTCGTAATGGGGTCTTAGGAACTTGAGCGGTTTGGGAACGGCAGTCATGGAAGAAGTGGATGTCTTGATAAAGTTCTTGATCTGCTCAAGAGCTGGCTTGTAAAGACCACTGTCCGTACCCTGTAATAGTTTTGAGCGTTTGTCCTGATAGAAAGCATGAATGATTGATAATACCTGTAATCGTTCTACAAGCATATCCAGATCATCCTTCAACTTTTGGTCTTCTTCACTGAGTTCCTCCTCAGGAAGACCGAGCTTCTCTCCGTCCTTCTTGGACTCGCCATCTTTTGACTCGGTCAAATCCTTGGAAGTCTCTTTCGCATCCGTAGCCTTGGCCTTTCCCTTTTCTGTTGAAGTCGCTTTCCCTTCGTCCCCGGCCATCTCTGCCGAAAGTCTGGGTATGGAGGATTTAGCGAGAGACTGAGCGGACGAGCGAGAGAAATGGATAGATTCGGGGGAAAGCTAAGAAGGTGAGTGCAATGTTTGGTGTGGGATGATAAAGCGCGTGAGAGTTGTCGTGAAGCTGGACCGGGGAGCTCTCAGTGAAGCCCGTGCGGCCAAAGTTGAGCGGCGAAATCTCCGAAGTATTTCGTCTCACATCCATTTACTTTGGCAACAGCCTCACACTATATTGACTTTCTTCATTTTCTAATACTACCTAGCCAAAATGAAGCTGGATACTCGAGCCCTTCGCTACCTTACCGCCGAAGACTGGCGCGTTCTTACTGCAGTAAAGTCCCACCCTCGTCCCACCCCATCTCCTCACCCATCTCCCAGAACTAACGACTGATTAAAAGCCCGTACCAGGTCGAAATGGGTAGCCGCAACCATACTCTCGTGCCCACTCCCCTCATTATCCAGATTGCCGGTCTCCGCAGCGCCGGCAGCGTCCACAACTCCATTTCCAACCTTGCCAAGGCAGGCCTCATTGCCAAAATGAAGAATGCCAAATATGACGGCTATAGGCTCACTTATGGTGGTCTGGACTATCTAGCGCTGCATACTCTGCGTCAGGGTCGCCGAGTCTATAGTCTAGGAAATCAAATAGGCGTTGGCAAGGAGAGCGATATCTATGTTGTTGCAAACGACCAGGGCAGAACGTGCGTGCTCAAGATCCATCGACTCGGACGAATTAGCTTCCGGACAGTTAAGGCAAACCGCGACTATTTGAGGAACAGATCGAGTGGAAGCTGGATGTACATGAGTCGGCTGGCGGCGATGAAGGAATTTGCATTCATGCGTGCTCTGCGGGAAAATGGGTTTCGGGTACCGGAGCCGCTGGCACAGAACCGGCATACAGTATTGATGGAATTTGTAGATGCATTTCCGTTGAGGCAGATTAGTGAGGTGCCAGATCCGGCTGGGCTATATGGCGAACTGATGGAGATAATATTAAGCTTGGCGAGGGCGGGATTGATCCATGGAGATTTCAACGAGTTCAATATCTTGATCAGAGAAGAGCGAGAATTTGAAAATCAGGAGAAAGAACAGCAGTCACCAAACCTAGGGCAGGCAGCCCTGGATGGTGAGGATTCCAAGTCGCCAAATCCTGAAGCGACCAGATTGATACCCGTCCTTATTGATTTTCCGCAAATGCTCTCCATTGACCACGCCAATGCTGCATCTTATTTTGATCGAGATGTTGCTTGCATAAAGCGGTTTTTCTTGCGGCGGTTTGGTTTCACAAGCGATGAACCAGGGCCCTTCTTCGCAGACGCCATCAAGGATGTGGGAAAAGGAGGCGTAAAGAGATTGGATATCGAGGTAGAGGCGACCGGTTTTTCCAGAAAGATGGCCAAGGAACTAGATGCGTACATGCAAGAAGTTGGAGCTGTGGGTGATGGCGACGCTGCAGAAGAAGAGAATGGGGATAATGTCAAGGAATCGGCAGAACGAATTTCTGATGAAAAAGATTCGCTAGTAGGAATAGGTCGATCTAAACCCAGCTCCACTTTTGAGCGGTTACACGATGCGCCGGTAGATGACTTCGCTACCTTGAGTTTGAAAGAAAATGAGCAGGACAAATTTGAGAGCTGGAGCGGACCAGTGAAGCCAGCACCAGACCTCCACGCGACTAAGAAAGCAGCAGGCTGGGCAATATGAGCGAGTGAGAGAGTGTGAGAGTGAGAGAGAGAGAGAGAGAGAAAGAGAGAGGAAAAAAGTCTTGACTACATGCACTCATTCAAAATACACATTATTGTCCGTCGCTCTATTCAGATGAAGTCGGATTCGAAAGCAAGCAGACATCCGCCCAAGTTGTCTTGACGCCTCCGCTGTATGCGTGAGAAATCTAGCGAGAAGTTTAGAATGATACCCCCGAGCAAATTCAATTTCAGTCAAATGCTTTTGCAATGCTCCTTCCAGCTCACAGCGGCACATCCTCTGCAATCTCCATAGCACCTTCTCTAGCCACGGTAATGATTACGTCTCCCAATGTACAGGTGGCGAATCCTGCTTCGCAATAGGTAAAGTAGTATTCCCATTTTCTTCGAAAGGTTTCAATCTCGGCTTTTGACATGCCACTGCTCTTCTTTCCCTCTTCTCTTCTTGTTCCGTCTCCAATATATCCATCCACTTCTCTAGGCTCCGGAACGATGTCTTTTTGCAATGCTGGCTTGATTTCGGCGTCAAAGTTGCGCATGAACTTCTGGTTCCACATGCGCAGCGTCTTTGCATAATGGGGACCGATGTTTTCTATGCTGTTGACGACAAGCTGGTTGCGAGCTCCAGCCGTAATGGCAGCGACCAGCTGAGAGACTGTTGGGAGATGACCACCGGGGAAAATATAACGTCGGATGAAATCGTCAGAGCGGGCATATGCTTCATATCTCTGCAAGTTGTGTTCAATTGAAATTGTCCAGACCATTGCTTCGAGTCGGCTCACTTACCATTTCAGGCATCGTTATGCATTGGAAAACTGCGATTCCCCCGTCTCTCTTGAGAAGTCTATCTACGCATTCGAAATATGTATTCAAGAACTTCCTACCTACCGCCTCCAACATCTCAATGCTGACGAGCTTATCAAATTTGTCTTGCTCATTTGCTGGGGCTTTCATGGCGCGATAATCACGTAAGATCACGGTGATCTTGTCTTGCAGTCCAGCGTCTCGTATTCGCTGCTCTGCCAGCGCTTTTTGTTCTACGCTGAGCGTCAAACTAGTTACACGACATCCAGTCTGCTGGACTGCCATGATTGCAAAGCTTCCCCACCCCGTGCCAATTTCAAGAACATGGTCTGTGCTCTTGATTTTAGCATTATCGATGAACCGACCCAACTTGCGGTACTGTGCTTCTTCAAGCGACTCGGTATTGCATAATGGATCAGCTCCAGAGCGCCAGATGGGACAGGAATATGTCATGTCGGGTGAGAGAAAAGCAGCAAACATGGCATTACTAATATCGTAATGCGCAGCAATATTGAGACGGGCATTTGAAAGCGTGTTGGTGGCGCGGAGGAGGCCAGATACATTAGAGGAGAGCAAGGAGGTGATGGTGGAGCCATTGGATAGGTAAGGACGGTTCAAGATGAAGATCTTGAAGAAGGATGTAAGATCTGGACAGGAGAATTCCCCAAGCATATAGCTTTCGGCGAAGCCCTAGATAGCAGTCAGAATCAGGTGGTGGTCGGCCGAGAGCCTGAGCGCCAATAGTACCATGTCTGCAAAGAGTAACAATCGGACCCAAAAAGCTTCATTATGTATTTGGAGTTCGGTCCGTGGACTGGCTTTTTCTTTTGGGGTACCATGGTTTCCACCACACACGATCAGCTCCCCGTTCTCATCCTTCACGATTAGTTGCCCAACGCGGATACTTGTCAGTAGGGAGAGCACGCTGGTACGTGACAGCTGTACGAGTGGACCCCATGTCCAAGTGGCTGCATATTGTTGCAGCGCGTGAAAGCGCGCAACGAACGGGGCAGTAATGTTCAACATTCAAGCTGCCTCGTCTTGGTATAGGAGCTCTCGAAGGACATGGTACAAAGAGAGGGAAAAAAGAGAGACGAGACCGGAACGCAAGCAATTGGGCTCCACGCCAGCCACATTCACAATGAGCCCCGGACGAGACGCTACAAAAGGAACGGAGATGCGACAGAGGGTGTAGCGGGTCGAACATTTCGAGCACAGTGGGGCAATTGCTTCCGCCGGGCTTCGGTGCATTTGTGCCGTTGATCTCGCCACTAGCTACCTACACATTCATGGACGCTTTTCTGCCCACGCTTGCATCTAGGGCCATGAGCGCATTTCGGCTGGCACTCGCCTGCGCATCCATGACGTCGAGACAACCTTAATCCGTCGTCCACCTGTGCCGCAGGTGGCTTGGAGCGGACGAACTCTCTATACGGGCCCTTCGGACCATAACGGGCCCTTGCATGGTGGAGGGGTGTTGTCACAGACTCGCCAAGCCCTGGAAACCCATGGTGTTGTGTCCGCTCTTTGAGATCGACCTTCATTTAAGGTTATCTCCGACCTCGGCTACTCGCATGCAGGGGTGGGACGCGTCGCGAACCTTCGCCGCAAACGTTCGCGTTCTCTTGTGACAGTAATCAAGACCAATTGAGAGATCACCATCATGCTTGCTGTTCAAAACTCCTCCAAAGGTGTAAGCAAATGCACACCAAATCTCCTCCCATGCCGTATCAACCACGATGGGCCTATAGAAGCCAAGGCAAGATACTGGAAGCCTGAAGATGATGGCAGTGAGTTTTCTAAAAAAAAAAAAAAAAATCTTTTTGCATTTCGTCACCACTTAATCTTATTCAGATGGAAAACAAACATCCTATTTTCGAGGTCGCAAATTACTGGGAAGGCAGGTCAGGGTGCCAGATGGATATCAAGGTCGGATCCAACATTCGTTGCCGTCATCGATTCTGCTTATTGGAATCAGGAGCAATCTTGACAAAGACCGACAAGCTCGCACCGACGCAGCAGACGGATATGCCGCTCGCGGATTTCGGTGACATGGATGCAGAAGAGGAGGACGATGCACCCGAGGAAATTAAGATTGCGGAAATATCGAAAACATTTGACAATTTCGTTGTATGGGGCCATGATTCGCTTCCAGATTCAACCAGTCATCCACATATCAAAGGAGTTGAGGAATGGATAGCGTTTGCTCAAAAGGTAGATTTGACGACCATAATCCAAATTCCCAACCCATACTAAAGCACGAGAATCAGATGCATGCTCCCATGGGCTTTACCAATCCAAACAGCGAGCCTAAAGCATCATAGGTCGACGATGCGCTGGTCTCCTACATCTCGTTACCAATCGTTTGCGATGATGCCGGATGGCGCATCCTGCATCAAACAGGTTTCCGAGCAAGCACAGTTATCTTAGGGAACTGATAATGCACTACGTCGAGATGTTCTCTTTCATTTGGTCTCGGTTCCACCCTGTGTGCCTGCTTTTTTATGCTCTCTGTCCCATTCCTGTTGCTCTCTAAGGAATTCTTCCTTTCGTCGTGTGTATGCATCATGTCTCTTACACTTCATCCACACCTCCCTGAATATCCTACTCGCTTCTTCTTTCTCCTTTCTGCCTTCATGATCCTTCTTCTCCAGTTCCTTGCCGCTGGTTTTGTCATATTTCCTTCCACCTTTGTGGTTTGCATAACGCTTGGCTCGTGTCATACCCATTTGAATGAATTTCCTGCACATGTCCATGCCAACAAAATCTCCTTTTTCATCGTAGTTCAGGAATTTCTCATAGAGCGTCGATGAGGAGACATGCGCTGCGGACGCATCTTTGAACCTCCAATGTGGCAGGAGAGCTGATTTGTATGGTTCAAAAGTGAGAACCCCTTGCTCACCTCGAGCAATGCGATAGCTCATACGCAAAACTTTGTCGGTTGCAGCGGGTGCGTCTGCCATGGCGGCCAGATAGATAGAGTCGGGAGGCTTTGGATGCCTGTCACATCCCTGCAGTCACGTTGAGACCTCTTTTTGGGATTGTCTCAAGTCGCAAGAGTACAGATAGTGCCGTAGAATATTCAGTATAGGAATTGGTCTAGGAAAGATTTGTGTGTCATGATGCGATAGATGAATGTAGGCAATTTTAGACATGACGTAGAATTGAAGGCCATTGAGGCTAAGAGGAGGTAAAGACGGGACTACTAACACTGAAGGGATTAGTTGTGGCGCAATCACGGTCACGTGGTGTGGCTTTTTGGAAAGGTTCTTCCGGAACCCTTCACGGTCGCAACAGCTGAAGTGGTGACCACAAACTTCAACTGACATTATCAATTCAACGCCATCTCTGTTCATCTCCAAACTTTTCCCAGGCGTTCCACGTACATCATGGCGCCTCGTGACGTCGATACTGAGAACGTCGCAAGCCCTGTGCCTGTGGAAAGGGGCTTTGCTACTTTATCTACTCTTAGGTAAGTCTTTGATTTGATCATACGTTTCGAAGCAATCACTAAAATCGTTCCTAGGATAGGCGTAAAAGCCTTTGTCAACAAGGTATGGTGTGAAGTCGTTTTGTGATTCGCCTTATTTTCTCATCCCGCAACAACAAGGTGTTGGAAAAACTAAAGCCATTCACTAAATTGATTCTCTACAAATGCTCAATTTCAATACCATCTAGCGGGCGCTGGTTTTTGAAAAGATTTATAATTTAGTTAAGCCAAACTGATCCCTTTGCCAGGATGGAGAAGAGCGCAAAGCAGAAATACTTTCCATACAGACCCGAAAAGGAAAGCCAACTTTCTATGTTCATTATGAAGAATTCAATAAACGTCTCGACGAATGGATTGCAGCCGAGCGCATAAATCTTGGTCGTGAAGTAGAATGGCCAGCACCAGAGAAGCCCGACAAGAAAAAGCAGAGTGCAACGCAAAGCAAAACACAACCCACCAAAGCCGAGAACAAGGTTCCCAAAGGTCAGAAGAGACCTCGTGCGCAAGCTGAAAGAGATTCACCAGCGACTCCTGGCATTACGGAATCGCAGGGTCAGGGCAAGGCTCCAGAACCTTCAAAGGCGGGCGGCAAGGAGAATCGTGAAGGATCTATTGCTGTTGTCTCCACTGTAGTCGAAGATGGCACGCCCAAACCAGAAGATGAGGAGATGGATCTTGTGGATGTACAGGATGCCGCCGCTGCTGCCAAAGCTGCACCGCCGGAAGTGTATTCGCGCGAGGATGAGATTGAGAAGCTCAGAACGGGTGGGTCAATGACACAGAACCAGACTGAAATTTCACGAGTTCGGAATCTCAACAAGATCCAAATGGGTGATGCGGAAATTGAGCCGTGGTATTTCTCACCATATCCAGTTGAGTTCACTGACGAGGACATGGTCTACATTTGTGAATTTTGTCTTGGATACTTTGGTGAGGAGAAGCCCTTCCATCGGCATCGGGCCAAGTGCACATTGATGCATCCACCTGGAAATGAAATTTACCGAGACGACTACGTAAGCTTTTTTGAAATTGACGGAAGAAGACAGCGGACATGGTGCCGGAATCTGTGCTTACTTTGCAAACTCTTCCTTGACCACAAGACACTGTACTATGATGTTGACCCCTTTTTATTCTACTGCATGTGCACACGAGACGAGCATGGATGCCATCTTGTCGGCTTCTTTTCCAAGGAAAAGGAGAGTGCAGAAGGATACAATGTTGCATGTATTCTCACACTTCCGCAGTATCAGCGCAAAGGATTCGGCAAGCTCCTCATCGCTTTCTCTTACGAACTGTCGAAGCGTGAGGGTAAGCTTGGCAGTCCAGAGAAACCGCTCAGCGATCTGGGCTTGCTTGGATATCGAGCGTTTTGGCAGGAGGCTATTGTCGACTTACTCATGGAGCCGGGAAGAACAGACGCCAATGTCGAAGAATTGGGGGCTCTGACAGCAATGACAACAAATGATGTCTTGCACACGCTACAGAATCTGAATATGCTAAGATATTCGAAAAATCAGCATGTCATCGTATTGACTGATGCTGTCATTGAACAAAGGGAAAGACAAAAGGAGAAGGAAAAAATCAAGGGTAAGAGATCCATCGACCCAGAGAAGCTCATGTGGAAGCCACCAGTCTTTACGGCTTCCTCACGCACATGGAACTGGTAGAGTCACCATGTGTTTAGCTTTTGGAGGGGTCTTTGATTAGCATGGTGTTGGTGGCATCTGAACTTGTAAATCAATCTGGAACTCGGTGATACCCAATCTTAGCGTTGCGAAATGTTGCGTACTTTTGTGCAGCTTGATATTGAATTTGAGATAATTTGGTAAGTTACATTTGATTCAGATACGCTTGGACGCTGACCGAGAGACGTGGAATGAGCGAGTCTAAAAGTGTTGAATTTGCCGCGGAGGATGCGCCGCCCATTGGCGCCACCTCCCAACGAGTAAGATTTCTAGGTCCCTCCACTGCCTGTCCCACTTAATTCGAGTTCTCCTAGGAGACGCGTCCAATCCAGTGCTGATTCTGCGTTCCAGAATGCTCGTTAGATCATTCAGATTTTAGTAGTGTGGCAACAATAGCCAGTGTTTGCAGTGGGTAACCATGATCTACAGACTCATCACACCTGCCAGAGATATCAAGTCCCAAGAATTATCTTTCCTCCTTACCACCTTTTTAGTCCCTTTTTATTTCGATTTCACTACACAGCTTGCATACCCATCTAATTGTCCTTGTAATACGTCTTGAAGTCTTGATTCATTCATTGTTTACTGTCTAAAGAGCTCTTTGGTCGTCTTGATTCTTATGGAAACAGATTCACACCCAGAAAATGAACTTTACACAGCCGATCGCTCAGGAGATGTTACTTGTGACTCATCCTCCCCGGCAACACCTGGCTTTTCGACTCCTCCGCAGACCGATGTAAAGGAACAACCGCAAAAGAAACGCGTAGCATGGAAGCCATCCGACCGTTCGTTACGTGCTCATTCAAGCCCTTCGACTACAGAAAGTTTGTCATTACCACACCACTCAACTGAGTCTCGACGTAGGAGGCCTAGTTGTGAGCAGGTTGCAGAAGACTTGTGGCGTGCAGCGGAGATGGTGGTAAAACCAAAGCCAGAAGATTCGTCCACGTATTTTCAGGGGTCCCCCAACCAGAGGCCGAGACCCAAATCTGCACTCCGTAGTGGAACCGCAACTCCGCCAAACTCAACTAGTTCACAGATCCTTTCGGTTCATGATAGAACTCCAGAGGAAGAAGGCAAGACATTATCTGCACTCCAGGCTCGGACCAAGGCCAGCAGACTACAGGAACATTTGAGCGGAGATACGGAAGAACAACTAAACACAATGAGTGACAAAGAAGAAGCACGTCAGGTGGATCACGACCACTTCCCAAACCTTTACCACTACGTGGATGACAGCCTACTCGAGTCTGGCCAAACAACGCCTGGATTTGATGAAGACTATGCTCCTCGGCCGACTAAATATCGCCTCGGAGGTCTCTCCGCAGTTCTCCTAAACAGGATGAATTCCAAGAGTGCTCCATCTTCGCGGGCTGGTTCACGGACTGGTTCGCGGGCTAGTTCGCGGACTGGCTCACGATCCACTTCTCCCGAAAGAGGGTACGCCCAATTTGAAAATAGCTCGAAGTCGAAGCGATTGAGTTCTACAATGTCATTCAGTGAGCAGGACCTCACTCAGGCTCTGAGTAAGTTAGGACAGAAATTGATCACTCCAATCAAGAAACGCCCGTCCCAAGATGTTGACCTCAGGATCAAAAAGCATGTTCAGAAATCGGTACTGAGACAGCGTTACATCTTACTTCTTTGTCGATGCCTGATGACCTACGGCGCTCCCACCCACCGGTTAGAAGACTACTTACGAATCACATCCCGCATCTTAGAGATCGAGGCGCAATTCCTCTACCTCCCCGGCTGTATGATCGTCTCCTTTGATGATTCCAAAACCCAAACATCAGAAGTGAAGCTGGTAAAAATCGGCGAGCAAATCGACCTGGGCAAGCTGCACGATACCCATGATATTTACAAGCTGGTCGTCCATGATGAAATGGGGGTCGAGGAGGCCACCAAGCAATTAGAACGCATTCGAGACAAACCCAAAAAGTTCAGAACGGTATACCTCATCTTCCTTCACGGCATTGCCAGTATGAGTGTTGCCCCGTGGGCATACCAAGGTCGAGCAATAGATCTCCCTATAGCCTTCTTATTAGGACTCATTCTTGGATTTTTAAGACTTTTCTGGGCATCAAAATCTGACCTTTATTCCGCCGTTTTCGAAATCGCTTCGGTTGCCATCACAAGTTTTCTCGCGCGTGCCTTTGGATCCATAGACGGTGGCCATCTATGGTGCTTTTCTACTTTGGCTTCATCGGCAATTACCTTGATCCTTCCCGGTTACCAGATCCTGTGCGCGGCTTTGGAGCTTCAGTCACGGTCCATGGTTGCTGGCTCGGTCCGAATGGTCTATTCGCTCGTTTACTCTTTGTTTATTGGATTCTCCTTGACCATCGGAACGGCTGTGTATGGGATCATGGACAAGGATGCCGTTTCGTCTCCACAATGCGAAAATCCTATGCCAGCGCACAAGGCATTTGCCTTTGTACCGCTCTTTGCGCTTTGTTTGATGGGCATCAACCAGGCCAAGTGGAAGCAAATGCCCCTCATGCTTGTAATCGCGTTTGCCGGGTACATTATTAGTTTCTTCTCTGCAAGAGCCTTTTCGGATGTCACTGCTGTGAGCTCAGGACTGGCTGCCATTGGAATCAGCGTCATGGCAAATGTTTATAATCGAGTGGCAGCTCGGCTGGATACATGGATCGCATCGAACTGTGCAAAGATCTGGAAGTATTTTTCCAAAAGAAGCGCATCTCAAAATGCAGGATCGTTTTCGGACCCAGATGTTGAAAAGGATATGGGCTCTGAAAGTCGAAACAGAACAGAGTGGTTCTCTCCAGACTTGACCCATGCCAAGCCTGACGCCCGGGAACACGACCACGATCCACGAGGGAGCAGGTCTTCCACGCCAGATTCTTTCACCAAAGCTGAAAATACCGGCGACTTACCTGGAGAAAATACTGGCAATCCTGGATTTGCGCCGAATTCGAATGAGAGCTCCCGGGATAGCGAACATCCCAACAATATATCAACATCAAAACCTCATGTCAGCTACTCTCTTGCTGCTTCTGCAATGCTGCCCGCGATTTTCGTGCTTGTTCCCTCAGGTTTGTCAGTCCAGGGGTCCCTCGTCGAAGGCATCAGTACAGCAGATCAAATCACGAATCTAACATCCAGTGGCAACAGCACCAACAGCACTGGTACGGTAACGAGCTCTCAGCTCACAAATGGAGCGATGGATCTACAGAACAGCTTGGCTTTTAGCGTAGGGTATAGCGTTATTCAAATAGCGATTGGGATTACGGTAGGGCTTTTTATTGGCGCATTGATAAGTTATCCGTTTGGGAAAGGGGGAAAGTGGGCAAAACATATGCGGAGCGGCCTGTTTTCTTTCTGATGGTCCCGTTCGATTATTACTGGACTTTAATAAACTGCAATGATGCATAGCGTTTTTCTTCTGGAAAAGTTTGATGAAATAATTACGGACGTTGTATGGAGTAGATAGCGAGAGATAGAATCGATGAAAGATGTGTCATTGACGCGCTCAACACAATTTCAATAGCGGAGAAATCGATGATTCAGATAACAATTTTCTTCATTGCAATACCCGTCGATGTTGGGATCGTATTGGGGGTACATCGAGCTTGTCAACTGCGCGTCAAGATACGCCGACGTTTTCCGCAGATCGGCACATTTCCGCGCCCTTTCTCCCCCACATTCCGCATGTTAACGTGGGGTCATCAAATAAAGAGCTTCAAACCTATTTCGCCGAGCTTATGGTAGGGAAAGAGTGTTGTAAGATTCCGCAGCATTCTTTAAGACCAGGTAGTAGGTATATGTCCAGCTCTATTCGTGCCTCATGGTAAGCTTTCTTCTTCTCCTTCAAATCAAGCATCGTGGTTTTCATAGAAGACTTTTCTATTCGCTCACGTTTAAGCTCTTGATATCTCAATCATTACGTGTGACATCTGTGACGAATCGGAGCCTTCAGGCACTATGCTCTCATACATACTTTACTTCCTGTCTACCGAATATCACAGCCATCCCATCCTCTTTCCCATTCTTCTATTTCTTTTTCTCCCCATAACCTACCTCATATATAATGAATACCTCCGGTATCGTGCCCGCCTTCCATCCTTCCCAGGACCACCCAGCTGGCCTCTCGTTGGCCATATCCCGCACATCCGCTCCAACGCCGCAGAGACCTACCGGCGGTGGTCGCATCGCTATGGCGCTGTCTACCAAATCCAGCTTGGCAACATCCCGGTCCTCGTTGTCAACAGCGCTGCCGCCGCACGCACCCTCTTCGGCACCCACAGCCAGGCGCTATCTAGCCGGCCAGTCTTCTACACCTTCCACCGCGTCCTGAGCAATACGGCTGGCACGACTGTTGGGACAAGCCCGTTCAATGAAAGTCTCAAACGGCGCCGCAAGGGAGCCGCTTCTGCCCTGAATAAACCTAGCGTTGCAACGTATATCCGGCATCTAGACGTCGAGACGAGAGCTTTTGTGCGAGAGGGACTGGAATATGGACGTGCAGGTCGGGAGCCCGTGGACCCGATGCCCATGATCCAACGGCTGAGCTTGAGTCTGTCTCTCACACTCAACTGGGGGACACGTATGGATAGCAGGGATGAAGGACTATTTCACGAGATCACAGAGGTAGAAGAAGAGATTAGCAAATTTCGAAGCACGACGGGAAATCTGCAAGATTATATCCCGTTACTGAGATGGAATCCGGTGAATTCGGGAAGCAGAAAAGCAAGAGAGATGAGGGATCGTCGAGACGTATATCTGACACGATTGAACCGGGACCTGGATGATAAAATGGAAAAGGGAGTTCACGAACCATGTATTCAGGCTAATGTGATACTAGACAAGGAGGCAAACTTGAATAAAGAGGAGTTGACGAGTATTAGCTTGACCATGTTAAGTGGAGGACTGGATACAATCACGACGCTCGTTGCTTGGAGCGTGGCAAAGTTAGCAGAAAGACCCGATATTCAAGACAAAGCATTGCAAGCAATCAGAGAATATTACGGATCTGACGAACCATTGGCCGATGCAGAGGATGACCAAAAGTGCAATTACATCGTCGCCTTAGTTCGAGAGTGTCTAAGGTGGAGTTTTGCTCTACAAAATGACACGCGAATACTAATGATCGACTTTTAGGTATTATTGCGTCCTCCGACTAGCATTACCTCGAGCCACGGTAAAGGACATCACCTACGAGGGCAAGCTCATTCCTGCAGGGTCAACCATCTTCCTCAATGCATGGGCATGCAATATGGACCCAGAAGTCTGGAGCGATCCCGACATTTTCCGACCAGAGCGATGGCTAGAGACACCAGAAGCCCCGCTATTCACATATGGCCTTGGTTACCGCATGTGCGCTGGATCCTTACTTGCCAACCGAGAGTTGTACCTAGTCTTCCTACGAATGCTCAACAGCTTTGAGCTCCTCAAGGCGGATGATGTTGATACGAGGCCAGTCGAAGGAAGCGCAGATCCTACAAGCTTAGTGACAATGCCGAAGCGGTACGAAGTCATTTTCAAACCACGAGATGAGCAAAAGCTGAAAGTTGCATTGGATGAAAACAAACGATCGTGAAGCGTTTTCGTATCTACTCCGTACAAGTCATCTATGTCTCTATTATTCCATGTTGCCAAGAGATCGCCAACAGGTACATAATGAAAAGTCATTAACATTAGTCGCAAATTGTTTACTAGCCAAACTTTCTCCAGATTGTCCTTGTCTTATCGACAGCACTGTAGTCCGGGCCAGGTAATATCTCTCTCAACAGGTCGTTCATTCCCATACCCTTATCCTTACACTCCTTCCATTGTCTCGGATAACCCCAACTACATTCCTCGAATCTGACATCGTCTTTCCAATCGGTGCGGCGAATGTGGAGGTGACCACTGATGACGACTTCGGCATTGAAGCGCAAGTGCCAATCTTCCGTCTTCTTGGTTCCACACCAAAGGGAAAAGCGCGGAATGAGATGCAAGTCAACCAAATCATATCGCAAAGGCCAGTGACCTGCAATGACTGTCTTTACATCGGCACCATACGTAGCCTTTGCTTCCGACAGCCTTGCTTCAGTCTTTTTCACCAATGCGTCACACCAAGCGGCACGAGTGGGATATGGGTCGGGATGCAACATGAACTCGTCTGTTGCTTCAATGTCTTCCTCCTTGGCCCATGCAAGAGCATTCTCGAATTTGACATCATCCGGGCGAAAGGAATAGTCGTACAAGGTGAAGATGGGGCAGATGAGGTATGGGACTGCTTCGCCGTTCTTATCCTCGCACCACCAAAAGGTGTACGGATCCTCAGGAGTAATGACACCATGCGATCGAGCACACTCGACACCATGCATGTACTTTGCTTCACCTCTCAAATTCGCTCCCTTGATGTGATCCGCCGCGTCCAGAGTGTAGAGGTCGTGGTTTCCGGGTAGCCAGAAGACTGTACCAAAGCGTTCCTTTGCAAGGGCGAAGGCAGCATTGAAGTGTTCAGAGGTTTCGCCGACGTCTCCGACGAGTATGAGGCCATCATTTGGACTCTTTTCAAGCTGGGCAAAGGCTTCACGATTCGCCTTGAAGGAGACGTGAATATCGCCTATGGCATACAACTTGCCGAATGGTTTCCGAGGATGCTCCGGGATGGGAGAAGTGTTGACAGGAGGCTTCGCCGTGCCATTGACTTCGACATTAACAGCCTGAGAGATAAGAGGATCAGCCATTTGAAGAATAAAAGCTGGGCGACTAAATTAGAACTGTTTTGAACGGGGGGATGTTCGAGCCGGAAGACCGGTGGGAAGCTTATGACGATGGGAGAATAAGAAAGCGCAACGGTCTTTTGTAGCACTAGCGCAGGGTCTTTTGGTGGGCTGACGAAGAATGACGACAAAACCCCGGTCTGTCACTCCTTTTTTCGGGTTCTACCCCAGTCGTAGATCTAACACGCGAGTCATTACTCGCTCGCCTCTATGCCTCCAACTTTTCCACCCTCCCACGCCTTCTCCACTACCCCAACCGCCCTCTTTGAAATTCACCGTCCTGCCATACCTTGGGGAGGAGGCACCAAGCATGACCTGCCTCCCGGAATACCCCGCTCTACATGTTAGCACGGCCACGTCTCCGAGATAGAGCGTGCACTAAGCCTCTCCCTGACGGGAATAACATGCCTCACCCTTCTCGAATCTATCCCAGCGATGAAGAGCTTGGGAAACGAAATGACGACTACCGCCCACAGAGGGTCAATTCGTGGCTTGGATGGAGGGCACGGTTAATGCAATACCGGAAGAGAAGGATCGTCATTCTTCTGGTGGTGGGATTATGTACATGGTTGATATGGACGAACATCCCTGAGTCGACTCGCACCAAAATTGTCGCACAAATACCAGAAGAGAGGGATGATTCCATCGACCCGGAAGAGCCCGCTGGACCACCTCCACGCATCACGGATGAAGAAACTGTTGCCGCATCGGAGCATTATTACAGCGGTGCAATCCGATTCTTTAGGCTGGCAGACTCGCTACATGCAATTTCAAAAACCATGGGACACAGACCGATAAACCGAAATGTTCTATTCGCCGCGGCTAGTCCCAAGAGCGCGGCTACTTTGCTACCAATGGCATGCGAAATGGCAAAAGCGAATCGCAACTATGTTCATATGGCGATAATGGGTCGGGATGACATATCAGTACAGGAGCTCAAGGAAATCAATGGCGTCAATGACAAGGATTGTCTCTTATTTTGGCACGATGCAAGGCCAGACTACTCAAAATGGAGCACAGAGGGCCGCATGAGTGTCAGTGTCTCTGCCGGTCTAAATCATATAAATGGGTTCATGCATCCCCAAGTCATTTTCATTGACGGATCCCCTTCTGAAGATGCGTACTTTTCTAAAGCGGTCACGGCGAAAGGCAATACCTATGATACCCCAGTTATTCATCTCCCCGAAGGAAAGCTTGAGGATTTTCGGTGGGCAGCTAGACTTGACAGCGGCTCGTTGAGCGCTTGGTATCAGCCAACCATTGACATTGTCATTCACGCTGGAACACAAAGTTCGGGTTCGCTCATTAGATTACTGAAATCTCTGGAGAAAGCAGATTACTCTGGCTTCCCACCACCGAGACTTACCATCGATTTACCCTCTGATACTGATCAATCGACGCGAGATTTCATCAGTGGATTTGCTTGGCCACCGCAGTCAAAGGAGGAAATAAAAGACCCGCTCAAACGCAAGGAATTAACTCTCAACCATCGCATAGCCCAAAAACGGGCATCTCCCGAAGAAGCGTCCATCCGATTTATTCAATCTTTTTATCCCACCCAATCTTCCGATTCGCATGTTGTATTATTATCGTCCCAGGCGGAGCTCTCTCCGCGATGGTACCACTACTTGTATTATGTCATGTTAGAACACAAGTACTCTCCATATAAGCTGGTCCCGGCTCTGGGTCTGGCGGGTATTTCCCTGGAGCAACCTTCTCTTCATCTCGACAGCAGTACGTCTCTCGAAATCCCCATGATCAAGGACCTACAGGACGAATGGTTTTCCAAGTATACAGAAGATTCGACTGTTCCTTTTCTGTGGCAAGCTCCTAACGCAAACGCCGCTTTATATTTTGGCGACAAATGGGCCGAACTGCACTCATTCCTCACATATCGTCTGACCGCTTCTGAGAACATCAGAGCCACCGGCGGATCTCTACAAAGAAAGAAACTAATCTCCTCCACCCAACCCGCCTGGACAGAATATTTCCTCGAACTAATGCGCGCACGAAACTACGCCCTCCTCTACCCCAACCCCTCCGAATCCTCCCCCGCCCTCGCCACAATCCACACCGATCCCTCCCGCCCAGCCGACGAATTCGACACACCCCCCTCCGACTCCGCCTCCCACGACAAACCCGACCCAGCCGCAGACTTCCTCCCCAACCCCGCCGCAGACGCCGACTCCCTCCCGCCCGCCAGCGACTCCTCCCCCGCCACCCAAGCCGCCCCACCGCCCCTCCACGCCCTCCTCCCCTTCAACGCCGACCTTCCGGACCTCGCACACCTCCCGCTCCTCGCCTACGACGGCGCGCGCCTGCGCTCGCCCTTTGCGCTCCCGGACCCGTCCGACCCCGACGACGCCGACCCTCTCACCCCGCCGTCCTCCAAAGACGATCCCCCCGCCTCCTCCACCACCACAGCCTCCGCGCGCCTCGCCGCCAAATACGCCGCACACCTGCGCTACGCGGTCGGCGGCTGCTCGGCTGCCGACGCCGTGCGGCCCCGGCGCGTGCTGCGCGGCTCGGCGCGGGATCTGTTTTGTTTTGGTGATGGGGACGAGCGGTTTGACGACGGGCCGGGCAGGGCGGTGGGTGCGGCGGCGGGGGGGGCGAATCCCGAGAGGAGTTGGGTGAAGGGTGGGAGGGATGAGATTGTGAGGGAGGCGGATGGGGAGAAGGAGGGGGGGAAGGTGAGGAAGTGGCGAGATGGCGGGGAGAGTGGGGATGGTGGGGATGGGGGGGATGAGGTTGCTGAGGCTGTTAGGGGGGCGAAGGGGGGTGATGTGTGAGTTCATGTTAACGTGGGATAGGATGGGACGGGATGGGATGGATGTTTGTGCGAGCATTGCATATGGGCTGTGAAAGCTGTTTATGTGAGCGTTGATGATCCTTGTTTTTGTATGCGCGTTGTTGAGCCACGCGCGGAGATTATGAGGTGCGCTGGCGAGCGTGGTCGGTGCATTGGGACGGTGGCGTGCATCATATACTTGTATATATATCACCGTGACCGAATTCGAAATCGCAGATTCCTGTTTATATGAGCACGTGCAGTCGTCTACTACTAAAGACTGGCCTTCATGACTAAGCAAGGGCACTGCCGTGGGTTCCATTCTGTATATAAATGGCCGAGTCGAATTGCAATAAGCACATCAAAGCCAGATAAGCTCTGGTCTAGGGTATCATATAGAATTACCACAATCTATTCCCCCACCCTCGCTCTTTTCCTATCCCCTATTTCTACTCTCTTCCAGTCCCACTAGGCCCTCTTCGTCCTCTTCTTTCCCTTCTTCTTCTTCAACCTCGCCTTCCTCCTCTCCCTCCTCCCCCTCGCCTCCTCATCCTCCCCGTCCTCCTCCCTCTCCGTCCCCTTCTCCACCGGCCTCCCCCTCCCCCTCGCACCCCCCTCCCACTCCCCCCTCACCCTCCGATACAACTCCATCGCGACCCGCGCATCCTCCACACTGCTATGCTCCCCCGTCTGCACCTCCCGCCCCAGCACCTGCCGCGCCAGCTTCCGCAGACTCGGCGTGCGGCCGCCGGTCAGCGCGCGGAACGGCGGGTACCGCGATGTGTCGCGTGTGTCGGGGATCGGGTGCGACATGTGTAGCACGGTGAGATCGTTACGGAGCGCGTGGCCGATGAGGATGCGGGTGTTGAGGAGGGCGTTCAGGTGTGATTGCACGGTGGAGAGGGTGGCGAGAGGTAAGGAAAGGACGTTGAGTGATTGTGGCGAGGACGTGGAGGGAGCAGCGGTGGGCGCGATGTCGGTTGAGGCGATGCCCGTGGGGGTAGTGGCTGTGGAGGCGAGCTGCGGTTTGAGATGTTCGGGTCGAATACCGCTGATTGGGGTTCGGTAGTCCGTAACTCTAACGCCCGTTGGGGGGAGCACGTAGGTGTCGTAGAGGACTTCGCCATGGTAATTGACGACGGAGATACGGGCGAGGATGGAGTCGACGTCTGGAGTTGGGCCGATGCCGACCATTTCGCAGTCCAGAGCGATGTATTTTTTGGCGGTTGCAGAAGAGATGGAAGCGGAGCGACTGGAGTTTTGAGAGGCTCGGCTAGCGAGAGTGGTGCTCGAGATGTTTGGATGCCCGTTCGAAAGTGGTTGATCAGATCGATTGTGGCTTTGATCTTCAGCATTCAGCTTTGACGTCGAGCTTCCCATGGCCCGATCCTGGGGTTTTATGCGCTTGCGAGAAATGTGAAGTCGATCATCAATATTTTTGCGTTTCAGAGATCCATTTTGAATGCTCTCCACTTTCTGTAACCTTTGTTGCAAAGCCTTCCAGTTACTCGACAGTTCCATGTGTTTGGCTTCAATTAGCTGGACATTTGGTCGATATTTACCTTGGAGGGACGAGCGTGGTTTTGGGCAAGTTGGTCCAAGCTTTGCTCGGACTATTTATTCCTTGCTCTACCTTCACACGCTACGCAGTGCACACCTGAGGCCATGATGCTGTTTGAAACAAGTCATCTGGTCAGTGCAAACGCTGGGGCTTGGTTGCCGTCGAGAGGTTGCAGTGCTTTGGCCTGTAGAGCATTCAACTTTCTCAGTAACCTCGCGAAATATGTCTATTCTCG
The DNA here is from genome assembly GCA_021030915.1 of Astrothelium macrocarpum. Taxonomy (NCBI): domain Eukaryota; kingdom Fungi; phylum Ascomycota; class Dothideomycetes; order Trypetheliales; family Trypetheliaceae; genus Astrothelium; species Astrothelium macrocarpum. Next base: position 570,260 of record JAGEMR010000002.1, read on the forward strand.
CTCTGCGTTAGATGCCCAGAACCTTAAGCTTTTTGCCACTGGCATTTCGGCCCTTTTAGGAGTGACACGGCGAATGCTAGAATCCTTGGACGCTACAGTGAAGGAGACAAGTGGGGGACTTATCATCTCGGGGGGCCCGAAGCTCTGTATCAGCTTTGCCTTTCAATGATGCGTCTTTGCTCAGGATAGTGCAGGTGACGGCCGGCCAAAATATGGAAAAAGGAGTCTTCCCCATACTGATCAACCACTCGCTGCCAGCTGTTTTCCAGTGCGAATCCCGATCATCTTGAATTCATCCTTGAGTGTCTCCAAAGCCGAACCAGCAACCTCCATGCCCAATCATTAATGGCTACGAGGAGTGTCCTTGGCCCATTGACCGCTGTGTTTACACCGCCATCTTCCTGCTTTGATCTATTACAATTCATTGACGCTCGTAATTTACAAATCGCACCTGCAAACGATGTGCTTCAAGCTGCCACTTGTGTCTCCGGTACACCCTCACCTGATGGCACAACTATCGAGACGATGAATGACATAGTTGATAATACGCTCTGTTGGCCTCCAGTAACTAGCATGCCATGGAATGGTCACAATGCTGACGGTTGGGTCCTCTACTCTCCAGGCCTGGTCTGTCCTGACGGTTACACCACAGCTTGCTCTACTTTCGCAGCTCAAAACGAGACCACCCTCGCGCTGACTGGCAACGAAGTCTTTCAGTTTCAATTTCCTCCTTTGGCTAGTGAAAATGTGGTAGGATGTTGCCCAACGTAAGCTGATTCATCAACTGTACTCAAGATACCTACATCAATGCTGACAACGCCCTGCTTTTTTCTAGTGGCTATCACTGCTTCTCATCTACCAACTGGTACGGTTTGCCCCTACAATCGTGTCTATCAATTGGTACTGAGGGTCCGATTACGACGGGTGGTTGTGCTATCACAGGCCCGGGACAACCTATAATTTGGTCGACAATTACAACTTTCCCTTGCCTTTATACAGCAGCAGAGACGGTCCTGCTTCCTACCAATACAAACGACGTTTTCGAAACAGCCACCGACCTAACGGCGTTCGCACCATTGATACAGCTCAATTGGAAGGCTGGAGATCGAGCAGCCACCACCACTGTAGCAGTAGCAACCTCCGCATCTGCTACTCCAGGTTCAACAATCACAATGAAGGCTACACCCACGGCTTCTTCACTATCGACAGACAAAGTTCTCTCAAATGGTGCAAAAGCAGCAATTGGAACGGTTATTCCTATCGCTATTCTCGTTTGTGCGTTTATACTGGCCGCAATCCTTCTTCGGAGAAAACGGAACCGAAGCCGAAAAGAAGCCCCACAACATCAGGAGAAGCCTGAACTTGACGCATCCCAAGAGGTGAAAAGGGTGTTTGTAGAATTGTCTACCTCAGACCAGGTTCATGAGCTCGAACCGGAAGGGCGTCATGAGCTTGAACCAGGAGGACTTTACGAGCTTCCTGCTCAAAGCTTTGTACATGAGCCAGAGACCTCTGACTTGGCGATGATTCATCATAGCGCCGCAGCCAGTCGACAAGCTCGTGGCGATTCAAGGTGGAGAGAGACCAGAAGATATCATCAAAACGGAACTATAGCAGATCTCCCAATTTCCGTCGATCACCAAAGCGACGCAGCTTCAACGTGTTTGAATGGCCTCCTATAGACTTCACTCTGAGCACGGAGAGCGACCTCGGGTGAATCAATGACAGAGGACGAACCAGGACGCTTGGCATCATTGCGGAGGTTCCTAGGTCATTTAATTGCTATGGGAAGGGGTGAGGATGAGATCGTGTAAAGAAAAAGCGATTGAAACAGTAGAGGATGCTAGAGTCAATTGTGTACTCAAAAGCAGGTCTTAAAACGGGACCTATGGAAATGGGGCAGAGAAGCAGCAAAGAAGGTCTACATATTGGGTCTGAGAAAGGCTTTGCTAATACGATCAATTAACGATGAAAGTCTCAAATAGAGGTCAAAACGTCTTTGTTCGGAAGGTATGGTTCAAAGCTGAACACCCCGATCCAATAAGCGGCAGCTTTTGATGTTCGGGTACAGTTGAGATATCCCAGAAAGGTCTTTGCTAGTAGAGTTTCCTTGTCGATGCTGAACAGCTCAAGAAACACCAGAAAGTCAAAATGTGTGCTGGAATTAGACGTTGGATATACTACAGAGATATTCTCCTCAAATCTACGAACACCTATGGATGAAGCTAGGAGATTGTGATGTTCTCAAATTGTCCAGGAAGCGACTTGCGCCACAGGTGTCGGCGCGTTACCCCGTGAGAATTTTGCATCCTAGCCACGATGCACTGTGGGTGGTACATTCTTAGGTCTTGCTCCAGATGGTGTTGTAAAGTCAGACAAAGGCTCGCTCTCGGAATCTGCCTTGTACCCTTCATAGCCTTCCAAATTCTGGGTTCGTCCATTAACGCTTCCACCTGACATAATGACGGGAATCCGTGCAGTCGCCATGATGATGTCGCTCAAATTGAATGAATCCAAGAACGCGCTCCACATGCTCATCCTTGGCCTTCCATTGTTAGGATGATACTCCCTGCTCCGGTAGGTGAAGTGCATCATCAACGACAACAGCACCATTTCGAAACAGATGAGTAGGTTGGGTATGCCAATGTAGAGGTCATCGAAGGTGAACTTGGATCCCATTTTGGCGATCACTGACTTGTTGGCAGAGACGTAACTGAAGACGAGGGATTGAATGAAGTTGAGGAAGACAATGAGTTTGAACGAGACGAGCTTCCAGAGGGGTTTGTGTGAAGCCATGGGTTTCTTCAGACGGTTATAAAATCCTACCACAGCGAACACGGCGACAGAGGTAATGACGTTGGTAAAAAGAGTCACCTGGGATAAAGAGTTAGCAAGGACTATGGGAGATGGTAGACAATTAGGGAATGTTTCGAGGATCTTACTTACCCAGAAATGAGCGAAATGAGGTTTGTTTGAATTTGGACAATATTTTCCAGTTGCCAGGGTAATCCATTGAACAATGTAGAGAATGATAGTAAGGAGCGGATAGAGGAAGACAATGACCCAGACTCTCTGTTCAGAAATTCAGCATCTCCATTCGGTAATGTTCGACTAGCTTGGCCATGATAGGATGTTTATACGTACCTTGAACCAAGCCAGACTATTCCGCCCTGTTTCATTGCCTTTCCGGTCTAACATAGGTAGATTGTAGAAGAACGCATCTCGCACCTGAGGGTCTGGGGTAACGTATTGAACGAATAGTAGAAATATGGCGGCAAGAGCAAACGCTTCATAGATGTATCCAACAGTTTGGATGTACAATGCAGCGCTGTACCAAGCAATGGAGAACAAGGCAGCCGTGCTGAACCACATCGGAGTGACAACTATCCGGACTATCTGACGTTGTTCATCGGGAAAGGTATATCGGTGTAGATGTTTGAAAATTAAGAAGCGCGATATTATGGCGGTGAGGACGACGCAAACTCCTGCGGTAATTAGGAAGATGTGTTGCAAAGTCAAACCACCAGATATAGGCTCAGGCCTATCGCTATAAGGCAATGGGGGGCAAGTAGGCGAAGGGCTACTATTGTCTCTGTGGAAGACACCCATAATACCCTGAGCAAGCTTTGTAAAGATAAGATAAGGGTGGTGAAGCAATCCCAATGGCTCTTTTTCTCGATCCACAAAATCGCCGAAAAATCTCTGTGCCAGGAAACTGCGATTCTATATCACCAAAAAGAAAATTTGAAGAGGCGAAAGAAGTGTTGCCTCTGTACGAAGTGTTAATCGAATAAAACTTTTGGTCGGATAGGATGTAGCAAAAACGAATCCATCAACGAAAACTGCGGCTGGGTTGGCCTCTTTATCTTCAGTGGATGCCATCCTGACTAAAGCCAAAGTCTCAAACAAGACAAGCTAGTTGTAAAAAGCAGCTTGATGAGTTAGGCGAATGGCTGATACATCTCGTTCAGGTGGCGTCTCGTACTTTTCACCAATTTCATTTACTACTCATACGACCCAGCTCTCCCGCAGAACCGTGATTGGTTAGGCTGGTCTCGTCGAAGATAAAATAGACTTGGGCGGCCAACGGTTGATGCATGGCTAGCGAGTCATGTAAATTTAGCAGAGATTAAGCATAGAAGATGAGGCTGAGTTACTCAGTGTTGCGGGATAAAGAGGAGCTTAGTTACACAGAATATCAGCCTATCGTCCAAGTTCAGATCATATGTGTCGACAACGAATCCGGCTCGAAATTTCCTAACTGGTGTTCTTCACGCAGAGGCAGGCAGTCGCAATCAAGGCAACACATGATATTCCAGAGAGAGCTCAGCTACCGTGGCTTAACTTTCACAACTGCCTTCATTGTGTGTTTCTGCCTTGAAGTAGGCGAAATCTTGATGCGAGATTAGTAACGAGGATCAAAATACTTCGTAGTTGGTGTGGAAATCGCAACGCTAACCATTTTTTGACACTGCCAAGCATCGCGTTAATTTAGGGTTAAGCAAGCGTGACAAGGTACCTTACTCATCACAGCACGGGGTAGAAGAACGGGCATCCCAGACGACCACCGCAATCACTGTCTGAAAAGCTGATTACATGATAAGGCACACGTTGAAGACTTTTTAGTCTTTTGCTGTTATTGCGAATTAAAATTCATGTGGTGAATTCGGTTGAGCGAGAGCACACCTTAGTCGTGCATCACTCGCATGCTCATCACAATGAATCACGGTACGGTGAATTTTTTTCCTGGGACCGCATATGTTCAATTTCAAAGCCTACAACCCAAAGAGCGGCTTACCAGTCATAAAAAAAAAAAGACTTTCTTGTGCAAAATATGTTTTCGGTATCTCGACCCCAGGTAAGGCGTCATTTGCGAAGCTGGGTCGTGAAAAACCATTCTTTTCTTTTGTCACTAAACAAGCTTTGTGGACTGGATAGAACACCTATGAGTCAACTCTTCTATTGTCAAAGAAGCCTTTTATGCTTTCATCAAGGTTTCAAGTTTGTTTCGTGTTGTAAAATACGCTTTACTGTTTCGCAATCATCCTAAGAACAATAAGGACACCAGTGAATACGACAAAAGTCGATGACAATAGAGCTGCTATTGTTGCAAGGATACTTGGAGATCTTCGTGGACATGATGGCTCTTTTTGAAATGGAGATTGTCTCGAATATGGAAGCTTTCGTAGATGCTAAAGCACATGCCGGATACGCTCACAGTATTGAGTATGAATTTTGGTATAGATGCAAACACTACCCAGCAGGAGAAACCTTAATTGCAAGCAAGAATATATTCTACGCCCATCCCTCTCTCCACTTCTCTCTCTTTGCGAACACCCACAGCACTAAAGCACTGCAAATCTGCGATCCACGACACTGCAAATCTCTAGATTACATTACTGCATACCTCTATACCGCCTTACTGCAAACCTTCATACCACATTACAGCATACCGCTATACCACTATCTACCATGGCTTCCTCACAAGTACCCTTCCGTTTTCTCGCACTGCCCGCAGAACTACAGATCAACATCGCGGAGCATCTATCAAATGCCCTTGACCTCTACAACTTCATGCTCACAAACAAGGACATGAACGACATCGGCCGCTACGTATCCCAGCACATCTTTCAAAAGACCTTCGAAGATGTCCCAGATCAGCTCTACCGACTCGCCTCGGCCATCGCCGCCGTAACTGTTCAAAAAGATCTCCTCGGCGAAAAATTTTGCATCGACACCTTCCTTTCTGAATTCGTGCACAACATGAGCCACCCAGTCCCCCAGATCGGAAAACACATCCCACCAGGCTACACCTGGCAAGTCTCCCAAATCCTCGAAGCCAGTCATACCCGGGCTATCACCTACATCGAGCGCACGCTCGCCAACTGCAAGGCCTACCACCCAACCAGCTACAAGGACGACAACGTCACCCTAGTCGAAGGGCAGCGCATCCAACGCGCCTTCCTGAACCGACAGCTCTGCGTCCACTTTAGTGAGTTTCTCGACCTCGGCATCCTCGAATTCGAGGACGACATCTGCTGGCAATACGTACGCCACTTTACGCCCTCCGAGACCTTCGAGCTGCTCAGCCTGGCGTTGTGGCGCCGGGGGGTGCCCTGGAGGACTGTGGACGGATGGTCGCTCACCCCTGGCAACGAGATGAGCGCCGCGGTGACCCGGCGCCTGAGAAAGGCACTGGAGATCCCCTGGGGGCGAGAAGAGCAGTTAAAGGAGTATGTGGAAAATTTGGGGCAAGAGGCCATATATGAGATTGAGGCGCTCCCGAGCGAGGAGACTAAGTTGGAGGGAGGATTGAGAGAGGGGGGGCTGAACGAGCCCGGGATTTTCTTTGCCATCAAGCTGGCTGATGATGATTGGCCGGGGGGCCTCGACTGCCCAGAGGCACATGAATGTGGTGTGCTGTTCTGGGGACCGGACAGGCTGCAGCAAGCCGGGTGGAAATTTCTGAGCCGAGGTGGGAGCGCAGAGGCGGAAGAGGTGCATTTGGCAGGGCCTACAGAGGATAGGTAGTTTAGAACATCGGGCAACCCCCAGCTCTTGGGAGGATATAAAAGCGGTGGATAGTTAGCAAATTTCCAATATCAGATAAAGTCACCATTTTGAGAATTGGACACCCCCCAGCTCTCGGAAGAATCCAAAATGATGGACGATGATTAGTCAATTTCCAATATCAGATAAGATCCTCATTTTGAGAATCGAGCAATCCCCAGCTCTCGAGAGAATCTAAAACGATGGATGATGATTAGCCAAATTTCCAATATCAGATGAGGCCACCATTTTGAGAATCAGGCAACCCCCAGCTCTCAGGAGGATCTAAAGTGATGAATGATAACTAGCCAATTTCCAATATCAGATGCGGCCATCATTTTGAGAATCGGGCAACCCTCAGCTCTCGGGAGGATCTAAAATGATAGATGATGATCAGCCAATTTCCAATATCAGGTGAGGCCACCTTTTTGAGAGCCGGGCAACCCCCAGCTCTCGGAGACGGGGTAGCTTTAGGAGCTTGGGGCGATGGAGATTAGCCAATTCTGAATACCAAGTGAGACCACCATTTTGAGAGTCGGGCAACCCCCAGCATATTATGCCAACAGTTGGCAGCAGATGGGGTGATGAGAACGATTGCATTATTCGAGATTCTCTACACAATCTATTCACTTCTTTGTAAAAAAATTCATGATATTCCCCTGGCCAACTTTTGCGCCCCTCTTTCCCTTCGTTGTCGAGTTACTGGCAGCTTGCGGTTTGGGTTTCTTTACCTCTGGCTCGTCTTCCGAGAACGATTCCCATACCGGCTCTTCCTTTGTTACTAATTTGATTGTCAGTTTTTGGTCGCCGACAGTAAAGCGGTAGATATTCATACCAAGGTAACCATCCTCATCCTTTGTGGTCTTTTTCTTCATCACCCGGCGTCGGCCCCTTCTTCTACCAGCAGTAACAGTCACGGAAGTCTCCTTCTCTGTGGCATTGTCTCGTGAAGCAGGCCCATCAATCGGCTTCGACTCTTCCACGTCTTCGTCTTCGGCAGGCGCTACTACAGGCTCTTCTGCCGGGGGTGCATCAGTCATCTCGTCATCCTCATCATCCATCATCTTCCGCAATTGCTCCTCTCGTTCCTGCTTGGCTTTTGCTCGTGCCTCTCGCTCCTCCTTAGTACTCATTTTGATCTGGAAGTCCTCTTCCTGTTCCTCCTCTTCTGCTTCGGCCATTGGCTCATCCTCCGTCGCAGGAGTCTGGGGTGCCGGTGAGGCGCTGGCCTGTTTTTTGGGCTTGCCTTTTGCAAATGATTTGAAAAGGTCAGATGTTTCCTTCTTTGGCAGTACAATCTTTTTAGTGGGTCCTGTTTTTGAAGCAACTATGGGTTGAGCCTTTGGTGGAACAGCAGTGTCTGGAGACTTTTCTTTGCCTTCATCTTTGACTTTTGGTCCAATATCTTTCGATCGCGGACTCCCAGGACGCTTTGTAGTGCGCTGTTCTGTTGCTTCAATTGTGTGTTTGGGCGCAGCTACAGCAGCGACAGGAGCTGGAGGTGGCGGGGGCCTTCGCGTTGAACGTCGCTTCACATTTGTGTTTTGAATTGTCCCATATTGTTTCCAGGCTTGTAGAGGGTCTTCGTTGGCGTACTTGGAGGATATTTCACGGTTGCAGTCGGTCAGGATGTGCAGGTCATTAATTGCCCCAGACTCGAGACTGTAGATGTGTATCGAATTGATATTTTCGAATTCATTCTTGGCCTCTACGAATTTCGATAAGCCGCTACTGCCTGCAGCCAGAAGGGCAGAAGACGAACGTACCCTCGAAGTCCTCCTCTTTGGCTAGCAGAATTGTCCTTATTGGAATGTTCTCCTCAACAGATTCGCCGGAGGGGTCAGGAGCAGAGCTGCTCAAGAACGTATCGCTGTGCATTAGGCTATCTTCATCTTGAGAATGTATGCCATTCGTCTGAGATGGCTGCTGAGGATGCCGAGTTCCGGTGATGAGATATGTGGCATGAACCGATCCTGCTTTCCTTCCATTCTGCTTTTGGTGAAAGTCAAAGAGCATTCTACCCTAGTTAGCTGTGCTATTCGATTGAAGAGATTGCCTTACTGCTTAGCGATGTTGCTGTGCACTTTAAGAGCCCGACTTAGGGTGCGATAGCTCACAACACGTTGCTCATTCAATACATTCACGGCGAGGTATTCAGTATGTGTATCCATGACAGACCTGGCAAAGCAGAAAAGGGAATCGAGGCAAATATGTGGCTAATGGGAACTTTCACGTGGACAGAACGCGAAGTCGCGTTAAGCGCGTCACTGCGTGAAATTCGGGCAACTTTTGCCGAAGCTCCAATAAGGTAGCTTGGACCAGTTCAGAGCATTCTCCGCTCGAATCGTCAAGTAGACTTATCAGTCTTCTCTGGCTACTAATCTACACTATGGCAGACGAAGAGAATGATGTACATCTCCAGCGAGCTTCTTCGGGAATGGTCGCAAAGGTTCTACGTGAAATCCCTAAGCTCGTGGGGAAACCATCTCTTACACGTCTAAACTCCATCTTGAGCCAGTTGGAGCCATTTCAAGGAGACCCTCAGCTACTTGACATACATTTGAAGGAGCTACTTCCACCTATAGTGATAGCCTACTTGGAACATGTCGAAGGACTGAACAAAACCGCGGGTGGAATAGACCTGGTTGGGACCTCTACCGCTTTGTCAAAGATTCTCTATACGCTTTGCAAGATCAGAGGCGAACCTCCAATCATCGGGTTCTTCAATAATGAACCTCGTTACCTAGAACTGCTAGTCAGTTATTTTGAAAAGCACGACAATGATTCATTGTCATGGGAAGAGAGATATGTTCTTCTGTTATGGCTGTCGCATCTTAATTTGACACCTTTTGATCTCAGCAGCATTTCTACACAGCATGCAGGAAATCTTGCTTCCACATTTCCAATATCGTCAAATGATTTATCCCCAATCGCCGTTCGCATCTTACAACTTTCTCTCAAGCATTTCTCTGCAAGCTCTCGAGAAATGAAAGCAGCTGCAAAATTAGTTACGCGTGTCTGCACTCGACCTGACATGAAGCAAGCTCGCCTCCCAGAAAGTTTGATCCAATGGACATTGAATCTGTTAAACGAGGATTCAAGTACGGCCGTTTCTGGGCATTCGACTTTAAGATTTGAACAAAAGCGAACAGGTGTTTTGGTTTTCCTCAGCTATCTTGTGACGACCTCCATAAGAGAAGTCTTCCTCTATTTGCCCCAGATATATTCGGTTTGCCGAAACGAATTGGAAGGCTGTGATGAGAAATCGACAATGGTAGCATCATCTTCTGTAACAAAGCGCATCTTAACGAAGCTTCTACGAAACATTGCATTGTCATGTCTTTTGCCGGAAGCTGATCGCGTCACAGACTCGTCATCAATTCTCGAAGAGGTTATTGGACAACTACTGGAATCACTTGGTGATAGGGAAACGTCTATTCGGATGACTGCCAGCAAAGCCTTAAGCATGATCACGTTGAAATTACCCCCTGAGATGGCAGAAGAGGTCATTCAATCCATACTCGAGTCCTTTACTGTCAATACCCCTCGCGCAGAGGGTAGAACACCGTTCAATTTATCACAGGTTGATCCGGTTCAATGGCATGGATTAACATTGACTTTGGGGCACCTCTTATTCCGTGGAGCACCGTCGGGATCCCAGCTACCCGAAATTTTGAGGATACTTTTGTTGGCTTTGAGCTTTGAGCAACGCTCTCCGACCGGCGTATCAATCGGTGCAAATGTCCGAGATGCTGCAAATTTTGGAATATGGTCGCTATCAAGACGATATAGTCCCAGCGAACTTGGTCTGATCGATGCGAATGCCGTAAAAGAGATCCAAGGAGATGAAAACACATCGCAAAAAACTAGGGATGATTCGAATGGTTCGACCTGCGTTCAGCAACTGTTGGCGTCTGAGCTACTTGCTTCGGCTTGCTTGGATCTGACGGGCAACATACGCCGTGGATCTTCAGCTGCGTTACAAGAGCTCGTTGGGCGCCACCCAGATACCGTCTTCGCTGGAATTTCATTAATCCAGATAGTGGACTATCATGCCGTTGGGCTTAGAGAACGCGCAATGGTTCAGGTTGCCCCTTCAGCTGCTGCATTAGGAGAACCGTCCATTTATCTGATGCCTTTGTTCCGTCAACTCTTGGGATGGCGAGGAGTTAGATCAGGAGATGCAGCATCTCGAGTAACTGCCGCACATGCCATTGGGCTTCTCAGTAAGATTGCTGATAAAGGCTTGTTTGACGCAGTAGTCGGAGATCTTGAAGTCATGGATCAAAGAGATATTGAGCGACGACATGGCTTATTGTTCGCTCTAGCAGCCCTTGTCGATACTCTATGTGACAGCTTTACCAGTGATGTGAGTTTCGTGTCCATCTCTTTCCTCTCAAATTCCACAATAATATTTTGCGTCCTCTGGTTAACTAATGGTTTGGTCTAGATTTCCCATGAAGATGAACCAAAGCAGTCAGAGTTACGGTACGATGGACTAGAGTCAATAGCAAAGGTAGGTGTAGGAGTTTAGCAGATGTGCTTGATATTATTGCTGACGGGTAAAAGAAAAGCTGGATTCTATTCTCTACCTTGAGTGCGTTGCGCCTTTCAGACCGAGATTTCGCAACAAATGCTCTGCGGCCAGAGCTCACTACTTTGGCCGTCTCGGCACTGATTACATCACTATCCAGGGCATCAGCAGCGCTTCATCCCATCAACCCACCGCAGTCCGGATTAGATTCTGCGAAGCATCTTGTTCCTTTTTGTCTAAACCGGTTCGAAGATGTTATTTTAGATATCACAACCCATATGGCAAGAAACCTAGTTCTGATGTCGAATGATACCGAACGATTACACTTGGTGCGTTCATGGCTTGCGGAAGAGCGGAAGGGCAACGCAAGGATTGCCATCAGACAGAGTGGATACGTGTTGGCGTTAGGTGCAGCCTTTCCACACTTTGATGGACACGATCAAAGACAGAAAAGCATCATCGATATGCTCTGCAAGAGATGTGGAGATGAGGTGGAAATAGAGCCAAGAGTGATTGCCTTGAAAGCCCTGAAATGGATTCTAGATGGAAAAGGCCGAAAGTCAAAAGGAAAATGGCGAACAATAGAGCGGACACCTAGTCTGCCTGCCGGAGATCTCGGACAGCAAGTAGTAAAAGCAATTCTTACCGGTCTTCACGATTATACTATCAACGAACGAGGAGACGTTGGTTCGCTTGTACGTCTGCAGGCTCTTGAAACGTTAGAGTCATTGCCCCCGGACTTTGGATCTGAGCTAGACGTCGGAGGCCTTCGCGAGTCTCTTTGCGCTGCCTCACGTCGACTCTCTGTGGAAAAACTTGATAAAGTGCGACTCAAGGCCAGCGAGAGCTTCTTGGCTGCTCCTAGATCACGTTCTGTCCCTTTGCTATTACACTCGGTCTCTTCATATGAATATTTTTTTCATGCACTTCAAGATTCTTTCCGGGGTCCTTCTCAAAAAGTTTCTGCGAGAGTATTCGAGGGGCTGGCTACATCTGCAGGTGGAGGCACCTCCGAAGCTGTTGTTCAAAATGCTAGAGCGGCGTTATTCGACGTCTTGGATGGATTGTGGAGTGATGGATTGGAAAGTAGTCGATCGATTGTCATTAACCTTTGCAACATCTTCGTAGACGTATTGCGACAAAATCTAAACAATGAGCGTGTCCTGTTACCGCTCCTTGATACTTTTGGATTTCTCTTTGATGTTGGAATGCTCCAGAGATTGACTGGTACGGAGTTCAAGTAAGTTTGAGTTGGCTTCCTTCCCTTCCCTTGGCATGAATTGGGACTAAGATATCGTAGATGGCGCGCTCTCCTGTCACTGGTCCAGAAATCGCATTACAAATCCTCAAGCATACCAAAAATTCTAGCTGCAGTCGGTTGTTATCGAGGCTTAGCAGAAATTGATATCACGAAGGAAGATGCCTTGAAGAAGTTGCGTAGTATGCTAAAGCATCCCTTTCCGAAAGTCCGTGAAGCAACAGTTGAGGCGATATTCATACTCACTGGAGACGATACATTAAAGACATTTGCAACGACTCTACGATGAGATAGTATTTGAGAGTCATTGCTGTCCATCTATGCATTACACCATCTTCACAATGACTTGATCAAAGATATATTGGCCATCGTCTGTTGGTGTGAGCAAGATGACATTTATGCAGGAACAAAAATTTGTGAAATGCACCACAATTAGACCCAAGCCACCACCGCCACAGAGGTTATGAAGTCAACTGCGGCGCGTGCTTAACTTGATCCATGTCATGGTGCCGTCATGAATGTAAATATTTATCTATTTTCTCAAACGCCCTTCTTCTCCCAATTCTCCCTATAATTAATCTACGATTACAACTTACCTACGCCTCTCATCCCACATACCACCTCGCCTCCAAACACATCCCAACCAACCCCCCCAAACACCAAACCGCAACAATAGCTTCCCCCACCCTCCCCCGACTCACCTCCCTCCTCCGCACCATGTCCACCACAACCAGCAAAACCCCCTCCCGCCCCGCCCCCTGGCGATCCGCCTTCCTCTCACACCTCGACAAAATGGACTCTCCCGAATTCGTCCTGTCCACCCTCCACCCCTCCCCTTCCACCTCCAGCACAACCACCCCCTACCTCCCCCGCGCCCGCTTCTGCATTTTCCGCGGCTTCTGGGCGGAGCTCCCACCCAACAAGCACAACAGTGCGCCCGCGAACCCGCGCGTCTACACCTCGGACCTACCGACCTTCACGACGGACGTGCGCATGCTCAAGGTACCCGAGGTGTTCGCGACGGGGCCCGGGCGCGCGTCGTCCGTGGGCGGCGCCAGCGCGGGGGGCCCCGAGGAGCGCGGGCAGAGTCGCGGGAGCGGTGGTGGCGGGCCGGTGGAGGCGGTGTGGTGGGCCAAGGATGCCATGACGCAGTGGCGGGTGCGGGGGGAGGCGTTTGTGGTTGGGGAGGATGTGGAGGGGGATGGGGAGGGGACGAGTGGGACGCGCACGGTGAAGAGCGAGGTTGGTGGGAGGATGGGCGTGGTGGAGGGCATGGAGGGCCGCGAGGGGGAGTGGAGCTGGGGGAGGGAGGTGACGGGGCATTTTGGGAATCTGTCGCCGGGGATGAGAGGTGAGTGGTTCTGTTAGTTTTACTTGTTCTTGAAGATTGAGGGGGTGGTGACCGGTGAAGGGGGGCAAGGGGGGAGGACGGAGATGGAAGGATTGGAGGCGTTGGGCGGGAGATTTTGGGGTGTTTGGTTGAATGTGCTAATGAGATTTGGTAATTTTAGGAACGTTCCGCGCACCGCCGCCTGGACGGCCAACGTCTGAAGCATATGACGATCAGAATCTAAAGCCGGGGATGAAGGTGGAAGATCTTCATGATGAGTTTGCAAGGAAAAATTTCCGTGTTGTCATCATTCGACCAGAGGAAGTCGAGCAGACTGATCTCAGTGATCCCGCGACAACAAGGCGACAATATTACTCTTTTGATCAATCGACTGGGGACTGGAAACATCAAGAGCTTTGGCTGTAATTAAAGTGAGGCTGACTTGTAGGATCGACTTGATAGAAAATGACAATGTTTCAACTTCGGAATACGAATAGGATCTTCTAGTTTCATGCTCTATTGTGTGAAATTTAGCTTGCTCCGTATGGAGTAGGATGTTAGGCGTCCAATGTGTTTGGAGATCCTTGTTGCCCACCATCGGCTGGCGCTTTTCTTGGAAGGATACCCGTTGTTCACTTCAACTGCCATGTGCTTTTAGGTGGAGAGCTAAGTACAATAGGCAAGCCGATGAGGTAAAAGTTCCGCATGATGGCAAAGGCTCAGAAACAATTCAGCTGAATGCGCCCATGGAGAGATCGTGCGTCACCTCGCCGTCCACATGGCTCTCTCGTTGCTCCGAAGTGACTACGACTAGCCATACTCCATTACCACCCCGGTGCCTGTTTCAAGTTTGAACTCTTTATCGAGTAACCAGACTGGACAAGCTCTGTTGTGGCTTGAACTTTAACCACCAGAAGGTCCGATCAAAGCTCTATTGCGTGCCGCTCGAAGCGACGCGGTCCGTCGCGGGCCAATCTCGAAAAAAAGGACCTTTGACACCAGGACAGGGCAACTTTGCATAAATCAGACAAAGCGCATTTTGCGCAATTCCATGAATTCGGGTGGTCAGCAGGCTCGCTACAACATCTGCCAACAATAGGTCGCGTAACATACCTACTTTATGAGCAAGGCCCTTCTTCGGCAAAGTGGCCGCTCCGCGCTGCAGGACAAGTAGGAGTGCAGGAAGTAGAGAGAATGTGGTCCGAGGACCCCTGGTAAGGCTGCAAGAATCTGTACCGCACCTCGGATCGGTCGACTGTAGATGGAGTGGACGCTTTCGCTGGGCCGCGGTCGTCATCACTTCCATTCGCTTTCCATGAATAAATTTTCAGGCATCCGCACTGGCGTCGCCGAATAGGGGCTGGTTGCCTTGTGGTCTAGAATAAGCGAAGATGACGGCGACTCTGTAGGATTCCCGGTGTCTTCCTTCTGTGTCAGAGTGCTGCTTTTAGACGGCTCTCCCCACGTTGATCGAAATCCTTCGGAGTTCTCATGGACTTGCCAACACCAGCAGCAACGATCGACCCGTCAACCTCCTCCAGGCAAGTTGTAGCAGGGAGCAGGTGTGATAGGCTGGCAGTTCCCTTGGTCGCACGCGAGACATGTCGACGCCAGCTCGTGATCGGCGGGCCAGCGGCCACGGATTCGACGGACCCATGGAGCGTCCCGCTGCATGCTGCATACTAGTGCCGTCATCGATTGGCCAAAAGAGGCGAATTTGCAGCAAGCAACGCCAATGCCTGAGAGAAACAGAGACGGCTACATGCGTGAGACGTCAACCCACGCCATGGCCAATTTCTGCGGGAGAGGCGCCCGCCTTGGCCTGAGTTGGGCTTGGACGGGTTGTTTGCAATGTAACGAGGCAGACGGAGGTACATGCAACAATCGTTCATGGTGCCGCATTGTGCCTCCACCACCCTCTGCGCTGTAGGCGTGTGGTTTTCTTCCTTCATGGATCTCACACAGCAGTGCATAGGTCATCAATCTCTACGAAGGGCAGGCTCTGTAGGACAGTGGATGGGTAAGTGCGGTAGACTAAGGATGGAGTGCGTGGATGCAGCTGGGTGCATTGACGACTGGGCCATCTGGGTAGGCATTGCAGTTGGATCTGGTGGAGACATCTGGAAAGAGCAGGATATCTCAGCTCGATATAGACCGGAGCCCTAGTCATCACTGGCGGCGGGGTTGTTTAAGTTCTCCTTGGTGAGAGGGTGCGGAGGTGCAGGGAGGCATGCCGTAAGCCGCATTTGCATAGCATGATAGGACCCTGGCCCGGCCACCACTCCCAGCTCAGACCGCTCCTCATCCGTCCGCGCTTCGCTTGCTTGTCCGTCCATCTACCACTATCATTCCCTCATGCCTACGTGCCAATTGCTATGCCTCGCTGCCCTAGGGCGAGTTGACTGGATCCATTTCTCCTTTTGTTCGCTCACTTGGCTATCGTTGTCTGCATCCGAGCAACTTTAGCTTTTTTTCCTTCTTTTACTATCTGCACTAGCCTCCCTTTTCTCCCTCTCACCGGTACCGAGTACATCATGTCCAAGGACACGGTAAAATGCTTCGAGTACCTATATGAGAATGTTCCGTCCTGGATGACCTCCCTAGCCCAGCTCGAGAAGAAGATAGATGAGCGACCCAAAGAGTACATCCACAACAGGACTCCTGGCCTTCCCTCTCGAAAATGGACTGGCTCCGCAGAGACACTTCGCGGCGAACACCATAATAACGAACCCAGCCCATCCATAGCTGCACGTTCACCGTCTCCTCAACCTCTGACTGCCCAATCCCCACAGGCCAATCCGTCTTCTCATGTCAACTCCCAACCGATTGAGACGCAACAATATTTTCAACCCCGGAAACGGAAACCAGAATCAGCTCTTTCGGTCGGGGGGCGTTCGGGTCCAAGCAAATATCGTAGCCGGAGTCTCTTGGTGGTCTACTATGATGGCGATGTCCAGAAAACCTTTGAGCAACTTGTACGAGGCGTTGGTACGGGTAGAAACCTACTTCGCAAGGGCAAGTTGGCGGCAAGGCTTGAAGCTTTGGCGGACATGGCACCTCAGAGTAGTAGCGATGATGAAGATGAGGACGACGATGGCGATGACGACGATCTTGATTTCAAGGGGATCCACAAAATCCAGTTTTCACCCAGGTCCATACGAATGCCTCCGAGTGTGTCCAGAAGCCCGCTTGGGCCAAGGATGGGCACTGCTGCTGCTCCGGCCATCTACGACCAAGTAGACAAGGCGTTGGAACGTACGCAAATTATATGCGAGAAAGCAGCACATCAATATCTGCGCGATGGCGATTGCCGACTTGAACTCAAGGACGCAAAGAAGAGTCTGGAGGATACCATGAAATTGGTGGAACCCGAGTACCAAAGGTTACACGAGAAGGAGAATGTCGAGTCGGAGGACGAGGTTGATGAACCCCCAGAGACTGACCAAGCCAAAATGGACATGGCCAGAGTGCCGAGCGTGGATGAAATTGAGGTGGATGATTTGGCTGCCGATGATACTGATAATGATGATGTGGATATTAAGCTCTCTTTTCCCCGTGCCAATCGGCGAATGCAAGTCGAGATAAAAAGTTATTGACCACAAGGCACGAATGTTGACATGAAAGCAGGGAGGACAATTCAGTGTAAGCGTTTGAGCGATCATTTATTTTTCACATGCTGGTCCAAAGCAAGCGAAAATGGGACTCAGCAAGGAGTTATGGGCAGCATATATGGTTAATGGAGGTACCTGCATGGAATTGCTGCACAGCGCTGGATGAGATGGCATTACAATGGGCGCATAGGGAAGTCCAAAGGACATGTTGATGCCCGCATAAAGTCGGTCTTGTACAATTTTTAGTTTCCATCGTTGAAGCTTTCAGCGAATTCCTCTTTAGTTCGGCTGACTTTCAGTTGTCGGGCTACTTTTTCTTATGAATAACAAATCAAAGATTACGTCGGTCCACTCTTTTCCATCTTCCATCCTTCCGTATTGGGCAACCACGTGCAGACGTTCAATCCTCGCGACGAGGAAGATGCACCGTATCACGCGCGAACACTTCGCCCGTTCCCCTCGACCATTTTAGCTCCACTCTCACTTTGTCGCCCCTTTCTTATTGACTGTATAGATGATCATAAAATGGCAGAGGATGTTCCGTCCCCGTCATCCCCGTCCCATGGTTACCGCACACGTACTCGCACCGGCGTTGCAAAGCAAAATGTTCTCTACGATGCAAAATATCATCCGGTGAGATTCGCCTCTGTTCACTCACACACCAATCATGTCTCACTACAAATAGATGGACGATGTCACCCGCCCTTCCAACGCGCGGAGACACAAGAGACGCCTCGGAATTGAAGTCAATTCAGACTCTGAGGGTGAATGCTCAAACTCCAATAGTGAGACCCTGTTACCAACTCTAGACTTCTTAACGCCCACTCAAGAATATTTAGCTTCAACTTATCCCAGAGCCAGTTCAATGCCAGGTTCTGACGCTGACATCACCTCGGATAGCGGCGAGCCTTCTAAGCCCAAAGAACGCTCTGATACCAAATACTCGCTGAGAAAACCGCCAGCGACTGCGCCTATCTACAAAAGGTCATGGCATCCACAGGATGAAGAATTGGGCATCAGGCATAGACCTGCGTGGAATAGTCCTGGTAGAACGAGGAAACCACGCACTAAGAAGCGCAAAATTTGCATTGACAGCAGTGAACTTGAAACCCAGATGACCAGCAACCCATCGCGACGGTTGGAAGCCGTGGTCATTGATGAAAGTGATGATGCTAGTTCTGGGATTTTTGGAAAATTTCCCCATACCAACAAGTTGGTCAATCATTCAAACAGTGATGGAGATGTGAACATGTCCTACGATCATGCTGAAAATCCCTCAGCACTCATAGCAAGGCCATTTTCTGAGCTGTCTGACGGCCAAGACGATGGAGCATATACAGTGAACGAAGACGGGAGCTTTCGAGATACTGAACGTCCTTACGAAGACAAGCCAGAGACAGATGCAGGTGCCCTATCAGAACCCTCCAATATCTACAGGAGACGGTTCAGCACATCCACTGCTGCAGGATCCGTCAATGATTTGTTGAGCAATACGTATGACTCTTCAACATTGCGCAACAACATATGCGAAGCGCCCGCAGCTTCCTCTGTTGCACCTTATGCGGACGGGGGTGGTCACGATCACGATTCGTATCAATCAGAACACGTCACGCCTACGTCTGAAAGAAAATTTTTACAAGCAAAGGCCCGCGAAGCATTAGAGCAGCAAGCTGGTATTGGAAGCAACAATTCCCGTTCAACACCCACACAGACCCCTGCTTTGTCAGGGCCAGCAAATGGACATTTTTCCGAGATATTCAGATCAGGACAGGAAGATAATACAGATAGTGAAGGCCTTTCAAGTTCACCTCCGGCTCCGTTGCGCGATAGACAATGCAAGACGAGAGGTTCAATTCGTAACGGCTTGGCGGGGACCCGAAGTCTAAGCACGACGGGCAGTTACATGCATGTGGGACAGACTAAAAGCTTTGTGTCTGTTGATTCTACCTACAGCTCGGGTCAGCCTGTAGCCGAGGCTTCACAACGGTCTTCAACTATCTCTCGAACATCTACAAGTTTTCAGCAGGCAGCATCTTCCGCAACTGCTGCTGCTTTCGACGGTATTCTTTCTACTCAGCGAAAGATTTCGGACAGTGTCTATCCAAGCGAACATCAGAAATATCCAATAGATGATGGAGGTCTCCACGGATCGAACCAGATTGAAGCATCCAATCAGCAAGAAACACAACATCAGCGTCAGGTAAGATGCATAGAACCGCCTGACGTGCTTGGCGTTTCGGTAGGAGAACGGCACGTCGAACATATTGACGACATTCTACTGGAAGAATCCGGGGATGGCAGCATAGCATCGAGTGACAGTGTCAATCTGTCCAATGAGTCAAATGGAATGCATCATTCTCAGGGAACCCATCGTATGCTCGCAAACAGGCAAGATGCTGCGCCGGGCGGTGGACATGGTCAAAGTCCGCAGGTGCGCAATGAAATCTCTTGTCCGTCTTCTGACTCTAGAAGCGCTGCAAAAGCATCATTAGAGGAGGGGTTGCGCAAAAGACCCAAAAAGCGTCCTAGGCCAGATCCTCTTGACTTTCAGATTTTTGAAGATGGAAATACTGAACATGTAGAATCTCCCAGACCAGCAAAAGCCCAATATTTCGACGATGTTGACCAGGAGAATATTGGGTTCGGCTCTGATGGACAGGTAGATGAAGCAGAAGGTTTTGGTGCTAAAATAACCATCTCAAGGCCTCTCGAGGACGACACTCATTCTTCGGAGGACAACAAAGGATGTCAGAGGCTCGCAACTACCTCTCCGCGATCGACAAATCATCGTAATAAGCTGCATACATCAGCTCCGCCGTGATCGTCCTTGGTTCGGATTCAAGGTCAACATGAATCTGTCTGAACCCTCGCGCAGGACATCAAGACCAAAACTTACGATACGAGTCAAATTTGTATAAGAGTGGGAGCTGACGGGCGATGTGAAGCATGTTATTCCGCTGGACGGAATGATGAAAGGTCGTCTGAAGAGACTTTGTAGTTGCAATGCGTGGCCTCGGATAATGACGCCTTGGTAAATGGAGCTGACGCAACTGAAGACGAAAAGATGGCGAAGTGAGGACGCGGGTTGCACCTTTTGCTCAAGAGCTGACAAGATTTCGGACGGATTCTGCGCAAGCTTGCTTATGTCTAGTAAAGGCTACCTTCTTGCCTTGGCTGGGTCTCGATTCCAGCTTAGTGTACGTGTTGCTCGAATATGTGCTGCCTACCCTCCCGTCGCTGGTAAAAAGTGTGTCATTTTACTTTTGTTGCAAAGATATTCGGCATGCTCGAACACACGAATTTATGTTCATATAGCTTGAATGGAGAGGAATCTAGTCTCACTCGTCCTGCCAAAGTGTATCTGTTTGGATGGATCTGCTTACGTTCAAAGGGTACGTACTCTTATGTCCGAAGGCGAGTGGCCAAATGACCCTCGGCCGGTCAGCCACAAACAGCAGGAGCTTAGACTCATGCAAAGCATGCGCCTCCTTCATCATCCCGTCAGCGAATCTTGAAACTCCCCCACCACACTCCAATCCTACCATCTTCGGATGGAGTTCACCCCGCCATGCTGACTTGGCCTGCCCTTGCAGCCGGCAAGAAGGAGCATGCACGTAAAGATCTTGAATTCCTTCTCGGTCGCCTGGACGGCCTGCCCTCCAAATGATCCTATTGATCCTAATGATCCAGATGATGACCCTCCTAATGACCTGCGTTTTCGGGGAAACCAAGACAGCTACCTGGTCCATCGTGCCAAGATCAGGGTCCATCATTGGGCGCATAACGACGCAGGGACAAGCAAAACCCCAGAAGACACCGCGGCTTCTGATGCCGATCAAGAGCCATCCTCAGCCTACCGTTTGGAGCGTGCCCATTCACGACATTTAAACAAACCTGCCGAAACCTGCTTAGACCCTTCCGCTATGACCATATTGGGGACTGTGAAACGGCTTTGCTGCCAAAGACGGATATAGTCAAAAGTTCAGAGCACGGCCTTGGGTGGTGGTTGGGTGAGATATTCCTTTGGATGCTATGCTGCCACCCTGCAATGCTGCTTGTTTGTAGGCAAGGGTGGCGGAGATGGGTGACCAAACCGGAATGGAAGATGCACTTTCATTCAAAGGTGGGTGATATATACACATGATTGCGGCAAAGTCATTCCATTCTTTCTTTACTCCTCAGTCGTTGCCCTCATTCTTCCATCTTATGGACCATCTTTTCCTTTGCTAGAAATTCGTCCTGATTTTCTGTGTATACTTTTATTCAAACAAAACGCCATGCATTTCTCCACGGGCCTTTGCGCCCTCGCGCTCGCCTTTCTCTACACTCCCCTAACCCTCGCAGCCCCCTGCAACGGCTTTGACGAGCTTTGCGATCGCATCTATAGCAATATTACTTTCATGGGTACGCACGACAGCGCCATGGCAGGGAGCCCGATCGACCAATTCAATGACCAAGAAATCTCCGTCACCGACCAGCTAAACATGGGCATCCGTTTCCTTCAGGCGCAAACCCATTACAGCGGTGGCACACTCGAAATGTGCCACACCACCTGCATTCCAGACATTAGCGACGTCGGTCCGCTCAGCGAATACCTCACCACCGTCAAGACCTTCCTCGATAGCAATCCAAACGAGGTTGTCACACTACTCCTCACCAACGGCGACTATGTCCCCGTTGGCAACTTTAGCAACGTCTTTTCCAACATCTCAGGCCTCGTCGACTACATCTACGTCCCGCCTCAAGACCCTCTTCCGATCGGCGACTGGCCCACGCTAGGCGAGCTCATCGGCAACAACACACGCCTGATAGTCTTTCTCGACTACGATGCCGACAGCAGCGTCGCCCCATACATTCTCGACGAGTTTGCGTACTTTTTTGAGACGCCGTACGATGTCACAGACGCAACCTTTTCAGACTGCAGTATCAATCGGCCGCCCGGAGCTTCTGCGGCAGGGCGCATGTATCTAATCAACCATTATTTGGACATAGATACGCTTGGCGTTCTGACGCCGGATTATGGGGCGGCGAGCACGACGAATGGAGCTGCGAGTATCGATGCGAATGTGGCCGAGTGTGTGGGGAATTACACGAACAATCCGAATGTGATATTGGTGGATTGGGTGGATAAGGGGGACGTGATTGATGTGGGGAATACGCTGAATGGGCTTTCTTCGTCGTGAGGAAGAGGAGGAGCGGGAGATGCAGGCGGTAATATTGATGATTATGTATGCATTGGAGGGCGTGTGGACTTTTGATCTGGTATAGCATTGGGGACATTGTAGTGCTTGGTGATTTTGGGAGATTTTCTCCCTACCAATAGTTGCAAGGAAATTTTGAATTCTAATTCACCAGTCAAAATCTCCCCTTCGCATTGGTGATGCTCTTAAAGACTCTGATCTAAAAGCTTCAGATCAAGCCCCTTGATTTAGTCCCCCACCGTCACGATTCAGGGTCCAGCTGAGCAGCTTTTCTTTTTCTAGCTCTTACGCATCGCTTTCTTTGAAAGCATAGCTCAGCCCGCTTACTCTCTTTTCCTCACATATTGAGCTTATCTAGTCTGTCAATCTAAATCTTCTCAATTCACCCATTTCTTCACCACACCCACCACAATGGCATCCACAACCACCACCACTCAAACCGAGCCCATCACCGCTGCCAACGTCCTCCGCCTCTTCCCCGACGTAAACACCAATCTCGCACCCGTCCACAACGCCGCCGACGCTTCCTCCGACGCCGACCTGCAAGGCTACGATGAAGAGCAAATCCGGCTCATGGACGAAGTCTGCATCGTCCTCGACGAAAACGACAACCCCATCGGCAGCGCCAGCAAGAAAACCTGTAACCCTCCCCCCTCCTCTCTCACCCACCCACCCACCACTAACCCCGCACCTCTTACCAGGCCACCTCATGACAAACATCAACGCAGGCCTGCTCCACCGCGCCTTCTCGCTCTTCCTCTTCCACCCCACCACCAACGCGCTCCTGCTGCAACAGCGCGCCGCCAGCAAAATCACCTTCCCCTCCTTATGGACCAACACATGCTGTTCGCACCCGCTCGGCATCCCCTCGGAGACGGGCGCGACACTCGCGGAGTCCGTGGCGGGGGTGCGGCGCGCGGCGCAGCGCAAGCTGACGCAGGAGCTGGGCATCCCCGCGCACCAGGTGCCCGTCGACGAGATGCGGTTTCTGACGCGGATTCAGTACAAGGCTGCGAGCGATGGCAAGTGGGGGGAGCATGAGATCGACTATATTGTGGTGGTGCGGCCGCGCGAGGAGGTGCTGGTGCGGCCGAACCCGAATGAGGTGGCGGATGTGCGGTGGGTGGGGCGGGGGGAGTTGCGGGGGATGATGGCGGATGAGAAACTGGGGTTTACGCCGTGGTTTAGGCTGATTTGCGAGATTCGTGAGGGCGGGCTGTTTGAGTGGTGGGAGGGTATGGAGCGGGAGGATTTTGAGGAGAAGTATGTGGGGAAGACGGAGATTCAGAGGTTGTGAAGGGGGAGGAAAGGGAAATGGGGGAGGAGGAGGAGGGGAGGTATGTTTGTTTGGGAATATGATCTTATGAAATTGTTCAAGGCGCCTCGAAATGGGGCGTTTATTGGTTATTGCTAAATGAGTGGCTGGGTTAAAAGTTTCAACATGCTGACTCAATGGAACAGCGATAAAGGAGAGTGGTGTAGCATGCCATCCAGATACGCCTGGGCAATTTCTGTTGTATCGTCATTTGCCAATTTGTTGAAAATTTGGCCCCATCCTGTTATCGGTCAATTTGGTTCCACTTCCTCCAGTCCGAAATGTTCTGAATATTCAACCAATCAGAAGAAATGTATATTGATTGCGAGATCAAATCAAACTCACCACGTTCCATCCACATTCACATTTTTGTCCCATCCCCTCGTCCACCCGTGCTGGCATTATCGGTTTCTTCCTAGCATGGTCGGCAATTCTCAGTCGCTTCGACTGCAGCGCGAATCTCATCATCTGTCATACTCTTCTTTCCTTTGTACTTGCTGCTCTGTCTGGCAGACTTTGGATTCGGCTCACGGACCATAATATCGAGCTCGACGTTCTGGGGTCCACGCTGGAGGTGGATCCGGCGCGCCATTTCGAATCCCCAGCGCATGTAGATGGCAGGGTTCTTGGCATTGCTGGATTCTAGATAACAGGCCTTGTCCTGAGCGTCGGCCTAGTCGTCAAAGTCAATTGAATTGTTTTTCTTATTTCACGAGGCTCTGTAATTGGAGACACGTACCAGCTTCGTGACCTTCTCAACGACCTTTTTCGCCAGACCTTGGCCTCGAGCTACTTTCTTCGTGCCAAGATACACGAGATACCAGCTATCATCATCACGTACGCCAAGGGTACTGGCCTTTGTGTCATGGAGCAAAGGAAGGAATTCATTGAAGAAGCGCTTTTTGCCTTCTCCCGAGAGCTTGTAGTTGAGGCGCCACATGCCGCTGCGGAAAATTGTGAGCATATCATCCATGTTGCGACTTGGCGGCATCCTAAAAAGTCTCCCAGAGAGGGAGAAAGTGTTAGTTTGAGATTGGTTCTCCACTTCTTATCATTCGAACAATAGTATACAGATTGAGAATCTGGTTTACGGGAGAGGGTGTCGAGAGTAAAAGAACTTTTACACACCAAAGTGCAACGCAACCATAATCCTCTCCAGCCGTCAAGACGAGTCCCTTCAAGATGTGAGCATATGTGACATATTCGAGAATCTCGACGTGCAAGTTCCATTTCTGTTCTTTTGTCCAGTGCTGACGATCCGGAGTATCAATAAAGTACATGGCAACATCATCTTCAGCAAAGGCTTCCGCCAAAGCATTGGCAGCTTGCCTGTACTCTTCAAGTTTTACAACTCGGACGCCATCATCCCCAGTGATACTATCGAGACTATTCTCAACATATGAGACACCGGGAAATTTATCACTAGCAAAACCGTTGTACTTTATGGTTGGTTTCTCATTGTCAAATTCAGTCTTGTTGATTTGAATGGTGGATGTTGCGACGGCTTTCTCCATGATTGCGGTTTGGAGTATTGCGGTTCACGATTAAGTGGGATAAAGGCACGGCCAGTTCGTTTGAAGATGAGATTTAGCTCGAGAGCAGCCAGCGTGACGATAGTGCTGAATTTGCAGCTGTAAAATGAGGGCACAGACACCTGCAGTGATGGACTCTATTTCCAAAGCACAGCGATGAAGAGCCTGCAATTGTACAAAGTTGGAAAAGCTAGAGAAGCGTTAGGATTGGTAGAGAGAAGATTTGAACATTTGATGGACAGCTATTTACTCTAAGCGAGTCTGCGTCTATGGATAGTGAATGCGTTTAGCAGGTCTCGTGATATCACCAGTATGGTCTTTTGATAATTGTGATCGAGACACAGCTGCGACTCTGTCCGGAAACCGTAATGAAGAAAGCGATTGTCGTATATCAACCGACATCAACGTTGAGTCTCCTGTTGGAGATCGAGACGTGGGACGGTGAGGGGAAGCTGGTGGCTTTGAGCCACAAGGTGTGGTCCCTGGTTATTACCGGTTTGGGCAGGCTTTTGGAGTAGGAGCCGTTGTACCAGAGACGTTCTTGCAGGGAGCAGGCCTACCAATACAATGAGGCTCAAACACGGCTATCTGGAAAAAAAGGCACCAAGGCTGAATCCCTGTGACCTTTTTGGTCCGATGATCTGAGCGTATATATACAGGTCAGATACCGGAAGTTGGAGATGGCGTGGTGCACAAAGATGTGTACTTTCGGCGTAGTAGGTGCGATCACCAAGATACCGCTGCAGCCGAAGCCGTTTCAGGTATAATGCAAGCGTGTCTCCACTGGGGAGAGATAACGTGGTCGTGGGGGCAGATTCTGGTCGATTGTGGCGGTAACACTTGAATGGGAAGTGGTGATTGACAGTGTTGGATGCATGGGGAATCGCATTTATACTACCGTTCATCCCACGGAAAGCGGCGGTACGCCGGCTAGATCTATTCGGCACCGTCCTACAGATGCGGGTTCTTCCTGATAGCGTCCGGCATTGTGGAGACGTGTCAGACGTCGTCCAAGAACTCCGACGTGTGATCTCGAGGCTACTAGGGCGTGGGGCCGTGGGCCGAAGAATGAAGCCGGTTACCCAGATGCATGTGGGATATAAGCTAGCATGTAGAAACTTACATCGAGAGAGGCAAGAGTGGCAATATGGTTGGACAGAGAACTGTTGGGATTGTCATAGTCGTGGGGTGTGCAGCCTGGGTCAACCTTTCTCCACATTGTCTGGCTTATAGGGCTGACACTAAATCGTCTTCTAACCGATCGTGCGCCAACTTTCAAGTCAGCACCGACAATCTCTACTAGAGGGAACAGGTAGATATCAAATTTGCTCCAGCAGCCATGTATCAAGTCTCTAGTAAGCAGAACAAGACCGAAAAAATTGCACGCTGCCAGGCTATGTAGGTAGGAAATCAATCAAATAATCAGGTAATTAATCGGCAATACAGCGAGAAAAGAAGAAACAATGGGCTCAAATAACATCCTCATTACAGACCCATAAAAGCTCGCCAGAAAAATTAAAAAAAAAAGGCAAAAAAGGAGATCAGAATGGAAACTGAATGGAAATTGAAGACTTGAACAACCACCACCTGTGCACTTCCACCAAACCACTCAAGAAACCCGTCGCTTCCCCTTTCCTTTTCCAGATCCAGCATCCCCTCCAGCCGAATGGATACTGCTGACTGGACTCAACACGGGAAATTCCCCATCCACATTCATGCCCATCTCCTTCCGGCTCTGCTCTTCCGCCAAGCTCAACTGCAACGCAAAGTCCAAATCATCCACCTCAATACCCCTGCTGGATCCATCCACCCTCGTATTGAAAGACCCGTGTGACTTGGCATACCTCACCGGGACATCAAACTCCACATCCTCTTGCCCAATCTTCTGCTTGACCTCTCCTGCACCCCCACCCTCCAACAGACTCAACCTAATCGCCTCATTCAAGTCGTCATCCACTTCCACTTCCTCTTCCACCCTCTCCCCAATCGCCCCCTTGCTTCCCTCGCTCCCCCCACTCTCACTCCTCCTCCTATCCTCCTCCTCCCTCTGACTCTCCTCACTCAACAACCTCGCATACGCCAAGACCTCCTCCTCACTAGCCCCCTCCCCCAACAGTTCCGTCCCAAACCGCCGCTTCCACACCTCCCTCTCCCTCCTCCTCTCCTCCGTCTCCCTCACCACCTCCGCCGACTCCTCCCCCATCAACCCGCGAAACTTCCTCGCAGATCTCGAATTCCCTCCCCCGCCCACACTCCCAACCTGAGACCCCCTCCTCTCCGCCCTCCTCCCCTTCCGCTTCCGCCCGCCACCACCCCGCCCATCCCCCACCTCTCCCATCGCCACCGAGCTATAACTCCAATACCTTAAGTGCGTGCCCAGCCCCACAATCCCCCTCAGACACGCAGCATCCGGGTCCAGCGCCAACGCACCCGCGGCGAAGAAATTCGTGCCGACGCCCTGCGGACGCGCCTGCGCCTGCACCAGCCGCCGCCGTGCGCGCGACGAGAAGCGGCTGTTCAGCGTGCGGACGGGCGCGCTGCTCGAGGCGAGCGGGTCCCAGGCCTGGACGAGGCCGTCGGCGCCGCCGTGGATGAGGGTCAGCGCGGTGAGGCCGAGCGCGGTGATGGCCGGGGACTCGGTGTAGATGGTGCGCAGCGGGTGGAGGGTGGTGGTGTAGTTCTGGTGAGGGGTGGTGGTGGTGGAGGAAGGGCGCGGCGTGGACGCGCGGATGTCCCACAGGTAGATGGTGCCGATGGAGGTGCCGAGGGCGAGGAAGCGGGCGCGTTGGCCCGGGAGGTCTGCGGGGAGGTGCAGCGTTTCGTCGGGGGACGGCGGGGTGGAGAGGAGTGAGGAGGTTTCGGAGAGGTTGGAGGAGCTGAGGGCGGGGTCTTCGGAGATGGTGAGGATGGCGTAGGTGGAGTTGTCGAGCGTGCTGGCGGTGATTTGTTGGGTGCGCATGCCGGGGAAGGAGAGGTGCGAAGTGCGCCATTCTTCGGTGGTGACCATGCGGATCGTTGCTGTGTCGGAGTCGCGACGAGACCACTGGTCTCGGAAGGCGATTGGATTAGAGGCTTGTAGACTTTCTTGATCGCTTGGTTTCGATGTTCCTCCAAATAGGGAAGAATCTTCATCGGTCGAGATGGATGAGGCCAAACTCGGCAACGCTTCATCAGAGGAGTTGGCTGCCTCCAGCTCTTGAGTCTTGCATCGCGTATATCTCTTGATGTTCGCTACAGCGTCTTCCTCCCAACCAGTATCCATGACAAGGATACCTTCACCTGCATAGTTGTTATCATCTCCAGCAAAATCAACCTCCATTCTGCGTCTCATATCCCACCCGAGGCACGTTTGACGGAAGTGCAAAGGTTTCTTTTGTAGAAAAACCTCAATTTCCTGTGTCTCAGCGTGGATTTGTTCTTTGCTCAAACACATGCCATTCCATGACTGATATGGAGTGTAGCTTCCATCGACTTCTCTATCACTGTACGGATCCGGTCTAGCAACTCGGCGGCTGGGCTCGACAAGATTCCAGTAGACAGAACGGCCCGTTTCCCAAGCAAGTGCATCTCTTGCATCGCCAGACAATTGACCTCCGCGCTTGACTTGAGCACGTCGCGGCATCTTGGTGAGATAAAAGACCTCACCGAGTGCGTTGAGTGCAACAGCCCAAATACGATTTTGAGCCTGGCGCTTCAACGAGTATTGTTCGTCAACTGCAATAGCTATGATTGGAACGCCTGGACATAGTATCCAGCGAGCCGAGATTTCTCCACGAGGGAAATGTCGATGTCCGCGGACATCAGGACCTAAGCTGTATGCAGCAATTACTCCAAGAGAGGAACCAGAGAAAAGTCCAATCAGACCATCGCTCATAACAGGAATAGAAGAAGATTTTGCAATCCAGACAGAACAGATTGACTCGCTCTCCGAATCTATACCTGGTATACCAAGCTCTGGAACAGAGCGCGCATAGGATGGTTCCAGAAAACGACCTCTCATCTCATCTGTAGATCGATAGTAAACTAATCCATTCGGATGGCCTTGACCGTGAATCAATCCATAAGAAGGGCTGACATCCATCATATTAGGAACACCCACGACATCACCAGAACCCAAACCCCACTGCGGTAAACCAGGAAATAGTTCAGCAAAAGAAGGGTTGAAGAACTGGTCGGTAAGACCCCAGTTATCAACCTTGCCGTT
Organism: Astrothelium macrocarpum; assembly: GCA_021030915.1. Lineage (NCBI taxonomy): Eukaryota > Fungi > Ascomycota > Dothideomycetes > Trypetheliales > Trypetheliaceae > Astrothelium > Astrothelium macrocarpum. Next base: position 599,794 of record JAGEMR010000002.1, read on the forward strand.
GCTTGGATCGCTTTTCGTAGCTTCGCAGTTTTCATCGCTCGCATGGATGAACTGAGGTGAGGCACGTTTGTTCAGACCACCACCAAATTTACCATGAATCAGACTAATCGCAGAATTCAGCTGCGAGTTGTACATGGTAATGGTGTTCGCCATGTGACTCTGTCCGCTTCTTGCAGCAGAAGGCGGCGCAATCACCTGTACAGGCTTTCCTCTTTCCAGTGAACGCAACAGCTGTGTGCGCATGATGTATTCTCCACGCCACGATCCATTTTTGGTCAGCCTTGTAAAAGATCTCTTCTCGGAGCGAAACGCCTCTCGTTCATGTTCTGCATCCGCATCATCGACGCCGTGAGCTTGAGACTGGCGGCCGGGGAAATAACGTGAAAATGCTGAGCGCCATGCATGGGGCGAAGTTACCAGGTCACGAAAACGACGAGATACAAGAGCAACGTTTGCAAGCTCGGAGGCAGACAGATGTGACAATGCATGAGTCAAGATCTCTGGAAACACATGTTAGCTTTGTCTATCATTTCTGACTGCGAATTCTTACCATTAGGCAACTGTGCAATGGGAGATCTCTTGTCACCAGGTTTTCTATTCGTTTTGATCACGTCAAACGCAGGTCCATCGGATCTTGATCTTGGAGGTGTCACAATGGCATTTTCATATTGAGAAATCCGGTTCCCCGGTGATGGCGAAGGAGTCTTGGACGCGTTTATCCGCCGATTACTGCTCGTTGTGTTGAATGCATCATCTGAATGCGAGCTTTGGCTATTCGCCTCGAATTGAGAACTGTATGAGGAAGCATCACTCTCTCCGCGTCCACGAGAGTGCAACAGCGGAGGAGGCTGCTGGTTTGGATCATGGATTCCATGTTGACCTGGGGAATTGTTGGTTTCGGGAACGCGTTCTTCAAATGAGGTTTTGGGGGATGCTGTGGAAGGCTCTGATTGCATAAAATTGCTTGAGGACTATAGAAGAGGTTGCTTGGACTGAGCCAGGTCGTCTGGTCAGTCAATGATGATCTTGGCGCGCGTTCGTTGAAGAGTTGTCTGAGTCAGGATGCAAAAGGAGGTGGACTCGTCCCTTGTCGCACATGTGGCTTAGATAAGCTCTTGATCATCTCTCTGCACCATCTGTACCATGATTAATGTTGAATGATGTGACATTACGCTGTTCTCAGAGTTGTAATCTTAGCAGCTGCATGTAAAACCCGCAGTTACGCTTTTTAGTAAATAAAGTGTGTTTGGTTTGTTGCACACAGTTCAATTCTCCATATGCTTCAACTATCTTGGCTATCATGTGGGTCTCTGACTACTTTAACATGAGCTTGGATATTTCCCATTTGGTCAATGTCTTGTTGCACTCTCGTCTTGAGGGCTCAGTAATTTCAAGAGAATCTCCATCGGTTCTGTGACTCCCGCATAGCACCTACTGACCACAGCATAGCTCTTTATCCTACAATTCCGCTTCTGTTTCCGACTTTCCTAGACTCGCATCACGAGCAGTTTAATCATTGCTGATGTTAGCGAAACAGCCTTCCATCCATTCCAAATTGTTGACCCCGGCCATTTCCTTGTTGTCCTCCACCAACACCTCCATGAAGGCCAGCGCCACGCCCCAGTGGGAGTCCATCAGGGCCAAACCCTTGTGGTCCACCAGGCATTCCAGGAAAGCCAGGAGGAGGCGCACTGGGCGGACCACTATTGAAGAAGCCTGGTGGCGCACCTGAAGGTGGTCCTCCGGGAAACATGTGAGGTGGCGGTCCATTAGGTCCACTACCACCAGGCGGAAGAGACATTTGACGGTTGATTCCAGGATGCCCATCCATTGGCGGCAAATTGCGGTTAATACCAAAAGTTCCCTGGTTTGGAGTGAAGCCGGGTGGGAAACCTGCAGATAGCGGTGGCGGCTGCTGTTGCGGATTGCGGAAAGGTGGCATGTGAAATCCAGGCGGCGGCCCAACTTCATGACGTTGCTGCTGAGCCTGTGTCTGTGATGAATGTTGCTGCTGTAGATGGTGTTGTGGAGGGATCATTGGAGGTCCAAATGGTCCATCAAAAGGTGCCAAGTTCTGCCCATGCCCAACTGAATTGCTCTGAAATCGCGGTTCTGGCTCGGGCATCTGGTTATGACGCTGAAAATTGGAAATTGCTGCATCGTCAAAGAAATTATTGGGGCCACGCTGAGGCTGGGACGGACGTCGTCCTACCAGCTCCTGTTCAAAATCAAGTGGCATCTGTTGTGGCTGTTGCACTTGTTGCTGTTGACGGTCAAAATCGTTCGCAAATCGCTCATCAAAGAAACCCGAGGGCGGTCCCCTCGAAGACCTGGGTGCAGGTTGCTGCGGTGGATCGTTGTTCAAGAAAATCTGGAAATCGGGATCATCTGGCGGTTGTGGTGGGCGTACTCGCGGTTGTTGCTGTGCCGTGTTTGTTGGTTGATTCTTCATAAGACTGAGCAACAATTCCCTCTTTTTCGCGTCTGGCTGTTGCTCAGTTTGCTGGTTTCGGGTATTAGGAAACGCGCCAGCATCATCAAAAAGAAAATCATTCTGTGGTATACGCGCTGGTTGTTCGGACTTTGATGTTGGAGTCGCAATCTGGCTTCGGCGTTCGTTCATGGGTGACCATGGCCCAAAGTCAGATCTGCGAGGATCATGCTGTTCATCGAATTGTGGTTGTGCCTCCTCTGCTGGCTTTTTATTTTCGTTGTTACCAAATAATGCGCCTAATGGATTCGCGAGTGTCTCCGATTCTTCTGGTCTCGCAGATGTTACATTTTGAGCTGCGAGCTTCTTGAGGATCAGATTGAATCCTTCCTTGTCTGCATCATTGCCGTTCATCATCGTACTGCCAATGTTATCAGCTTGCGTTTCTGCTTGAGCCGGCGGGGATGGTTCTTTGGGTCCAAAGAAGCTCTTGAATCTTGAAGATTTGGGCTGCCCTGCAAAGGATTTTTGTCCATCATTTTTCACTTCAACAGTCTTCGCGGAAGCCCAACCAGACAGCTTTCCAAGCCCCTCGTCCACGAGGGGAGTCGTAGGCTTTGACGTATTGCTTGGATCTTTTGCACTTGTTGGCGTATCGTTGCTATTCTCCACTTTTTTGTCTTGCTCTGTCTTGACGCCCTTCATCGAATCTTTCCACCGCTGAAAATCCTCTGCAGTCTTGGGTTTGTTATCAACCTTTGCGACACTTTCCAAGGGAGCTGCCGGTTCATCCATCCATTCTGGCTCCTGTTCCACGCGACATTCCTTGTTTCCTCGTCGATCTCTATCAGTACCGGCAGTTCGGGGGTGCACACTCCAATCAGCGTTGAGACCTGCGCTTGCTGGAGGTGTTCGCCAAGAGCCACTTTCGTGCCTGCCCCTGCCAATGCCGACTCGACCAGACCGTCTCTCCTCCTCGTTCCCGTGCTTTTCACGGTCGCCACGTCCAAATGGACCTTCGCCATTCCAGTCCCTACTATTAATCCTCTCGGCATCGTCCTGACCTGTACTAACTTTACGACTACGCACATTCGTCCATCCATCACCGTCTTCTTTTGCAGCCCTTTTACCATTTGTTAGACCATTTTTATTGTATTGTTGATCAGTATTCCTGTCACCAAAGAAACGCGAGTGAAAGTCGGGTTTGCTAGGAGTCGCGAGGCCGTCATCTTGTACATTTGCAGCATTACTCGGAGAGTCCAATGGCTTTGATGCGATTCGTGAGGCTGACGCGAACGCGGTTTTGGGAGGGCCAAGAAAGGTATCAACTAAAAGCAAAGATTTGATCAGAGTTCTAGTTTAGGAAAACACACGTAGATCAGCATACCGGCAGAGCCTGAAGTAGTCCTATTTGTACTACGGGTCTGGATTAATGATGGGCGCTGTGCTTGCTTGTCGCTATTGAGTAAAAGCTCGTCGGGTCGGATTCCTGGAGCTTTCACGCGTCGCTGATTCGGTTCTGTTGTGAGAGCAGCACTAAATATGATTGTCAGTCGTCTTGAGGCGATGACGCATGACTAAGGACGTACTCCATCCACTGCTCGATGGACGGCAAACCATTGGGCTTGGAAACCAATGGCGAATCGCGTAGGGATTGAAGAAACTCGGGAGAATATTTTTTGGAGGCCATCACCAGATTCGGGCTGATGTGAGGCACTGCCCCGGGTTGAGGGGAGTCGAGAGCACTTGAGCAAAAATGTTTGGGAGACAAGAATGATCAGAATCCGTGCCAGAGAAACGAGAAGGAAACGTGGCGATAGAGCATAAGATTTGTCTAGAAAAGCGTTCGAATGGAAGCAATCTAAGCTTGGAGCTGATTTGGTACTCGGCGAGGTCGGCAAAGGCAGTGACGAGTGCGCTGAGGGTGATATATATAAAAGCTTTGGAGGGTTTGTGAGTGATGAGGCAATGTTTGCATAAACCCTGTCCCTATGGATGACAAGCTTCTGGAAGAAGTGAATGAGAAACGGTGAGACATACGTCGGCGGGAGTTGAGTGTGCGAGGGCGAAGGTGCAAGGTTAGGTGAGGGTAGGGAGGGGATATAGAGAGCAAGAAGCTTGCGGTCTGGCGAATGCGGGGAAATTAAAGCACCTGAACAATGAAGCAGATCCAGTCTTGCTAGGCAGAGACTGCGAACACGGGATTCGATTATGTTTGGGAGGATCTCGAGGTTGCGAATGAATGTTCAAGTTGTCGCATGATGTCGCTTAATTGCCCAGGACTTTTAATTCCTGCCGCCGCCAGGGTTCGCCCGCACCAGCCAGCGGATGCGATTGAAAAATAATCGCCCGCGACCGCAAGAGATAATTCGCTGTTTACATTGTAGGGAGGCCCTTGGCAATTCTAATGGAGGGATTTGCTTACGGTTTTTAACTGCTTCGGATTGCTAAGATGGAAACTACACCTAATGTACCATGGTATACCTCATGTAGTCATATTGTAAGGTATATAAGAACTTCTCCTGCAGCTGGTAGACTTGGACCCCAATAATCCCATCTTCCACGAATCTCACAATACTGGTCTGATACAAACAGCCTGGGGTCCTTCCTGAGAGACTTCGACGATATATATCTCTTGTGGTCGCGGGTAACATTCATTATTGCAACCTCCGGTGGCCGCTTATCTAAGCACCAACCGCACCCTACCCAAGGTACCTTAGCTTAGGCACCTTCTTCCGCCACCTCTAATCTCTCCGTCCTTGACAGAACTGCGCAAAGAGTCATGGGGGGCCTCGAGGACTTTGAACTGCTTGGTTTGGTCTCGAAAGTAACTTCTGAAATCCGCAACCATCTGGGTATTAGCGAAACAACTCTCGCCGAATTCGTGATTGACCAGCATACGAAATGTCAATCCCTTACCGAGTTCAAACAAAAACTAGAGGATATGGGTGCCGAGTTCCCCCCAAGTCTAATCGAGAGCATAGATAGACTGGTGGCTGCCATGCATCCCAAACACAAAGCAATTACGGACGAGGATGGAGAAGATGACAACAACAAAAAGACCAAGCTTTTCAAAGGGCTAGCAATACCGGACAAAGAGCAGGCATGGAATGATGATGGGGCTATCGATGAATTGCATACTGGGCCTTTGGAAAGAGAAGCCAAATTAGATGCGATGGATGACACTTTTGCCATGCTCGAGGGACTAGCTTCCAAAGCTAATGAATCCAAGCAAAGTCGCAAGCGAAGCCTGAGTCCCATGGAAGATGGGCACCGTGGAAGAGACAAGAGCAAAAGGCATCGATACAGTCCTGAATCGAGATCACCAAGTCGGAGAAGACACAGGAGAAGCGAACGTAAGGATAGAGATACGTACGAGGACGAATTCGGTCGAGTCAGGAAAGCAGAGTCTCGAGATGACTCTCATCACAAACGACGACGGTCACCAGATGGAAACAAGCAATTTGGGCGGCCCCCTACTCCTGAGTTGGATGAGCAACCTATCCTCTATAAAGTCTATGATGGTCGCGTTACTGGAATCAAGGACTTTGGAGTCTTTGTCAATCTCAAAACTGTCAAAGGAAAAGTGGATGGCCTTGTTCACGTTTCGGCCATGCAGGGGGGTGCCAGAGTTAATCATCCGTCCGATCTCGTCTCGCGAAACCAGGATGTCAAGGTCAAAGTTCTGCGTATGGAAAATGGCAAAATAAGCTTATCTATGAAGGAAGTCGATCAGGTTACAGGGCTGGATCTTGCTCCACAGAAGCGTCTCGCCTCAGGCGCCAACATGGAGGGCTTGGGCGGACGAGAAAACGATGGCAGCAGCAGATATGCTTCTCTTAGCTCCAAAGTCCCTGCTATTGATAATGGAAATGGGGGTAACCCCAAGAAGCCAAAGAAGCGAATGACGTCTCCAGAAAGATGGGAGATTAAACAATTGATTGCATCAGGCGCAATTTCTGCTCAAGAATACCCTGATATTGACGAAATTTACAACGAAAATGTGAATGAAAGGGGTGAGATTGAAGAAGAGCAAGACATTGATATTGAAGTTCGAGAGGAGGAGCCCCCCTTTTTGCAAGGACAAACGAAGCAATCTCTCGATCTGTCTCCCATTCGAGTCGTCAAAGCCCCTGACGGATCGCTGAACAGAGCAGCAATGTCTGGGGATACCCTTGCTCGAGAACGTCGTGAACTACGCCAGCAAGAAGCTCAGGACAAAGCAGCACAAGAAGCATCAAAGGTTGACTTGAATGCACAATGGAATGACCCAATGGTCGCCCCGGAACAACGAAAGTTTGCAAGTGATCTTCGACAGGCCCCCAGAGATAAAGCTGCGGAGCCCATGCCAGAATGGAAGCGCATCACCCAGGGCAAAGAGCAATCTTATGGCAAACGAACAAACTTATCCATCAAAGAGCAAAGGGAGTCGCTCCCAGTCTACAAGTTTCGGAAGCAAATACTCGAAGCCGTCGAACAGTATCAGCTTCTCATTGTCGTTGGTGATACTGGTTCTGGCAAGACCACCCAACTCACCCAATATCTTGCAGAAGCCGGATACGCCAATGAAGGCATGATTGGCTGCACACAGCCTCGTCGAGTTGCTGCAATGTCTGTGGCTGCACGTGTTGCTGAAGAAGTTGGTTGCAAACTGGGTAATGAAGTTGGCTATACGATACGATTCGAGGACAATACAAGCTCAGACACCAGAATCAAATACATGACTGATGGTATCATGCAGCGAGAGATTCTTCTTGATCCGTTGCTGAACAAATATTCGGTCATTATGTTGGACGAAGCCCACGAGCGAACCATTGCCACGGACGTTTTATTTGGTCTCCTCAAAAAGACACTGAAGCGCAGACCCGATCTCAAACTAATTGTAACTTCTGCCACTTTGGATGCCGACAAGTTTTCCGAATACTTTAACAAGTGTCCAATCCTATCAATACCAGGTCGTACGTACCCGGTTGAAATCATGTACTCCAAGGAACCAGAGTCAGACTATCTAGATGCTGCTCTAGTCACAGTTATGCAGATCCATCTTGCAGAGCCGCTTGGAGACATATTATTGTTCCTCACCGGCAAAGAAGAAATTGATACCAGCTGTGAGATTCTTTATGAAAGGATGAAAGCTCTTGGACCAAGCGTTCCGGAATTGATGATTCTTCCCATCTATGGAGCACTGCCAAGTGAAGTTGCTAGCCGCGTGTTTGAACCTGCACCGCCTGGCAGTCGGAAGGTGGTTATTGCAACGAACATTGCAGAGACTTCTATCACTATAGATGGCATTTACTACGTGATTGATCCTGGCTTTGTCAAGCAGACTGCTTACGATGCTAAACTTGGCATGGATCGATTACAAGTAACTCCCATTTCTCAAGCTCAAGCCAAGCAAAGAGCCGGGCGTGCAGGAAGAACAGGGCCAGGAAAATGCTTTCGGCTATACACTGAAAGTGCATTCCAATCGGAAATGTTGCCGACAACGATACCAGAGATTCAGCGGCAGAATTTGTCAAACACCATCTTGATGTTGAAAGCCATGGGCATCAATGATTTACTTCACTTTGATTTTATGGACCCGCCACCAACCAATACTATGCTTACGGCGCTCGAGGAACTCTATGCCCTATCCGCTCTCGATGATGATGGTCTGCTGACACGATTGGGTCGACAGATGGCCGACTTCCCAATGGACCCATCTCTGGCAAAGTCATTAATCATCTCTGCAAGCCTTGGCTGTTCTGAAGAGCTTTTGACAATTGTTGCCATGATCTCCGCTGTGCAGACGGTTTTCCACAGGCCAAAAGACAAACAGCAGCAAGCCGATCAGAAAAAGTCCAAATTCCATGACCCTGCTGGAGATCACCTTACCCTCCTCAATGTCTACAATGCTTGGAAGTATTCCAAATACTCTACGCCGTGGTGTTTCGAAAACTTCATCCAACCCCGCTCAATGAAGCGCGCACAAGATGTTCGAAACCAATTGGTGGAGATTTTGAAACGCCATAGACATGAAGTCATTTCTTGCGGCCGGGATACTGTCAAGGTCCGACAGGCACTCTGCTCCGGCTTCTTTCGCAATTCGGCCCGCAAAGATCCCCAAGAAGGATACAAGACGCTTGTCGAGGGCACACCTGTTTATATGCATCCCGCGTCGGCGCTATTTGGAAAGCCTGCGGAGCATGTGATTTACCATTCGCTTGTTGAGACGACAAAGGAATACATGCATAATGTGACAGCCATTGAGCCAAAGTGGCTGGTGGAGGCAGCGCCAACATTCTTCAAGGTAGCAGGTGTTCATCAATTAAGCAAACGAAAGCAGGCGGAGAGAATACAACCTCTGCACAATAGATTTGCTGGGGAGGACGATTGGAGGTTGTCTGCACAAAAGAGGCAAGGAAGGGGTGGTGGTGGCACATGGGGATGAGGCTGTGACAATATTGTTGCCGGTATCCGATTGCACAATTATTAGCTAGCCAAGTAGCAGCAAACACGGAATATCATTAGGTCTCATAGAGAGGACGTCACCCATTTTCAGCAATTATAGGCTACAAGAAAGTTTTAAATAATTTGTTGGAAAACAATCTTCGAGACTTTTTGGTTGTTGATTCTTGAGGGCCTCCCCACGAGATGTGCGGTGAATTATCTGTCTCACGGTCTAGTGACGTTTTTTACTGCAACCCCTTAAGGTAGTGATGTTATTCACGCAATCACCAGGGGTTGCCATAAGAAATGTCACCCGCGATTGCCAGAGATGTAATTCGTCGAGGTCTCCTGGGGGGGAACTCCGACTGTTTGAAAGAATTTAAGCCGTAAATAAATCCGCTCCAAATGACTCTTAGTGCTTTCTCAGCTATCATTATTGAGGGCCTCCTCACAACGTATGCGCGACATTATCTTACGTGGTCGCGGGTGACATATTTCATTGCAGCCGCTGGTGCAATCAACTTTTGTGCCTCAACGGGAAACGGTTACGTGATCCAGGTTGATTAGAATAGCTGAATTGGGGGATCGATATCTGATGCCAGTAGGGAACAAGCCCCCAAAAGTTGGTTGATAGTCTGCAGATAGATGATAAAATGACGTGATGCGTGTCGCATATCCTTAGGGACGGGCCGTTTGTGTGTGTCCATCTTGCAGCATCATGTAGATGAGATCTATATTTGAATAATTCGCGCAATACTTGAGCAAAGTTGAAACTAAATGTTCTCGTGCTTTGAGTCAGGTATAGGGGATAAATGGATGGATTTGTTTGCAACGTGGACACCATTTTTGCTAGGCGCGATTCAATACAAGGTAGCTCTGAGATCCACCGCGGAATATTCAGAGACTATTTTCAAAATAGCCCAGCGAATTTCTGAGGTGGTTAGTAAGGTGTGACGGGAGAGACGAGGTCGAGTGGCGGTCAAGCCTCGACGCTACTGACTCTGAAACGCGCTCCTTTGTCTCATTCCCCACAGAACCAGTCTACGACGCAACGCATTCGTAACATGTACAGTCAGGCAAAGCAGTTTCGCGCCCATGCTCCACCGTCTCAGTCGCCGCACCAGCAACCAAAGACCCGTCAGGCCTCTCTCATCCGTCATGCACAGGCGCTAGGAAGGCTTGATCCCGAAGAAGCGCCCGTGGTTGGCGTGCGATTAATGTCGGGACAGTCTGATGCCGGACTGTCCGGTGTCCCTCATGTCAAGCAGACAATGTCTGAACCGCGGTGATGTGCTACCGTGGCTGCCGCGACGAAGCTTGGTCACCCGATGGACTGGCTACTGCCAAGCTTCTCTGAAGCTTCCAGCGCGCGCCCGTACTGGTGTGTAGCCGCTACGGGCCTGTCCCCCTTTGACCAAAAGCGTAATTAATGGATCAACTTACGTAGACCTGGGTCCCTGAGATCGTTTGCACTGGGGAAGTCAAGCCGAAAACAATCAAGCAGCTGAGGCTTTGACTCGAAGTGAAGCAGGCTTGTCTCGCCAGGAAGGCCAAGAAACGCGGCTTGGCTAATTTACCCAAACATTCACATTCTTTAAAAGAGTATGTCCAGTTTCTCACAAGCCATCATTCTGCCGTGTTTCTTTTCTTCCCCCCCTACCCTTTCACATTCACTTTTACAGGCAGGCCCGCCCCCGTTCAGTCTCTCTCTTTAAGTTCCGGGACTTTGCTGTTCTCGTGTACTTTCATATACATATTCCACTTGGCATAGTGTCTTGAAGAACCTTCATTTTTACCGCTGCCGGACAGCAATCCTCCTTCACTATGCCTTCTGTTCAATCAACCCTCCTTCTCACCACGCTCATTACCTCAGCGCTTGCTGCTCCAGCACCAGCATCGGCTCCGCTGGTTCCACGGACATTTGAAGTCCCACGTATTCGTAATGTGAATGCACCCAAGCCTGATGGCGCTGCTGCCATGGCAAAGGCCTTTAACAAGTATGGATGGGGAACAATTGGAGCTCAAAAGAGGGGCATGACCGGTGCGTCAATGGCTGGTGCTGGTGCTGGTTCAGTGCAAAAAGCATCGAATGGAACCACCGGAGGTGGAGATGACGGATCAGTCAACACCCAGTCTGCCAATATGGGTGCCGAGTTTTTGTCTCCTGTCACAATTGGAAACCAGCAGTTCAACATGGACTTTGACACTGGTTCCTCTGACCTGTAAGCATGTCCTACACTTTATATTCGACAGCCTACTGATACTCTCTATAGCTGGGTCTTTACCAACATGTTGCCAGCCGCAGATATTGGAGCACACCAGACCTTTGTTGCCAACAAGTCTCCTTCCTTTAAGCAGTTGCAAGGTGCTACTTGGGACATTTCCTACGGAGATGGCTCTGGTGCTGCAGGTGTCGTCGGAACTGACACTGTCAACATTGGTGGTGCCACTGTCACCAACCAAGCAGTGGAGCAAGCAACAGCAATCTCCCAATCCTTTGTCCAAGACATGCAAAACGACGGATTAGTCGGTCTTGCCTTTAGCCAATTGAACACTGTCAAACCTCAACAGCAAAAGACCTTCTTTGCCAACGTCATGCCAAACCTTGATATGCCACTATTCACTGCCAACTTGAAGAATGACTCTACTGGCAAATACCAATTCGGTACCATTGACCAAACCGCCTTCACCGGTGGCTCATTGAACTGGGCCGCTGTCGACTCATCCCAGGGATTCTGGATGATTCAGTCCAACTCCTTTGCTGTCGGTAACCAGCAGATGCAGAACCCAACTGCCACTCCTGCCATTGCTGGTACGTTTCTTTCTCCCCCCCCTTCCTATTCCCCAAATTCCTTTTTCTCCCCCCACAACCAACTCACATCATCACAGACACCGGTACCTCTCTTCTCCTCGTCGACGACATGGTCGCGCAAACCTACTACTCCCAAGTCCCCGGCGCCCAGCTCAACCAACAAGCCGGCGGCTTCACCTACCCATGCTCCACCACACCACCCGACTTCTCCGTCGCCATCGGCAACTCGGGCTACATGGCCACCGTCCCCGGCAACATGGTGACGTTCGCGCAGGTCGACCAGAACACGTGCTTCGGCGGCGTGCAGTCCAACATGGGCGCGCCCATGCAGATTTACGGCGACACCATGTTCAAGACGCAGTTCGTCGCCTTCAACGGCGGCAACATGAGCCTGGGCGTCGCGCCCAAGGCCGGCGTGTTTGGCGCATGACTAGATGGCAGTGAACAGCAAAAAGGCTCTACCAATACCAAGGCGAATGCGGGGTCGAGGGGAGGCAGAGAGTTGGGGAGCGGGTGGTGGGGTGTAGGGGATAGTCGCTCGTTTGTTGCAATTGTGCTGTGTCTGTATTTTTTCTTATGAGATGACTAAGGTACTACTACTACTATTGGTTATGGGGCTTCATGACCTGGCGTTTTGACATGCTGAGCAATTGGAAAAATCACTAAAGAATTGAATAGAGAGCTTGTTTCTCACCACAGCGGCTCAGCCTTTTTCTGTGCATAAATTTTGGAATGAAAAAAATAGGATAATTCAAATGTCTTTTTTTTCTTGCAGCTAGGTACCCCATAAGCTGGAGGCCGAATTGCTTCATCGCCCTGCCGTACGAGGCCGTTGAACATTACCTTGATTTTGTTCGCTATCAATCTCGAATTTATCTGACGTTTTTCCCTTACGTTACCAAATCTCCACCATCGTCGCCCATTTCCAATCATTCGTATGTACGGTGCTGCAGTCCCACAGGCACCAACGCACAAATCGAAATTTCTACGACATGTCGTGCTCCACACTATGCTCCTTTGGCATCACATCCCCGGCACTAGCCGCTGCAAGTGATACTGTCTGCTGCTCGATGCAGCTGCGCCCCAGGATGCAGCATGTCCACAAAATGCCTCAACTACATAGCAACAGCAGACTTGGGAGGGGTGCATAGTTATTCACACTTGTATCGGAGAATTTTGCATGGTGGGAAAGCACGCGTGCTGGTCTCGAGCAGTCTAGAGCGACAAGCCGCGCCTCAACTGTGGCTCAGTTCAGTTCAAGGCAAGCCACTGGCGCACCTGTCAGCTCGGCCGGGCCCGTGAGCATCGCTTGATGAGAAGGTTTCTTGGCACGAAAAAAAAAAAAAGGCAATTGAGTTGTCGCATGTGTCAAGCTCAATGTTGTAAGGGTGGGTGGCCAAAGTCTGGTTCGTTCCTGAGCCGCTCAGCAAAAACCTCCGAGGGGCCTGCATCGACGGAAGCGCACATTTTCATCGACTGATCTCATCGACTAGTCGAGAATCGATTTATTTGACCGGTCTTACAAGATGAAAGCTCAGATACTCTAGGCGCCGTGTGACGTAGCTCACCAGTATTTGCCGAGGAGCTACGACCCCAATTTTGTGGCAGAAAGGAGAGGATGAAGGGCGATTAGTGGCTGGTACAATCTCGGGCTAATGAACGGGACCAAGACCAGCATTTCAGGAGACGGAGCAGGGGTGGGCAGCCACTTCAGCAGCGCTTGTCCTGCAATCCACCTCCATGTGATGGAACTGGATGCGAGGCGTAGAGATGTGGCTAGTGATTGAAATTTTCAAGAACCAGGCTTCCAACATGTATATAAAATTCCCTTCCTATTCTTGCAAAGGAGGAGCAGCAGTAGTTGAATCGGAGGCGATTGTGCGCAATCAGCAACTCGAAGCGCTCCAGACAACGTCGTCCAAAAATAATTGTTATCCCAATTGTCGCGATCGCAACAAGCCAGCCACCTCATCGCGCATCCGATCGACAGGCCAAGCTTTTTCCGCGCCCGAAATTTAGGTTTGACTGCTTTGGGACGCGCCAGACTGCTCCTAAATTGGGATTGGCTCTGCATAATACTCCATCCGTTTGGTTGCATCTTTCCATTCTCCCTTCATTCCTCGCTGGTTGCTGCACCGAATTCTCTTCTCAACTGTGCGCGTTCACACTGTCGAGCGCTGCAGTTGGGTCGACCTCTCTTCAGCTTTCTTTCGATCCCTTTCGAAGCCCACGGTCAAGCTTGGGTGTATTGCGCTGAAGCGCTTTCTCCTGGTTGATAAGGAATTGGAAGTTGACCCCGAGCTCATTTCTGTTGAAATCGGTACGTGAAACTTCGTGAAATAGCAATTTCTTGGTTGAGCGTATGCTTGTGTAATTTGTTGTACGAAAGCTATAAAAAGGATGCGCGGAATCCCTTAATCTTCACATGTCACGGTGTTGGGTGCAGCTTCAAGCTTTGGTACATTGATCCAAAGCACGCGCATGCTGTTACGACAACACACAGCGATCAAGTCGATTGCTCCTTACTTTGCTGCAACCCTCTTTTTATCCGTTCCATTTACCTTGACGACCATACAATTTCCTTTGCATCGCACTCCTTTAGATATCTTGATATGTCCCTAGTCGCAAAGAATTATCCAGGCTTGCTCTCATCTCGCAAATCCTATACTAACACCATTATTTCATAGTGGGGCCATCATGAGCAGCAGTGGAGATCAAAACATTGGGTCTTCCCAAAGCTCGCCCAACAACAGCTCTTCGGCCTCCCAGATCCTCTCGACCCTTGCGCCTGTTGCCCTCTATGCCGGCATCTGGTTGGTTGTATTCCTTCTTCTTCGAGGCCGCTTCCTACGTTACTACCAACCTCGAACCTTTTTAGCAAACGTGCCAGATTATTTCCGGACGAGACCTTTGGATAAAGGATTATTTGCTAGTATCAACGACTTCTTTCGTCGCAGCGATGAGGATATTCTTCGGAAGCATTCACTTGATGGCTACTTGCTTGTCCGACTATTGAAGATGGCAACTGTCACTTGCATTGTCGGGTTTTTAATCACAGCTCCTGTCCTATTCCCTGTTAATGCCACTGGTGGAGGAGGAGAGAAGCAGCTTGACATGATCAGCTTCAGTAATGTCCAGAATAACAAGTTCCGTTACTTTGCTCATGCTGGTTGTGCTTGGCTCTTCTTTGGTCCGTATACTCGAATTTTCTGACCTTTCAACAGAACTAATTGTATCTAGGATTTGTAATCTACATGATTACTCGAGAGAGCATCTTTTACATTAATCTTCGACAGGCCTACCTGATGTCGCCGAATCAAACCCAAAGAATTCATTCAAGGACGGTCCTTTTCACCTCGGTCCCAGAAAGTCTGTTGAATCGCGATAAGCTCGCTGCTATGCTTGGGGTTGGTGTTAAGCGCATTTGGATCCCAACAGATACCAAGGAGCTCGAAGACGCCGTAGATCAGCGTGATAAGGTCGCTATGAAATTGGAGGGCGCTGAAAACAGTGTCATCAAGACCGCGAACGTCAACAAGTTCAAAGCCAGCAAGAAAGGTCATGTCGATGAAGTAGATGGCGGTGAAGCAGGAAACCAGATAGATCGATGGATCCCCCGAAAGAAACAGCCTCACCATCGAACTGGTCTTCTCGGCCTTATTGGATCCAAGGTTGAAACAATCCCCTGGTGCCGTTCCGAGCTCGAGAAGATTATCCCTCAGGTCGAGAAGATGCAAGACGAAGCTTTCGAAGGTCATGGCAAACGCTTAAACTCTGTCTTTGTTGAGTTTGAGACTATGAACGAAGCTCAAGCGGCTTTTCAAAGCGTTACTCATCACTTGCCACTACACATGTCTCCGCGTTTCATTGGCGTAAAGCCAAAAGAAGTCATCTGGTCCAACTTACGAATCAAATGGTGGGAAAGAGTCATTCGCAAGATTGTTGCCAATTTTACCATTACAGCGTTGATCATATTCTGGTCCATTCCTGTAGCCTTTGTTGGAGCCATCTCGAACGTGCAAGCTCTTACTGGTATTTCTGCTTTCAAATGGTTGAGCTTCCTCAATCATATTCCACCTGTGGTCCTCGGTGTTGTCAATGGCCTCTTGCCGTCGGTTTTGCTGGCTGTCCTAATGGCTCTCTTGCCCATGTTTTTACGATTCATGGCCAAATTCAGCGGAGACCCTTCCCAATCGGCTATCGAGTTAACTACGCAAAACTATTATTTTGCTTTCCAAGTTGTCCAAGTTTTCCTTGTGGCTACTATTGGCTCGGCAGCCTCATCTTCGGCGGCAGAAATCGTCAAGAACCCGAGCAGCGTTACAAGTTTATTATCCAAACAAATACCCAAGGCTTCAAATTTTTATCTATCATACATCATTCTCCAAGGTCTTGGTGTTGTTGCAGGCATGTTGCTCAGTCTGAGTGGTTTGGCTATTGCTTTTATTCTTGCCAAAATACTTGACACAACACCAAGGAAGATGTACAATAGATGGAAAACTCTTGGATCAATGGGAATGGGAACCGTCTATCCAATCTACACGAATTTGTTGGTCATTGGTAAGTGACTCATTTTATCAAAAGATGACATGGTCTGCAATGCTAACTGTACCTTTTAGCGCTCTGTTACGCTTGCATTGCGCCTCTAGTCCTGGCCTTTGCTGCTATTGGTCTCTCCCTGTTCTGGATTGCTTACAGATATGAATTCCTATTCGTCATGGATGTTGGCGCCGACGCCAAAGGTCTCTTTTATCCTCGCGCCATGCAGCACCTCTTTGTCGGTCTTTACATTGCTGAAATCTGCCTGCTTGGTCTCTTTGCCACCCAACTTGGACATCCGGGTGCCATTGGTCCTTTTATTATGATGATTATTGCTGTCATCTTTACCGCATTATACAACATTTCGCTCAACAGTGCCATCAGTCCACTCCTACAGTACCATCCCAAAGACCTGGAGCTATTGCAAGATGAAGAGGATGCTCAGCCACTTCTGCATAATGGTCAAAACAATGGCGCTCCTGATTACGATTCCAAGACAGCTGCAGCTGCTGGATCGAAGACTGGAGCTACAGAAATTGACAAGGAAGCTCGTGAACTTACGCCTCAAGCTTCAACGTCCGTAAATGGCAATCAGCCGGCCAAGAAGCCCAATATGTTTACGAAGTTCCTAAAACCACATGTTCATGCCAATCATAAATTCATGCGCACCATTCTTCCCAAAACCCAAAGCGAGTCTCCCAACACTTTTCCAGAGTCCTTTGCGTATCTCCATCCTTCTGTCAAATCACGCGGCGTGGCTCTTTGGGTTCCACAAGATCCTCTTGGCATTTCCCGCCAGGAGATCCGCGAGACGGATGAAGTCCGAGCACGAATTGACAAGCAGTTGCCGAAGCTGGCACCGGTCAGTGAGGTGCTCAACCCGCATCCAGCACACCAAATCACGGATGTAGAGAGTTTTTGGAGACACGTCAGTCTGATCATGTATGATTCGGGCGCGGTCATGGATGACAAAGGCAAGGTTACTGGTATTCAGGAGCTGGGAATGGCGCCAATCGATGATCCAGAGCCGGACTGGTAGGAGCGTGCTAGTTGGAGAGGTCCCGGGAGGAGCGTGTGTTTGGAGCAAGGTTAAGAAGGGAGCAGTATACCCACATTCGGCGGAGACTTTCTTTCGCAATTGATTCGACTTTTGTTTGAGTCTTTTAATGTTCCGTAACTTCTAATTTGTATGAAGCAACGATACCTAAGTAGCCTAAAATTATACCCCAATTCGAGCTTTCCTATACAGACGAGCATTTCAGTTTCTGTCTCCACCACTAAGCATCGACCTCAACTACTCTACTCTTAACACCCTCTTTTGATTGCCTGACTTTGCTTCCCTCCTCAATCTTCCTCCCTTTCCTATCCACCCTCTCATCCCTCGGATCAAACCCTCCCTTCCCGTCCGCTGCCCATTCTGGCGTCTCTGGCCCGACATAATCTTCTGGTCCAAACTCCCCTCCACCCTCCAACAATTCAAAAAATCTCCCATAATCAATCCACGTCCTCCACTTACCCCCCTTGTAAAATCTCTCCACGTCCCCCAACAAAACACAACAACTATGCGCATGCTCCGCCGCAACCCCATACCGCAATCCAAATCTCCTCTCCAAATGCTCGGCCAATCTTCCCACAAACGTCCTCACCTCATCGTGATACGGCACATTCGTCATACTCACTCCAGCGCCCTTCGCCGCACTCGTCCCACAATACGTGACCCCCTTCACCTCCACAAACGCCGGCCTCGCGCGCTCCACCAGCTCCGCATACCCACGCACATCCGCGTCCGCATCGTCCACATCCACATTCAACCCTTTCACCAGCGTCAGCCGAAACACCGTACGCTGCTCCTGCCTCCGCGCCCGCAGAATATCCAAACACCGCATCAACCTCTCCCAGAAATCGCGATGCAGCGGCCTATCCACCTTCCTCAGCTGCTCGGGATTACTCGCATCAATCGACACATACAACTGCGTCACTCGATCCAGCGCCGCCAGTTGCTCCGGATGCTGCGCATTGCACACCAAGAACGTCGAGATGCGATCCGCATGGAGCAGCGCCAGCAGCTCATTAATCCGCGGGTAGAAGATGGGCTCGCCCACGAGGCTCAGCGCACAATGGCGGATGCGCTGCGCGGCGACGAAGCGGTCGGCGCGGACGCCGGGGACGCCACGCATGGCGCGGAGCTTGGCGTAGTGCGCGGCGGTCACCCCCGCGTAGATCAGCTCGGGCGGGTCGGTGATCCAGCGCCAGTGCGTGCCGACGGGGTTGGTGCCGTGGCGCCAGCAGAAGACGCATTTGTTGGCGCAGGATAAGGCCGGCGTGCACTCCATGCAGAGGTGCGAGGCGATGCCGTAGAAGGAGTATTTGTAGCACGAGCCGCGGCCGCGCAGCGCGGATTTGGTCCAGCGGCACGTTTTGACGCCGCTGTGCGAGCCGATGATGGTGTAGCCTTGTTTGGTGAGGGCGGCGTGGGTGGGGGATGTGGTGGGCACCATTTCTTTGAGGGGGGTGGGAGGGTTGGTGGCGGAGGGAGATGGTTTGGTGTATGTGGTGAAGTCGATGGCTAGGGAGGTGGAATTGTCGGATGAGAGGGGTACTTTGATGTCTTCGAGGTCGGATGAGTCGGTTGCTGGTTTTCGTCTTCGTTTGTGTTGGGAGGTAGGGTTTGGGGATTTGTCGTCAATATCTTCCTCATCGCTCTCTACAGGATCACCGCTTCCAGGTACACCCTCACCAAGACCACGACCTAGAGCAAGGTCCTTTAATACCTCTTCAACTCCTATGCGCCATTGATGTAGTTGCTCATCAGCGTTGCTCTTTACATCGGCTGTACCGACGGGAAATGCTCGTTTTCGGCCAGTGAGCTTTGCTAACCATTTGTCGACTTCTTTGGCTTGTGAACAAAAACCTTCCTCCTCAGTGGGCCACCCTTCTTTATCGCCGAATCCAAAGACCGAGTAGCCAAGAAGGTTTGAGAGAGACGCCGTATCTATGCGGAAATCATTGTGCGTCTCTTTAAGATGTTCAAGAAAGTTGTCGAGCTGGGTATCAATATTGTAAGTTGGTAGTAGCATCATGTAAAAGTATCTGGCGTCACACCCCTTTGGGCCAGAGATGAAGTAGTCGTCATAATCGATGTATGACAGATCATGAACGATGGGTTTGAGAATTTTGGGCCCGCTGGAAATGGCGGA
The DNA here is from genome assembly GCA_021030915.1 of Astrothelium macrocarpum. Lineage (NCBI taxonomy): Eukaryota > Fungi > Ascomycota > Dothideomycetes > Trypetheliales > Trypetheliaceae > Astrothelium > Astrothelium macrocarpum. Next base: position 619,202 of record JAGEMR010000002.1, read on the forward strand.
TGTCTGAACATCTGGGGGTAAGAATTGGTCTGCAAGATCAGAAGCAGCCTTTTCCGTTGTACCACCCAGTGTAGAAAAAAAGATCAAGGGTTGAACGGGAGGAAGCGATTCCTCTGTAGGCTTCTTGTCTGACGATGGGGCATATTTTTGGTTTTTTGAACCAGTAATTCTTCGTGGGCCTGTACTCTTGACATGCGCACTTTTCACATCTTCATGAGATTTTGGCCCTTCTTCCACTTTTCCTCCATGGTCGATCTCCACCTCAGATCGTGCATGGTGTTTTGCTTCATGATTTAAAGGATTTGTATCAAGCTGCTGACCACCAACATATCTCTTTTTTCTATTTCTCCAACTTCGGGCGAGCTGGAGGGCAGCTAATATACCGATGGCAGATATGACAATGGGTAGCCGATAGGTGTGCCATAATATGAGGATCTCTGTAGAAGAATCTTAGCATTGCCTAGACGAGCGGATACCACATCATACCTGGTGGAAGAGCGTATAAATCCATGGTCAGAACATATAGATGTGGTGGTTGTGAAACAAATCCATCAGTGGGGGCGGGGAGACTAATTGAGTGTGGGGGTTTTTCTTTTTGGTTCCTGCATCAGACGCCAACAATCACGAGTCGTCCTTCCCAACAGCCACGCGGTCAATTTCAGCCAGCCATGGAGGGAAGCCTATTTAAGACCACCGCCGTCGGCCTTGGCTCCTGATTGTGTCTCTGACCCGAATTTCAAGATGGACTTCTTCAACTCAAAGCCCAGTCGATGCGAACAGCTCTCCTCACCGAGCATCACCAACTTTGTCGTCTCCTGGTACAGCAACATCCTAACCTGAAACGTGTGTGGAGAGACGCATCTAATCTTTCCTAGCATTCTCCTCGTCGGTATCCTCATCTCATACCTTCCCCAACATTACCGCATCATCATCCGCCGTTCCTCTGCCGGTCTATCACCCTACTTCATCCTCCTTGGCATAACAGCTAGCACCTGCGCCGTCGCCAACATCCTCGTTCTCCCTCTCACACGTACCGACTTCCGATGCTGCAGCGAAATCAGCCCGTTCGCATGCAGCGCAGCGCTCCTCGGCATCGCCCAAGTTGGCATGCAATGGAGCTGCTTCTTCCTCATGTATGCCTCTCCCATATTCCATCTCCCTCCAACTGCACCAACTAACACCCACCTTTCCTCCAGCATGCTCCTCTTCCTTATCTTCTTCCCCCGCGCCACATCCACCTCTGCCTCGCCCACTACGCACCCGCGCTTCCGCGATGCCATCATTGTTGTTAGCACCGCCATCATCTTCATCATCGTGGTATTCCTCACGTCCATCTCGATCCTCGCGCGCCTCCCGCAGCGCGCCCAGCGCCTCGCCGACATCCTCGGCCTCCTTGCGACGCTGCTCTCCGCGATCCAGTACCTGCCGCAGCTGTACACCACATGGGCACTGCAGAGCGTGCTGAGCCTGAGCATCCCGATGATGATGATCCAGACGCCCGGCAGCTTTCTGTGGGCCGCGAGCTTAGCCGCGCGGCTCGGGTGGGAGGGGTGGAGCGCGTGGGCCGTGTATGGGGTGACGGGCTGTCTACAGGGAGTGCTGCTGGGGATGGGGATAGGGTTTGAAGTGCGGGATTGGCGGAGGCGGAAGGAGGGGAAGGCGAATGGCGGTGTGGACGGAAATGCGGATGGCGGGATTCAGGAGCAGGAGGGAGCGGAGCTGGAAGATGAGGACGATGATGAGCAGACGCCGCTGTTGAGGAGAAATTCGCCAGGCTAAGACTAGGATATCAAGACGAGCAGCACCACGCTGGAAAAAGTCACCGCGCCGAAGCAAATTCTCATCTCTCCCTTCTAAGCACTAACTCGCTATCCCTAACCCCACTTCTGTTCCCTTCACATCTCATTACCCTCCAACAGCAGAAACCCACCGCGCATCCACCCTCTTCCCCACCCTCTCCACCACCCTTACCCCAACCAACATCCCCAACGCCCTCACCCGCTCCTCCCTCCCCATCCTCACAAACCGCTCCAGTCCCCCCACCTCCGCCAGCACCACCTGCGCCGCACACGCATTCAGTCCGGCCCGCCGCAAAAACACCTCCCACCCGCTCTCCTCCGCCACCAGCGTCCGCTGATGGGGCGTCGCGAAGCGCGCCATCAGCCCGACGATCCAGTGCGCGAGCGCCTCGTCGCCGCCGGGCACGCACGACACCGAGATGTTGGTGTCGTCGTTGCTGCTGGCGCTCGTGGCGAAGGCCGTGAGGTCTGCGAGCGCGAGACAGTCGCGGTCGTCGAGGGATGAAGATGCATTCGCAAGGGGGAGAGCGACGTGAGTGGTGGCTGGACCGGTGTGAGATGGGGGGTTGTGGCCTACGCTGACGAGCACGATGAGGCGGTCGTAGCGGGGCGCGACGGCGCGGATGCGGGCTTTGATGGATGAATGTCCTGCGGTGTGGGTTTGTCCGGGGAGAGGCCGTTGTTTGATCTTCTGGAGAGTGGTCCAGAGGAGGCCGGTGGAGGGGGAGAGGATGAGGTCTGCTTCGTCGATGGGGTGGGAGCGGCGAGTGCTGAAGTCGCGCTCGATGAAGTTGGCGCTGGGGAAGAGCTGCTCGAGACGGCGGAAGAGATGGCGTTGGGCGAGGACTTGGGAGTTGATTATGAAGGATGTTGGAGTTGTTGGGATTGGAGCTTCTGGTGTGGGCAATGAGTGCAACTCCGGTACTTCGAGAGTTGACGATGCTATTTGTTCATTCAATTCAAGATGCTTTGAAACTTCGACGGTGGAAGGCCTTTGTGCTGGAGCTTGTTGTTTTGTTGAGATGGTTGCGTTCGTTGCAGAGGTCTTTACTGCACCGTCGTGCATCTTTATAAAGTTTTGCAGCGCTGTTGTTGCTGAGAACATTCCACCGAACAGAAGACCACTGCCATGCGGCTTTGGATCTCTCGTAGCGTTATGAGGAGCGACCGATATATTCTGGTTTTGCTGAGGAAGCCCGACAGGAAGTATACCATTTTCATTGGGGGCCACTGGCCGGGAGGTCATCTTTCTGGGAGTTGATGATTCATTATCCATCTCGAACATTCGTTTCCTCAGTAATGTCTGCATATCTTCTTGATCCCGTGGAAATATCCTTTCATCAAGCTCGTCATCTTCCTCTTCGCTGTCATCTAAGATTAGCAATCCTTCAGGTTTCCATACGAGAGAAGCACTATCGATTGTTTTGCTGATGGCTAGTCCCTCAATAAGTTCAGGCAATATATCGTCATCTTCAATTCGACCTTCAATCGCAACTTTGGCCAGTGAAGCTGGGAGTGGAGTCCACGTCAGCTGCCTTTCAAGCTTCGACACCCCAGGCCATGGCTTTTCGTTTCTTAGGTGTTCATGCTTAATCATTGAAAGAAACCTTTTCTGGCACTCGATTTCAGTTTCTCCCTCGTTTGCCCACTGATTTGGTTTCTTGGCAAATTCCATCCATGGCGGTTCTGGCATGATAGTGTCCAAAATGGGAACATCAACCCTTTGGACATGGCCGTCTTGCCTTAGCCGCTCATTTTGGATTTTTCTTTCTGCGTCATCTGCGAACGGCTTAATGATTTCGTCAAAGAACCTATTACACTCTGACTGGGATGATGAAGAAATGTCTGCCTTCTGCGTGAAAATCGAACGGATCCCTGGAAGATGCTCTTCAATATTCTCTTTGAAAGAAACGGTCTTTGCTCGCTTTCTAGGACTTTCGAAAGTTATGGGTGGTGTCATAGGGCCTTCAATCTTGAGGTCCTCAGGCCGCATCCGCTTCGGTGCCTGTGGTGATGGGGTGATGGCGATGGATTGCAGAGGGCTGAAGATCTGGCCAATATCGTTATCTTCGGGGAGAGTTGGGCCAGACCCTTCTAATCCTCCCTGTGGAACGATTCGATCGTGCTCGAAAAGTTTCTGTTCCAACGTCTGGGCTTCGGCCGCTACTGAGTTTGTGCTTTCAGAGAGAAGCTCGAAATGAGCCACTGGCGATGAGGGAATGCATGGCTCTCTTGGAGACGACAGAGGCAGCAACGGGGGTGTCAACTGCTCTAGCATTACCCTTGACGTCTGAGCTGATAGTGTCGCATTGATTAGGCTCTGTTCGTCTGCTTCAGTGAAGGTGTCTCTAACGCTGGACTGGAGGTGAAGAAAGATGTCCCGGGTTACGGCAATCTTCTCTGTTTTTAGCTGCGTGTCGTATTGAGCTGGCAGACACTTGGTATTCGACGGCCATACAAGACTTTCATCCGCTTCATCATCAAGCTCTTCAAGTGGAAAGTTGTGATAGTCAAGTACATTAGCTGACGGAGAGGAGCGAAAGTTGCACATGTCAAGCTCATGATCCGTACTGAGCAGGGGTAACTCAACTTTTAGTCGCAATGGACTATTCTGCTTTAGCTGATCGAATTCGTCAGAAGGTAGAGGAGGTTCTTTGAGCAGACCGATCCATCGAAGATGTGTAGCAGCGTCCCGATTAATACTGATACGCTCTTTGAGTGCTTCTTCCAGATCTTCGATCGAAGCAGTGCAAAGCTGATCTTCATGTTCAGGAAGACTTTGAAGTAACGTCAAATGTGGCTTCATATCTTTCAACGCGTTTCTTTTCGCAAAGTCTTCGCATAGACCATAGAAACGTGCATATTCGATGAGGTTGAGATTTTCACACTCATCTTCATCGCTTACAGAAGCGCTCATACCGACTGATGGCTCGGGATGAGGTTCTATATGATAGCTCATCAAACAAAGGGAACGGCGCCTTCCTTTGAACCGTGTTCAGAATACTCCCTCGCAGCCTAGCTTTGGCCGCGAGCACAGTGTGTATTTGGCTCAAGACAAAGAGCAATTTATGGTTCTGAACCAGAGGCAAAAGCAGAAGATGATCACTGGACAATAAGCTACGTGATGCGGAAGTGCCTCAATGTTCAAGCTGAAAGCACAAACCTCTCGAACAGGAAGCGTTTTGGTAGACCAATTAAATGTCGGCGCCAATGAATTGTAGGGAAAAGAAACTAGATCAGCAACACTTCCTAACTGCACAACGGAATTTCGGGCAAAGACGGTGGGCGCAAATGTCTTGGATTTTGCCTTGCAACGATATTCAGATGACGTTTTTACTGGGTTGTGGTTAGTGATCTGCAGTGGCTGTGGTGCCTGCTTGAGCCTTGTTAGAAGTGTGGTGGCCTTATGTTTTCTATCGCCCACATGGAGCCTGAGCTGCAAATGTTTTTTAAATTCCCAATTACCTTCTGAGGTGTTCAAGCATTGCGATGGATCCTCTGTCGGTTGCCGCGAGCGTCATCGCGATTCTTCAGGCTGCCAGAGGGGCAGGCAAGGCCATCAGCAAGTTGCAGTCCATCGCGTCGGCCCACGAAGAAATAACTTCACTCTCAAACGAGCTATCCGACTTGAAATTCATCTTCAAGGTAGCGGGAAAAGCCCTAGAGAGTTCATACTCGGGAAATGTCATTGGGGCCGAACAGCTCCAAAACCTACAGAATTTGTCGCATAGAGCGCAAGACAAATTGCTGGAGCTAGAACGATTCATTGATGACCGCCTACTCAAGCGCCATTCGCAACAAGAGGAACCGAAGCTAAGTGGACTGGTGTGGGTGCTGGAACAGGTGCGGGTGAGGACATTTCAAACGGAACTGAGATCTGTGCGCTCAATATTTTCCGCTGCTTTTGCAGCTACTACATTGTACGTGCACCTTGGTCAGCGCCGTTTCCTATCTACTGTAATGAACCATTGACATGTTGTCGTGAAGCGCTCAAGTTTCATCCAATACCATTCAGATCAATTCAATTCGAGATGACGCTTCTCGAGCTCACAATGACAATCAACGGTGGCGATCGCAAATCACGAATATTTTGAACCATCAGAACGACGTTCTGGAGGCCCTGAGGAATGAGGTCAAGCAGAGATCACTCGAGCCAATCAACCAGTTCCCGTTCTTGGAGCAGAAAGCACTATCCAGTTTCGTTGGGACTCGTTTGACCTACGAGGAGAATCGCCCTGGCTCCACTACGTTCAATATCACAGGTCACTTTGCTTCCTGTGAGGTACCGTGCAGCTGCTTATGTCATTGTGACAGAATCCTCAAAACCCCTTTTGGGATGAGGAGTGCTCTTGGCGCGCTCTTTTTAGGGTCCAAAAACGTTCCAATGCTTCTGCCACGCTGTAACGTGAAGCGATGTCGAAGATCTGCGATATCATCTGCCACGTTAGTTTTCATTTTCCCGCGCTGGCTATATTCGATGAGAATCCTTGCTCAGATGAAAATGGCTGGCACCAGCGGGCCAGAACTGTTGCTGAAGATCGCGCTCTTGCGACCTCTCGCTTCAGATGTCTTCATATACGCCGCCAATGGTAATGTGCCGGATATCCAGCGTTTGTTTCGCTCTGGAAGAGCATCTCCACATGACACTACTACTACTGGACTCACACCGCTACACGTAAGATGATGCCCGAGAATTCAGAGCACACCAATCCAACTATTGACAGCAACAGTGTGCGATATGGTGTGACCAAATCAAGACTTGCAAGTTCCTGATACAAGCTGGTGCGGATGCTCATGCGGGTGACGCTGACAATATGTGCATGCAATCTTGCATTCCTCTGTAACAATACTGATTTTTCATAGTAAACCAATAGATATAGCATGGCAGATGGTTTTGTCGAAGCGAACCATGCACGACACAGAAATTCGAGAAATGTTTGCTGATACCGACTATTTGGGCTCTTTCCGGTTCTCGGTTATACATAAAAGCATCATCGGACTTGATGACTTATGCCCAAAATTATTACCAAATATTCTGGATACCCCCCAGCCTGGTGACATCAATACCCGTGATGTATGGGGGCTCACACCTTTGGCATGGGCATCGCTTCTGAACGACACGGAGTCAATAATAGCACTGCTGAACCACGGCGCTGACCCGAACATATCGGATGTGCGAAGGGCAACACCTTTAATGCTGGCTGGCGACCCAACATGTCTGAGTCTTTTGATCGCACATGGTGCCAACATTCACGCCAGGGAAAGTTTTGGACAAACATCATTGTTTCGCTACGCCCGTAAAGGAAATAGTGCTATTGAATGTGCCAAGACTCTTCTTGATCATGGCGCTGATATTGATGCCTTGGATCATACTGGACTCACTCTGCTCCACTTCTGTGTTCAGATAAACCAGGCCGGCTTAGCAAAATTGCTCCTTGATCGCGGCGCCAACCATGCCAAGTTGTCGAACAACAATTCAAGCATAATCCACACTGCTTTTCGTTGGGCAGATGCCGACACATTGAAGCTTCTCATGAAGTACGACCTCCAGCCGCTCCATCTCGAAGACGTAGATGTATCTGGGACGACATGTTCAATGTTTGCAGAAGCGCGGCGACGGAAAGATCCAGAATTTATTCCCGTGATTAATGCTTTCGCTGCGACTTTGCGTCCAAACATTGGAGGAAGCGATATAACAGGTAAATGTCTCACCGACATCGCCACTGCTGTGGCCAAGGAACCAGCAATGGGAAAGGCAACCGCTCAACGCGTGACATGTATCTCGGCACTTAAAGTTGCAACGAGCCTCATCCTAGTGATACTTCTATGGGTGTTTCCCTACAAAAACAAGGTTTGAGGATTGCTTCCTTGACTTTGTATGTCGGCGCTGCTATGGGAAATTCTGAATCAGCTCTACTACTACTGAGAAATGGAGCGTGTGCAGGTGACGCAACAAGTGTTGAGACAGGTGGAGGATTGAACATGAATCCAGGTAGAAAAAGTTTTAATCCTATTAATAAAGCTAAGGTTTCAAAATAGCATACATATTGACTAACTGTAAACCTTTAAATATATTTAGTAATGCAGAGAGTTCGAACGATGTGGTGTTATTTGAAAGAACGCCCAACGAGCCAATGAGTGCATCGGGATCATCTCACATGCCCGAAACCTGGAATTTGGTTGACATTGCAAAAAAAAAAAAAAACCAGCATAGTATTCTACCAAGACTCTGATCACCATCTAGTCATAATGTTCTTCATAATTTTACTTTTCATTGCTAGATACGATTGTTTCATCAAGGTATCTACATATATACGACAGGGTGAGAAAATCTGGCACTCCATGCTTGCGCCGCCCATGATATTCGCTCAAAAAGAATGCAAGGAACAGTTCTGTCGACCCGGGTACCGTTTGCAGGATCTCCAATTCTGAAACATCAAATTATTTTAGATGACCGTAAAAATGTACAACGACATCTAGTCGTTGTAGTTTGACTCGCCAGCTCCGTTCTTATTCACCGGTGGGAGGCCCCATTTTGCATTAAACTCTTCTTCCTGAGACTTGCTTGCAGGGTCAAGGACTGGCCGCTCCCCTTGGCAAGCAACTCGGACGGCATGGCGACGATGCGGCGCAAACCCATATGTCGCAGTGTGATTCTGGTGATGTGTAAGTAAGAAATCGATTTGTAGAATGAAAGCTTTCAACTTACGCAAGCGCGATTGTCCCAGAATGCTACATCACCCTTGTTCCACGAAAAGCGCGCATGAGCTTCTTGGGTGGTAGAAATCAGCTCGGTAAGAAAACGCGTAATGTAGTCGCTCTCAGTCTTTGGTACGCCAACAATCTTGGTTACGAAGCCGGGATTGTAGAAAAGCGCCTTCCAGCCAGTGACAGGATGCGTTCGTATCAGAGGATGCTCCGTAGTTACTGGGTCCCGGCGAACGGGACGACCCATAGCGCGAGAACCTTCGGCTTGCAAATCCGCAGAATGAAGGGCAGTGAGGCTTTCGAGATACTTTTGCATCGCGGGAGATAGCGCATCATAAGCAGCATACTGGGAAGACCAGAGTGTATCACCACCTCCTCCACGTGGTGGTCCAGTCAAAATTTTGAGAGAAGTGTATGACAGAGGTTGGACTTCATATGTAACGTCAGAGTGCCATAGGAAGGTTGGTGCAAACATTGCCCTCATGTCTTTGGATTTCTCGTCCGTGTAGACAACGTGCACATCCTCGAGACCTTCTTGACGAGGTACGGAAGTTGTTGGATGCTTATGAAGCGTGCCAAAGTAGCTTCCGAGCTCTCGCTGAGCATTAATATCTAGATCATGCTGGTTACGAAAGAAAACGACGCCTCGAATAGCAAGAAGCCGCGCAAGGTCGTTCTTTTGAGCGTCGGTCAATTTGGCAAGATTAACGCCGTGAATCTCGGTACCAATTTTTGGGGTGTAGTCAAAAACGTCGGTAGCGTCGGCAAGAAGATTCTCAAACTTTGGGTGACCCTGCAAACCCTTGTCGGTGTAAGGGATTTCCTTCAAGTCATCCCAATGGAGATCCGGAAAATTTGGCCTCAGATGCTCGTATTCATAATCTCCATGATCTTCAATCTTGGTGCGACCCGGCTCGTAGTTGCGTACAGAGGCCGGTTGCGTGGAGTTGCCAGATGTGTTGAGAGAAAGAGACTTGACTTCGTCTACTGGAAGTGATTGAGCCACAGAGTTTTCTTGCAAGAATGGTGCCATACTGGCACAGCTTTGGGCAACGACGGTGTATGTGTTCTTAGGGTCAGCAACTTGTAGCTCTCCTTCTACAGAGAGGTCAATGAAGATATAGAGCGTGAAGATGGAAATGGTTGAAATGGATTTGAGAAAATGATTTGGGGGGCGTCCTGGTATTTTATGTATTACCAAGACTAAATCCACACCAACTCAGCCGATCACATAAAACGACGGAAGATACGAATACGCGCTCTCTCTTTTCGATAAGAAATGGACAGCTGCAGCACGCCATCGCTGTGATTCATCACCTCATTCGCACAGACAGAGGTAGAGCAGAGCCCCACATAAGCTAAGCCAGCATGGTGCGACTCTTGACAAGACTGACAATGGTTTGCCTGGTACATCCGCGATGGACTAGTGGGCGCTGTCGGGGTCATCTGCCCCAGAAACAACAGAATTTTCAAGCATGGAGTTGGCTGAACGGGAAACAAGAGTTCAGATTGTACCAACAGGATAGCATGCGGCTGTCGGGACAGCATTAGTGGATGAACCTTGTGCCACCTTATATGCAAGTGATCATAATCTAAGGCAAAAGAGGTAATGGCATTTGAGAGGAGGCCTTTTAGGGGAATCCATTCAGCAGAGATCGTCAGATCCTATTGTTGGCAACAAGGTTGTGGTAATGTGCTGGGAAAAGGTCAATCTGCATATCTGACACGTTGACGCAAGCATCTGCATCTTGGCCAATCGGAAGTCAGGCAATCATCGGCTTTGCCGTCGCTTTGCATTAGCATCAATTACCCCAGAATTTACTCCTAGTTGAGAGGAATGGGGATAGCCAGCTGGTAGAATGACGAGATTGGAGTATCATGATTGCGAATATGCCCTTGTCTTCCACGACGAGACTTTATATATAATGTCTTCTCCCCGACTCCCGAATTGACAGAACATCTTTGGATGTCTGACATTTTCCAAGGCGAGCAACGGCCTGTGACACCCCCCGAAAACGTCCTTGATTAGTCATAACCGCTGGATGACCTTGATCACCGATGAGCATGGTGGAAAAGCCTTTCCTCCTCAAAACTTTCTCTCGAGGTTTCATTGGAACGGCATCACTATGAACGAGCACATGTCACGCACGCTATTAGTTGCTCGGCTTAGCGGTGACGGTCCTTGCTTCGAGCGCTGTCTTGACTTGGAGTAGCGTATGTGGAGAAGTCTTCCATGAACCAACACCACGACGCGTAACCAACCTCAGCGGTTCCATCACGATCTTGCGATTCTTCTTTTCTTTATCATACTGCCTGGCCTTCAGCTCTCTTATCTCGATTCTGCGCATAGAGCGGATCTGGAAAAATTATCTGTTCTGCTATAGTTGAACCGCATTCTTCATCCTTCGACACGTCAATTGCCGTTATATTACCTCTCTAGCCCCGATGGGGTCGCATTTTGCACTTGTATGCAGCACCCCTGATCAGAAACGCTCTTATGCATGCATGGTTTTAGATTTGTTGAATGTCGTTCGACATGCTTCTTGGAAATCAGGATCCAAAATGGTTCAGTGATGGTCACAAGGCACATCGGATGAAATTTCAGCATTTCCAACGAACCAGGAATAAATCTTTCTGGTCCTCGGAGTCATTTGATCAGATGAAGTACGTAAGGCTGTCCAATCAGCCAGCTGGAGTGCGCCCCAATAGAAAAATGGCCCCCAAGCTCCAGTAGGAACCCTGCTTCTGGTCATACTGATTGGATGATGATGGTGAAAATTCATTTCAGGCCTTTTAGTCCACAAGAAATAGGACTCAAAGTATTCTCCAAAACGGAGAATCTGAATCTGACGATTTACAGATCCCCAGCTTGCATTCAGGGCATTCCTGAAATTTCTTGCACCGACAGAATACCTCCATTGCTGCAGGAAATGTATACAAGGTATGACTAAATTTTCGCCCGCACACGGCTTGTTGAAATCTTCTACAGCACCCACTCATTCCCGTGGGCTCTTCTGAACTGCCGCTGATGATCTAGATCTTCCGCTCTTACCTCTCGTAAAAGCTTGTTTACTAAATCCCGAAAAGACGACTCACGGCATTGTTCGGATTTGCGCAATCTAATTTATTGCCGCTTTTGAGTCTCAACTTCCCCACATACGCTAGTAGGATCTCGGTTATACGATCCATCGAACATATCACTTTAGATATCTCGATGGATTGCGTTTTCGCCAAGTCGCCGAAAATCGAAGGACTGGGATGAAGTTGGAGCGTCCACTTTGCTTCACGACAACAAGTGACTAACCAGATCATTTCACAAACGAGAGAAAGCTTTCTGATCAAGACACAAGAGAGCTTGACAGTATTATCTACACAGGTGATTGGACTGAGATAGGTCCTTATTCTAGCGAAACTTTGTGAATGATTCTTGCCTTTCGCTTGTTGATATATTCTGCAGTTGAAGAATCCGGCAGCTATCCCTAACGTACGTTCTGCAAGAATTGCTACGCCCTCATGCGCACACTTGGACACGGCACGCTGCATCGCCTGGCATGTACAAGGTTTTAGTCTCCGAGCACTTTACCGTGCTCTTACATTCAAAGCTCTTTGGGTGGCTTCACTAAGTCCTAATTATGTTTATATCAATCCTGAGACGCAGAATGACGTATTCAAATGCTAGTGATCGAACCGATCCGTGTCAAGTGCTGCAGGAACTTGGAGCTGAAGAAGGGATGTGATAAAACTATCAAACGTGCAGGCATGCAACCTTATCAATAGCTCAACGCTAACACCTTACATATGTGATAGATGCTTATACGCTTATTTCGACATTTTCTTACGTATTCATGGAAATGACTTGATTACTTCGCCGACCTACAGCAACCGCAGTAAACCTTTTAGGGAAAATTGTGAAAAACGTGGTGGTGAGCTTAACGTGATTCGAGTAATGCCATGATAGATTTTGGTGTAAAATGCTACTCAATCCATTTAGTTACATTTAGATACAACCTCAACTAATAATATTGATCGAATTTAGGATAGCTATACGCGCGCGTTGATGATACAGACACGCTCCCAACCCAATTTCGAATGCAACAGAAGACATCCTTTCCCTTTGCTTTCACCCACATATGCTCTAGTTCCAACAAGAATATGAATATCTTCAATCCCGAACCCCATTGACGCCGTCGCTATCAGATTGAACAATCTTGCAAACTCCCTTCATCTCCCCCATCTCCCACCTCCCACACTACCTCCAAACCCATTCCTCCCTACATCCAGCCCACTCCTCCCGCCCAACATCAACTCCTGCACCTGCTCCCTACATGCCCCAACATTCCCTGCGACATGCAGTATGCCATTCTCAAACTCCCTCAACACCGTCACCAGCTCCCTCAAATTCTCCTCCTTCTGCTCCGCCCCCTCCTTCCCACCCCCAGCCCTCTCCCTCCCCCTCCGCGCCATCAACTCCTCCGTCTGCCTAATGGCGCTCTGCTCCACCGTCTTCAAATGCTCCTCCACCTCCCGCATATTCCCACTATACTTCCCCACCAACCCCTCCATCTCCCTCACCACGCCCTCAAAATACCCCACCAGATCCGTCGACGCCGCCGCCTCCTCCGCCGCATCCACCGCCCCGCCCGCCGTCGTCACCGCCGCGGCCTTACCGCCGTGCAAATGCTGCGCGGGCCACACGCCCGGGTAGTGGAACTGCGCGGGCAGCTTGAGGTTCTCGAGGGCGCGGAAGGCGCGCTTGGCGTCGTCGGCGTCGGCGGCGACGCCGCGCTTCAGCGCGTCGATGGCGCTGCTGTCGTTGTCGAGGCCCGTCTCGACGGTCTCGAGGCGGCTGCGCACGAAGCCGACGTCGTGCGGGATGTAGGCGAGCGAGTCGGCGTGGGTGGGCATGAGCTGTGCGCATTGCGTGGCGTACGACATTTGCTGCGTGATGAAGCTGTCGATGCGCTCGATGGCCGATTGGAGGTCGCTGTGCAGGTCGTTAAACCGCGTGGTGCCTCGGATCTGGCTGAGGTCGATGGTGACGCCGGGGACGGTGCTGGGGGCTTGCTGGTTGGGTTGGGTGGTGGGTTGGGAGGTGCTGCTCGTAGATTGGCCCATGGTAAGGGGACCAGGGAATAGGGAGGTGTTGGAGCCGGGGGCGATTGAGGAGCCGAAGAGTGAAGCAGTCGCAGCGCGGCCCTGGACGCCGAGGGTGCCTGAAATGTTTGACTGAGGTTGCTCAGGTTGTTGCTGGGTTTGTTGCTGGGTTTGCGATTGGCCAAAGGTGCTGTTACCGAAAAGCGAGGGGTTCTGCTGTGATTGTGCTTGGGATTGCCCGAAGTTGGTATTGCCAAAGAGGGATGTGTTTTGCTTTGGCTGCAACTGCTGCGTGGATTGTCCCAAGCTTCCGAAGAGGCTTGTGCCGCTTTGTTGCGGCTGGGGTTGTTGTTGTTGACCACCAAAGGCATTGCTGCCACCGAATAGCGAGCTGCTCTGCTGCTGCTGTGGCGGCTTTTGCCCAAGATTGCTGAATAGACCCACACCTGAACCTTGATTCTGGTTTGACTGACCGCCGAACAGGCTGCTGCCTGATTGTGATTGTGTATTTAAATTTTGATTGGAACCACCAAGGAGTGTAGAGCCAGATAAATTAGAGCTCTGTTGCGGCTGTGATTGAGTATTTGAGCCAAATATCCCTCCTCCTTGTTGAGGTTGCGAAGCTGGATTCGAACCGAATAGCCCGCCCCCTTGTTGCGGTTGTTGTGTAGGACCAAAAAGGCTGGACCCCTGTTGTGGTTGCGATGTGGATGTGCTTGAGCCGAAGAGGCCTCCTCCCTGCTGTGGTTGCGATGTATTCGTCGTCGAGCCGAAGAGGGATCCACCTTGCGCAGGCTGGGATGTGGTGGTATTGGAGCCGAAGAGACTGCTGCCTTGCTGCTGAGGTTGACTGGTGGTGTTGCTGCCACTGTATGAAACACGCTTTAGCGTCTGACTGTTGTCATAATCTGACAATTTCCGCTTTCTGGAAAGCAGATTTGATGGCATTGTATGCGCCACCTATATATGCCTCCTCCATCCACATTGCTAGTAAGGAATGATGACTTACAAGAGAGACGATCCGCCAGCTGCAGCTCCACCTCCAGTGTTTATGGAAAGGCCATTTGGGTTCTTGCCAAAGAGAGACATTGCGAAACTAGTTCGCAGTAGGCTCGAGGGGATAGCTATGTAGTTGCCTTAGAAAATACTTTGTCTTGGGATTTCGTAGCTGAGACGTGTCGAGTGGAGAAGTTTCCTTAGACTGTAGAGGACATGAAGTGGGTAGACAAGAAAAACATCAATTACAAAAAGTGAACGGGTTATCGAATGAGTGAAAGGAAGATGGTAGTGATATTTAGAGAGCAGGTGAGCGCGCCGTCAAATTCAACGCGCCCGCTCCGCAAACCTCCTAAACAGGCTAGTTCCAAACTTTTGAGCTTCAACTCCACAACAATCCCACCTTAATTATCCTTGCGAATCCTCGAACCGCAGTCTGTAAAAGATGGAGGAGGAAGACGACGATCTCTATACTCCAGATGGATCTGCACCGAACCCTGGAGGCTTAGCGAACCCTAGTTTATCGACGAATGGAACAGCAGCCCAAGATATAAAGAATGAGGAAATGGAAGATGCCGAAGAAGAGGATGAGGATTCAGATTCTGTCCGTTTAATGTTCTGGATACAAATGCTCAGCTTAAACTTCTCGCTAATTTCGTAAAGGACATTGATATTATCGTAGAGAAAAAAGATGGTGTAGTAGAACCACCGTACATTTTGCTAAACCCCCCCTTTCGTTAAAGTGCTGAAATTCTGATGGCATGACATAGACAGTCTCGACGTCGAGCGCCTCAAAACGAGCCAGCAAGGACAACCTCAGAAAAGCCGTCACAAACACCAGCACCCTCCAAGTCAACCGACCCAGGCATCCCAACTCGAATAGCTGGCCCTACCAAGTCAGGCGCCAATTATCCAGAAGTTCGAACGTCCTCTATTGACGTAGAAGCAAATTCAATATATCAGCCTACAGGCAAACCGATCACAGAACTTGACATTGACGCCGGTTGGTTTCCCAATCTCCTTTCTCCCCATCCAAATTCCACTTACCCGCATTCGCACAACCATCCCAACATCACTCCCACAATCCCCTCTCGATCCGAGCGCACCAAGAACACCCACAGATCAGTTTGATACCTCGCCCACCACACCCACCCCACTCTCACCAACCAAGCCAAGTCCTCTTCTTTCTCCCTCTCTCCCACGTCTACTAACCCTCCCGCCTTCTCCGCAGACCTCGCCGAACACACCAAACCCTGGCGCCTTCCCGGCGCCGACCAATCCGACTACTTCAACTACGGCTTCGACGAGTTCTCCTGGACCATGTACTGCATGCGGCAGAAGGGCATGCGCGACTCGCTATCCACGCAAAAGGAAGAGAGCGCAAACTTCCAGAAGATGCTTGCCGGCGGCGGCATGCCGGGGATGCCGCAGATGCCGGGGATGCCGGGCGCGGATAATAATGGTGCTGGTGCTGGTGGTGCGGCTACAGGAGGTGGTGCTGGGAATGGAGCCGGGGATAATGGTGGACAGATGGCGGCTGCGGCCGCGGGAGGAATGCCAAGTATGCCTGGGATGCCGAGTATGGGGCCGGAGATGATGGCGGAGATGATGAATGAGATGATGGCGCAGGGGATCACGGATCCGAGTCAGTTGGATTTCAATACGTTTATGAATAAGTTTCAGCAGATGCAGCAAGGGGTCGGGGGTGGAGCGGGCATCCAAGGTGCGCCTCAGGGACCGAGTGGGTTCGGCGGTGGTGGGCAGGGATACGGTGGAGGTGGGTATGGAGGTGGAGGGTATGGCGGGGGTGGCGGAGGAGGCGGCGGAGGTTATGGTGGAGGTGGAGGTGGAGGTGGAGGTGGGGGAGGAAGGGGTAGGGGAGGGAGAAGATGGTGATGAGATGACAGGTGCGTTGAGACATGTACTTCGGCCTCTTTCATGGCGGATCGAGCTTGATATGTTCTCAAAAATATGTACTTCTAGTATACCACTGGACACAAATGTCCGCAGTCTTTTCGAAAGGACCATTTGGAAATTTGGCTCCAGTACTGATGCTCGCGACCACAGATTGCTCGAGACGTCCAGATGGATATACTATTTCCAAAGAATGTGATACCACACAATGTTTAGAACCAACTCTTAGCTTACTAAGAGACATTTTAGTCCAGATATGTAATTCAAGCCCTCGGGAAAGATGCAGATCTTCCACGTTTCTAGGGGGCCTTCTCAGGGTTCAACGGCGGGGCTTGAGATCTGCGTCTTCATCGCATACAAAACACATGTAGCCGGTAAATCCCTAGTAGTTCACTAGGTAGGGAAGTATAATTGCATTTAATAAGCGGAGAAGTGCTTCGAAATGCCGACTTATCCATTAAAATTCCGTGTCTTTCTCTTTCGTCTTCCAAGCAGCACAAACTGGATTCATCATTCCACACTACAAAGCTTTTATTGAAAATAAGTTGAGCTACAAAATGGCACCAATTGCAACGGCTCTTGTCTCTGAGAATGGTAGCAACGCGTCCGTAGGAGCGCTAGGGAAGACGACCAGCGGCAAGAAGCTTAAGATTCGTGCATACCCTAAATTTGATAGTCTAGAGGAAGAACGCCTCTACAGGAAGCAGCATCTTGCCGCGGCCTTTCGAGTCTTTGCAGACCGTGGCTTTGACGAAGGTGTTGCTGGCCATATTTCCGTTCGTGATCCGATCTTGACCGATCATTTCTGTATGTGAAATGCTCTTGAGTGTACTCGCCGCAACTCCACAGCCGCAACGCCAATACATCGAGAATAGAATTGACTTTGTGCAGGGCTTAATCCGCTGTCCCAACACTTTTCGCAAATTTCCGTTTCGGATCTAATTCTTGTAAATGAAGATGGCAAAGTCGTGATTGGGGAGGAGCCCATTAATGCCGCAGCCTTTGCCATCCATGTCGAGATCCACAAAGCCCGGCCTGATGTCCATGCGGCTTGCCATGCACATTCGGTGTATGGGAAGGCATTCAGCGTCTTTGGTCGAGAGCTGGATATGATGACCCAAGACTCTCTGCGGTTCTACAAGAGCCATGCCGTGTACACCCAATTCGGCGGTGTTGTGCTCGACCGTGAGGAAGGGAAGCGCATTGCAAAGGCGCTTGGGAATGGAAAGGCTGCTATTCTCCAAAATCATGGTTTGTTGACTGTCGGCCAAAGCGTGGACGAGGCGGCGTTCTGGTTCATCAGTTTGGACAAGACCTGCCATGCGCAACTGCTTGCTGATGCTGCGTCAGCTGGATCTGGGCATAAAAAGATTTTGATTGATGACGAGGAAGCTGCGTTCTCATATACACAGGTTGGAACGCCGGAAAAAGGATGGTTGGCCTTTCAGGGGTACTATGATGAACAGTTGGCGAAAACTAACGGGGGATTCCTAAAGTGAAGCAGCTTGAAAATGAGTTGTAGATCAACAATAGCTATAGATCACAAATACCAGCTCCATAGCAACATGGCACCTCTCGAATCAACAAACCTCTGCAATTTCATTCCCCAGACCTGCGAATATTGAAAGTTTTTCAAATCAAACGCCGCCATCGCCATCATGCCTCATTATATCATGGGCTTGCCTTCACGCTACTATCGCAGGATAGTATACGAATTTGTCGTTCGGCAGCGACTACAGCAAACGCCTTTTTGTACGTTTTGAAACTCGGACATATCCTCATCGCAATTGTAGCAAAGAAGCATTGTGGAAAGCCTCATCAATCTATGACCCTTTTCCTAATGGAATTGATAGATCGCCTCGTACCCATCATGATACGCCAAGCGGCGCTATCTGGCTTTTTCCTGAGTATCGCCCAGTACGTCCTGATCATACTGGGCATACTCGATATAATAGATCATCTATTCTGTGAGTAAATCAACGGGGCTAGTCGTATTAGGTATTGATAGTATGTCTACAGGGTGTTTGCTGGTGCTCTTCAAATGGATTGGAGACACCTGGGCCTACTACTGGCTCCATTGATATGTCTCAACACGGACTCAAGAATTGATTAAGGAAAGCCTCATTGTATTGATAAGATTGTAGGAGATGGATGAGGTGAAGATCGGTGGATGGACCGGATGAGATGGATGACAAAGATGAAAGAGGACTTCCCCGATTTTTAATTGTACAGTTATTGTACTATGAGATTTTACGAAAATGAAGCTTTTGAACCTTTCGAAATTACCACTCACGTTGATTCATGGTTGTGTCTTGCTTTTGAATCTCCTCGGGCGATCCCCATGTGACTCGTAGTAGAGTAGTAGTGACTGTCGCACCGAAATCAGCAAATTCCCACCTTATGCTTCGTAACCAGACGTCATTTCTGACCGGGGTGTGCTCTGAGTTGTGCGCACATCAATATTAGAACCTGTGTGGATGATGAGGATAAATTGTCACGGAATGTTGTGGTTGCTTTCAGCCTTGTCAGTCCATCCTTTCCGTTTTGGTGTAGCGCCTACCAATTTTCTCATACAACACCACTTTCACTCCCTGACCGTAGACGATACATCGCAACAATGCTTTTCAGACGAGACCTCTTCTCGATATCTTGTTCTTATGCGAGTTGTCCTTCCAGAGATGGAACCCTCATTCACCCTACACCGCGAAGCTTCAGAGTTTGTTTGGCTTGACCGTCCACACGAGTGCTGTCAAAAGCTGCGCCATGCTGCGTTGACGTCCGGCACTTCCTCCAATTTATTTGTCCGCAGGATGGGGCTTTCTCAAGAAGCATTTGAAAGGCTCTGAATATTTGAAGGTGTCATGGTCGTGCATAGAGACCTCATCAATACTAGGAAAGTCAGCATACAATCTACAAACAAATAGAACCGTACCACTCTTCCAAACCCAAAAGCCTTGCCTATCAATTACGTGCGATAAGACGGAGCGGATACGAGTGTTGGGGTCTCATTCCATCACTTATTACAGCATAATCCCGGATCCCTTTAGCCACTGAAAGACGGAGACCTTTATGAAGTCACAACAAAAAGGAGATGTCTTCTCAATATGCGTCGTACAAACCCATTCGTTATTACATTCGACAGCGAATCAGTCAGCATGACGATTCCTACAATGAGGGAAGAGCATAGTGTTGAAGGACCAAGCCATGATGCCTACGGCAATCGAAAGCGCTGCGAAAGAGCCAAAAACACCCAGCATGGACGTTTCTTCAGTTTTGAGGAATGCGTATATCTCCAGGGAGGCTCGAGTTCTTTTGAATGGAGCGATCAGAGAGACAGTGCGCCACTTGGGTCCATGGAACTGGCAATATCCTCGTCTACCATACGTCAATGCATGGGACCCAGCATACGGACCTATACCTCTGAAGGGATCAGTATAGCAGTCGGACCAAAGGCTGCCGCTCGGGCCCTTACATCTCCTTCGGCATAAGAACAAGAAAACTACCAATTTCTGTCCGCAGTCGGAACAGCTTTGAAGCAAAGGAACATTTCGCAACGTTATCCCAGTGGAGCTGTGATTTCAATGCAATTCCGCAATCAAGTCACCAGGGCATGTAATTAATATGGTTACAATGATATTCAAGAATAAAGAGGAAGCTCGATATCATTGGCCCCTTCAACCTATATTGGGTCAAGGAATGTTCCAGTGGAAGATTTCTACATGAACATTTTCCGACAGGAAGCTTCGAGGAGCTATTGAGTTCACAGAGGCATAGAGCATAATATCGTTAGCCACGCGTAGATTGCTCACTTTTACGGTCGGCTCGTCCAATCGTTGAGGCTCTGCTGGTCACATCTCGAATTCCCTGGTTCACAAACCTCTATATCCAGATCGGAATGGCTCGATACCTTGTGATCCTGGTCCGCGATCACTGGTCGATTTTGCAAAGTCTGTTTTCAAGAAGGACCATTACTCTATCCGGTGCTCCAGATCCCAATAACAGAAATACGACTTCATTTGTGATCTACTGTTCGCCTCGAACATTTTGATTTTTGAAGACGACCCAGCTCAATGTGTAGTATACTAGTTGCGACTCATGACGATGAAGATGGGTGGGTGGCTTCAAGAGATTGGAGGACGAAATAAAATTTCTTGCGGGCAGGGCCTCGTTCCTGGAGAAGCGAATAGACGAATAGCGCTGTGCAGACTCGCTTCGTTTCATTGGATCCCTGAGCTTCTCTTCGAAGCCATTTCAACCGTCTCGGACGTAATTCCACCAAGATCCTGTTGCTCCTGAGCTCAGGCTCTTGTCGTAGAACTGTAAATTGTGAACTTTGTACTCTTCCCCTGTTGTAAGTGTCGTTCAAATTCCCTCCAGGATTCAGAAGAAAACATCAGGCGTTTTGTGTAGTTTGCCTCCTGTAAGGTTTCCTACTTTTTTTATCGAGGCCTTCCCCCTTTCCGGTATAATATTGTCTTGAACTTGAGTACTCTTCACCTGAAAATCCATCGATACCTTTTATCTTGTCATTGCTTCTCTTGGAAATCAATCGCCAATCCTGAAAGATCTGTTCTTTGCTGTGCTTGTCTGCTTTGTCTATCGGAAGCTGCCGTGCTTGCCACGCTCAACTTCTTAGTCGCAAACGCTCGAAGCAAACAGGCTAGCAATGCATGTTCTTTCTCCTCAGTGTCGTCAGTCTCCTTGATTTCACACGTCTCCTCAGTGTCGCACATTTTCTCAATGTCTCACGTCTTTTCAATGTGGTGATGGTGAGCTACGATGTAAGGTTTCCTGAGGAAGCTTTGCGTATCTGTCACTGCGCAATAAAGGGTTACTTGAGTAAGCTAGCGCGAAAGATTGCTCGTTTCACGGCTTTCCGGGGAGAAGGTGTTGAGGTGTCGGAGGTATGTTTGGGTGTATCTTAGCGATCAGTGTTGGCATATTAGAGGCCATGCAAGTGTTGAAGTGTCGCCATCATTCCTGTGACAGATGAAGCCCGAGCACCATCCCTATACTGAACTTTCCTCGTCGGCCACAAACTACAACTCAACATGTCATCCCAAAAAGAGTGTTGGATTGAGCCGCTGACGTACTTGTTGATCGCTCACCTACTCGCAGAAGTTTGATTCAGTTCGTGAACACAAAAGTATGCAGCCTCCAGTGGAGCCAGTATGCATCGGTCGAAACAATACTTCTTCTCATGACTTTGAAGCTTTGGTCCTTTTTCGCTAGCCGAAGCAGAGGCGGAGAGCTTCAATACCACAGTCGAAAAGAAGGACTAGCTACTGTTCTTTTCTTGCCGTTGCGGACCTGGATGTCGCCTTGCATTCATCATCAACGGTCCTTGGCTTCTTTTGTTATCTGCACTGCATGCCAGTGGATCCAACCGTTGCCGAACACCCCATCTTCCAGCGGTCGCACAGTCGTTAGCCTCTTGATTAGGCAGTCGAGACATCGTCGATGGTGCTTGGATGCCCTGGGGAAAGCGGGCGGCTGATAATGACGATGGACGGGAAGGATCAGGGAGGCTTGATAATGACAATGTCACTCATGGTGAATGGTCGCATGCTGTGCATCAAATGGGAGAACACCTGCTATTGGTTCCGCTTTGCAAAGTCATTCACTTCGTCTGCGCTTGTTTCCGAATGTTTGCCGCTTAGAGATCCTGTTCTGCCTATCCGAAGACGAACCTGTTGCATGCTGAGCAAGTCACGAGTTGATATGTGTGGGTCCTCTCAGGCACGTTCGCAACAGGATCCGCTGGCTGAGATTGGCCAAAGTGCTCTTGAAATGAGCAGCAAATCTCCTACTCTTCGGTCCTGCCGCTTAATTAATCAAACGAATCTCGATCGGCCGGCGCAACAAACATCAGAGACTTACCAGACTGCCATTCATCGAGTTCAGCGGTCGACTACATTAGCAAGCATCAGACTCTCACGGAGAAGCAGCAGCAAGGTATCGTCTTGCATATCAAGTCAAGCTTCGGTGCAAAAAATTTCCTTCAAGCTCTCGAGGCCGGCGGGACAAGGTCGTGCGTGAGAGCATCAACAATCCCTGACACCCCTTCGCAGCAATCCGCGTTACTACAGCTCTCAGGGTCTTGCTACAGGTCATTTGTATGCGAGCCTCTCGGCCGTGCGTGCTCAGCTTGCCGGTCTAGGCCTATTTCGGACTGACATACTTAGAGTACGACTTCCAGAGCACAGGCCAAAACGGGTTGGAGCTGCTTATCGCATATAATACACGAGGGCATAAAATTATCACAGGGTGCCAAAGCAACTGGCAAGTTCCGTAGCGGTAGCCGGGGGAACTTCGCGAAAGTTGGGGCACACGGTCCCAGGATCGATCGGTAGAACCATTATAGGCAATTGGTTTCCTCACGAGCGAGGCACAACATCGAGCGCAAATCTGTCAACAGCATTAGGTTGTGAGGAGCTCGCCTCAAACTATCTTTTCTGCTGGCTGCGCTACGGCAATTTTTGAATCGATCGGACACTCCTAGATTTATCTTTTCCAGCCATCACGTCCCTTATCATCCGCTTCCCTTACCTTCAAGAGACGCCACCAAAGTAGTGTGGAGTACCAGAAAAAATTTGGTACGTTTCAAATGCACAGTTGTACCAGCACTCGGTCTGTCTGAGTTGTTTACTGGCCCATGTGATTGGCCTGGAAACAGCTCTTGTCCGAAGCCAATTTTACGATAACAAACGGGTCCAGCGCTACTGATCCCCTGATCACTCATTGCAGTCTTCGATGCTCTAGGTCATCCAAGTACAACGTGGTCTTCTCCGTTCTGACTTGCCCTGCCCGAGTAATCCGTTCCTTACAACAAATCTCACATCAAATTAATCAAACAAGGATGTCGCCTCGACTCGCCGAAACTTCGACTATTAGTGCTTCACGATCCCGTGAACACGCATCGTTGGACGATGAGCAGCCGTATCCCATTCTGCATTCATCTGGCAAAGCCACCATGCGATGCCGCGGCTCGCTAGACGAGCTTCTGTTCAAGGATGAAGCGCGAGTGACATTGCTTGATTGCACGTCTCCACGGCGGAGTACTCCACATGATCTTCCTAGTGACGATATTTTTGCCATCTCCAGGACACCTGATCAGGCAGACCATGACTCTGATGCTGCTGATGGGCATCATCTTACTGAAGAACAGGAAGCAGCTTTCCTCAAAGCGACCGATGAATTTATGAAGAGCTTTAGACTGAACAACAACATGGATTTTGGACCATCGCATAGCTTTGGCGACATTGATGACTGTAATGCTTCGAACGTGGTTCAAAGCACCGGTCCAGACCCAGATTCCATGGATTCAATGCAGGAGTCTGCTGGGACGTGGCATGATATTCGTATGTCTGCAATTCAAGGATTCACGGGAAGCGAGGCTCATCTTGTATCAGAGAATCTCCCAAACCAGTTGACTGATTACTATGTGCATCAATCTTCTGACCGCGGCACTCATGACTACCCTTTAACGGAAGCCGAGTCACACCATCCAAATTCAATCCAATTACATGACTCCAGTGCCACTCCGCACGTGAATCTCAGCTATTGTAATTCTGGATTCCCAAACGCAAATCCTGAAAGCTCTGTTCATTTCAGCTCCATGAGCATTCCTGGTAATACGGCTCGCATCGAGGGTGGGGGCTCCGATCACCAGCGGTTTTTACAAAGACTGGACCTTGAAGGGATCGAGAATAAGCCAGCATCAATCTACTCCTTCCAGAATCCAGATCTACACGCTGGTAAGACTACTATCAGCTCTGGAAATCCCTTTGGTATGTGCAATCAACTTAGCGATAATGGAAATCAGTGGTCCTCACCTCCCGACGGAGCATATTTGCAAACCTATCCTAGCAATGATCAAAACGGCTTGGTTCTCAACCATCACGCTGCTCAGTTTCCTCCACTCAACTTGATTGCAGATCAACTACCTCGTCATGAAAATCTTCCCGGCACAAGACTTGAAAAGATGTATCCTTACAGAGGCTTTCACCGGAACGCCGAAGAAGCACACGGGTATACCCATAAAGCGCGTCGAAAGTACGAGGTAGCAGGCGAGGATGATTGGGAGGCCGTGGAGATGAATCCAGTTGTGTATGTGCGCGCCATTTACGAAGCAATGAGTACAATCGTTCCCGAACCCGATTCTGCTCAGGTGTCGTATTGGAACACTATGACAAGGAAAGGTCATGAGCAGGAAATGCTCGAAGCCCGTGCTTGGGATATCGTTGTATGTTTGAATCTCCTGTCAGAACCTTCTTGCCGTGCCTAACAAGTAGTAGGATACAGCGATAAATCAACACAAGCATGGGGTCTCTAATTTTCAGGAGCTTGAGATCAACAAGCGAGACTCCAATGATATGTCCATGCGCTGTTCAACGAGACTCATGCGCATTCAGGAAATTCTTTACGTAAGCAAGTGCTGTTGAGTCTTCACACGCTATTGCTAATTTCGTTTTCAGACCGACAAGCTTGTATGCAAAGATGTCGTCGATGGAAACAAGATCTCTTATCTTGTAGCAACACCGAATGCCTGGATTACAGTAAGCAAAGACATCTCACCCTCCTTTGTATACTATGACTAACACGTATCTTCGCAGCGTAAGAATGACAACCGACGGCTTAACAAAGACAAAGGTGCGATAATGCGGGCAGGTAAAAATACAGTGCACAAGTACCAGAAATCACGGAACATGAAAGGGCAGGATTCAGGCATTGATCAAGATGCTGACGACATTGATGAAATGGTGGAGACTGAGGCTGTTCTTGCGGGTCTGGATCTTCCTGGTGGAGAGGTTGATCGACAGGTAGAGGCCAATGATAGGGCTAGTGGCCGGGTAACTCGCGCCTCCAAGAGAGCCAAAAGGGATGAACGTGTAGTGCGACAAGCGCCAAAGCGGTCGAGGGGGAAGAGAAAGACGGAGGAAATGGATGATGACTATATCAATTGAAGATTTGAGCAGGGTGAACAGAGAGTACGGAGATGGTCTTTTCTTTTCTTTTCTTTTTCTTCGGCCAGAGTGAAGGGAGCTGTTTTTATGGGGGTGACGTGTGACTGCTGCAGCATGATGGGACGGCATTCTCTTTCGATACATCAGCAATCAAGATACCCCTCAATAGATGAAGCTGTGGACTGTATGATTTCGGTAAATAATTTACCCAATGCTTTGCTCAATCAATGTTTTCCAACTCGATTACTAATGGCGGATTTTAGCGTCGCAGATTGCAGATATATTTTGCTCTACGTGTATCAGGGAGACCCTCAGTACAAATACGAGTATAGGATTGAGACCGTGTGATACACGCAACGTGAACTATTCTCCTATGATCCAAAACAATATTATTCCAACCCTCGGTAAAGATTTCCTCGCAAACTTGCAGAGCGAACAACTAGTTGAGCGCTACAGAGGGTACTCGTTTGTGAAGATAATCTATCCTTGATACATCATTCTGTTAGATAATACTCATCCAGCTAAGAATTCCTACAAAGGACCAAGGCTATTGGTTTCAGTAGAAAACATTCACAATTGTCACTTGATAATCATCTGATTCTGGTCTTTCTCTGAGTCTCAAACCGATCATTATCAGTTGACTGGTTGATTCGAATACCCTCTGGACATGGGATCAAGCGACCCATTAAATAAATTCCTTATTTACATGAAGATGTTTCCACCCGTGGTAGGGACTCAAAATAGAGCACTTTCCAACGGAATCAGCGTACTCAATCAAGCAGAAACAGTGTATTTGCTAGATCCAGCAGCGTCACCCCACCCCTCCGTAGCAATGACCTGGTAGTTGAGCGTGCCCAAATCCATGCCCAACTTCGACCACTCCGCAACGTGGTTGGCAAAGGTAATCGTACCGCCATCGCACCTCTGGCTCTCCCGAACAGAAATGTACTGGTTGAAGGTAGCTGTACCTTGGATGGACGGCTGGTTAACCTGCTGGTGCTCGTAAACGGTGTATGTCGAGCCGTCGCTGGTGAATGTCCCCTTCACAGTGCCTTGGCCTGCGGAACCGCCGCTGGAGCAATCCTGGACGTAGTATTCGACGAGCGGGCTGGTGCTCCAGCCGTAGAGGGAGACAAGAACGGTGCCGGCGGTGGCGGAGGTGGAACCAGTAAAGGTGACATCCCTATGCAGGCGAGATTAGATTAGGTTGAAGGAAGATTGATTGGAAGAGAGTGAAAGAGCTGTACCTGCTAGTGCTACCTGTGGACCAGCCCTTGCCAACGACAAAGTCCTGGGCACCGGAGAAGGTGACGGAGTATCCGTCGCTTGAGGGACTGTACGACACACTGCCGCTGGTCGTGTAGTCCTGATTGTAGTCTTGTCGTCGGACCAGTTTGGTGCTGAGCTCAAAGTCTGGCTCGGCATTGCGCTCGACGGATTCTGTTGGGGCAGCGAATGATGTCGCAACTGCTGAAAGGGCAAGGGCAAGGTAGTTGAGGGCAACCATTTTGGCAGTGATTTGTTTGAGAAAACGAAAGACGATGAGTTGGGAGTGGCGAACAGAAAAGTCAATAGTGAGGATTATGATCAGCTTTATACCCTTACGCCATTATAGTTGTCGTTGTCATTATCCGGACAAAAGAGATTGGCACTGACGTCCATCCTCTTTAATTGCTGTCTTGAACAAATCGATGGCAGTGGTGCAGCCTGCGAAGGGCAGGGAAGGACCATGAACCCAACCAATCTCGCGTCCCGAATAGATTAAACAAGAACATCTCTTCCATTTAGCTGTCACAGGACTTCCATGAGGTTTTGGTTCGGACCGATCATTGCAAGCGTGCTCTCGGCTGAGTGGATTAAGAACAAGGAAAAGTCTCCAATGTTCGCAATTTTCGTGATCCGGTAAAAGGAGATTCTCGCATTGTCTGCTTGGCATTTGAAGGAACAGGTCTTAAACGATTAAATCAGGGAATGCATCATGGCTCCACCAACCAGCAATCATCATCGGGCACTATCTTGTTTCAAGGATTGTGGCTAATGTTTGGATTAAGACAAGCATTGGAGCTATTAAGGCCTGAAACAAGACCGGTTCTTAGGGTTACGGTGTGATGCGTAGTCATAATAGGTCCGTTCGGCGGCAACAAAGGAAGAAAAGCGCGCGTTATAGTCGATGCTTACTGTTTGCTTTCAGGCTATTTGGCTTGCCTCCTTGATGTTGGAAGAATTCCGTAATGCGAATGCTGATTTAGGGTTTATGATCTTTATACGTAACCGGCGGGCCGTTGTGGCTAGATGTTGATCGTAATGAATTTATAGTCATCGTTCTTGCAAAAAGCCAAAAATACTCTCACTCTCGAGCGGCCATGGATGCGATAGGATTGACCCAGTTCCTGCCTTGGTCTTTTCGCGTCACCAACGTCGGCGGCGCAAAGGGGGCGAAGTCGACCGAAGGTAGGCAAGTGTAAGGTAGGTATGCTTAGGGACAGAGCCCTGGAGGATTGAAGTTTGCACAACAAGAACACAATTGCCAGAAGTTATGGCCTAAGTACCTTAGTCTTTGCTTCTTGGAATAACGTGAGTACTGCGGCAAATCCGATGTCGCTTGTCTATTCGTTCTCGAACTAACAGGGTGTTGAATTCTAAATATTGTTACTAACTTGATTCGGACGATGCACGGGCCGCAATCGACAGTTCGACTGTTGATTGCGGCCCGTGCATCGTCCGCGCCAATTCATCCACCGATTGTCGGCGATATTTGTTGTGATCTCAATAGATAAACACAAATAATCGAGGTAAAGGTTCTGTCTGAGCTGAAGAAGCTGCTATGTACAGCTGTATCACGTAATTTCACGTGACTTTACTAGCCTGTTCGGGCTAGGCCCATAACAATATTTGAATGTGAAAACCGGGACATTGAAAGCTTTCCTAGGTATTCACTGGACTTTAGTAATCCGATTGCACTTTCGGCCCGTCTTCTTAAATGTTTCCTTGTGTTTTTTTAAAATAACGCCTAATCAAAGGTTGCGCTTATTACATTTTCGCCACATCTTTCTTGTCCATCCATTTACAGCTCACAGTTGCAGGAGACATCGGCATTCGGCAATTGGTAAGATGAGCTCCGTATAGAAGTGAAACGTCACTTGAGCCCCACCATGAATTTTTAGCATCTCAGACTCGAACTCTGACGCAAAAATGGGTTGAGCAAAGCATGACTGCGAGCTGATTGTCTTTCTCACCATCTTGCCTTCTATACCATCTACAACAGCCCAGCCATCCATCCTACCCTATTGCTCCCCACAACCCCCCACCACCACCTCGAGCACCATGTTCGGCCTCATCCTCCCCCACCGCCCCGTCCTCACGCCTCCCACCCAAATAACCGAAACCCAATTCGCCTTCCCCTCCATCCCCTCGCACCCCTCCTTCTCGCACATCGTCGTCTTCCTCCTCCCGGGCACCACCCTCCCCCCCTCCGCCGGCGTCGCCATCTACGTCCAGCTCCCCCCTACACCCAGCACCCCGTCCCCCGGGTTCACACTCATGGGCGCCATCGGTCCCGGCCGCGAAAGCGCCATCTTCAAGATCAACCTCCCCACCACCTCAAGCGCCGCCGCAGCAGCAGCAATGGTCGACGACGACGCCATGGTCGACTCGCCCAGCGCGCCCGACAACGCGGCCGCAGCACCCACCATCATCGCGGACCCCAACGCCGCGTCCCCGACCGATGCGTCGGCGACGCTGACGGTGGGCCTGTCGATCGAGGCCGCGAGCGCCATCGAGGCGCAGCTGGCGTCGCTCAAGACCGCGAACCCGACGTCGACGGGGTTCAGTGCCGGCGGGGGTGCGATGGTGCGCGCGCGGACGACGACGGGGCAGGCGTTGGGGGCTGCGGGCGCGGGAGCGGGCGCGGTGACGACGAAGGTGTTGGCGCAGCGGATCATTGGGAATGCGTTTAATTTCCTGGCGAGCTTTGCGGGGAACAGTGGGGTGGTGGGGGGCGAGGAGGTGGTGCCGTTGAAGGCGTTTAGGGATTGGTGGGCCAAGTTTGAGAAGCGGGTGGAATTGGATCCGGGGTTTTTGGAGAGGGAGGAATCTGTGTGAGGGGGGAGATTTGTGTGGTTGGGATGGGGAGTTGTTGATAAAACTATGGGATGAGAGCGGTCTACAAAATTGCGCGGGGTTGGATGGGAGCAGATATGTCAAGCTGGAGTTTTGGATTTGGAGCCATTGTTGAATGAAGGTCCTTTTTGACGTTTGTAAGCGTTCAAGCGTGGGGTCATTTTGTACAATCACTCATACAGCAATGATTAACGTGTCTCAAGAGATGACTGTGGTGGGTTGAAAATAATTCTCTGAATATTCATCGCTATTTATGGAACGTACAGCCGTGAATAGGATCCCACTTCAGCTCTGCAGCAAACGCACGCTGCAAAGTTCCTCATGGCCAGCCCGACTCTGCAATCATCACACAAGCTCAGGCATCCACAAGGCCAAACGAGGACCGTTCGCGGCGCAGACTGGCATACTACACACTGTGGACCGCTGGAACCCATACCTGCGGCGCCCGTATTCCATGATCCCTGTCCTTGAGCAGCAGGTTGGCCCATTTGTGAGGGCGTTTGCTTGAGGCGCCTCTGTTCAAGGATGAAACATTCGAGCAGCATCTCATCTTCTTCCGTATTCGAATTTTGTGATGCGCGACGACTTTGAGATGAGGGCATAGATGTCAGGAGAATTTGGCGTCTATCCCGTTCAATGTTTCGTTGGTATTGCGACCGCGTGAGTGGCCGATCCGAACGGAGATGGCGAGCGAGCATTCGTGCTTCCGCCGCATCTTCTGGACTTCTCGGGTCTAATAGCTGAGCCAGCCGGCTTGTGTCTATGGTATCTTCTCGTGAGGCCATGTCGTTATCGAAGAATGGGCGCTCGCGAGTAGGTGTTATTCGTCCATCATCGTCATCGCTCAATTGTGCCAAGTCGCTGACCTCAGTTTCTGTCGAAATCACGCTGGTTAAATCATCGTCTTGTTCCTGCAATGGAGGAATATATTCTCCACTTGAATCCAGATCGCCCCAATTCCCACCATTAGACCACCAAGAATACAGCGATTGGTCAAGTTTCTCTTCAGTAATCAATGGTTGACTCTGAGCGATGGCGATATCCTGCATACGCCGACGCACTTCCTTTTCTACGTCTAGTCGATCAATTTGAGGCAACGTTATCTTTTCACCTTTGGATGTGACATAGAAATCCCTTGGTGCAGCTTCCGATGCTGTCGAAGTCTTATGAGAGCGAGGTGGAGGTTGATTGCCTCCATATCGAAGGCGCATCATCCATTGAGGTCGGTATTGTATACCAAACTGCCTGAGAATAAGATGTATAAGGTTCGCAGAAACTCCACCCAGAAGCCAAAGGATACCCTTGAGGAAGTCGAAGCTTAGTGTCCACCTTCCCCGACGCTGAAGTAAACCCACACCATTGTCAAAAGCCGCCGATACAGGAACCTGGTTGGCATTCTTCTTTTGGCGTGCCTTCCTCTCGCGAGCGTAACCACCGGGAAATGCCGTACGGGAGCCTGAAGCACGCAAGTTCAAATCATCTGTCAACTCTGGTGGAATAGAGTCGACGGAACGCTTGACGAGAGCTCTTCGCTGAAGGACTTCCCCTAATCGTTTCTGCTCCAGCCAACTCATCCTGCCAATACG
This sequence comes from Astrothelium macrocarpum, assembly GCA_021030915.1. Lineage (NCBI taxonomy): Eukaryota > Fungi > Ascomycota > Dothideomycetes > Trypetheliales > Trypetheliaceae > Astrothelium > Astrothelium macrocarpum. The sequence goes on from JAGEMR010000002.1 coordinate 650,384, forward strand.
AATTCCCTGGCCTTCATTGAGGTAGACGGCTTCGCTAGCCGAGGTGAGGATGCTAAAGCCAATTTTAAGAAGACTAGTATAGAAATCCTCTTGCCAGTTTATTCGGATAGGCGCTCCCAAGGATAGGTGTACATTGGCTTGGAGGTTGTCATATGCCAGTGCAAAACGTTCTCTGAGACTTAAAGGTACTGACGATCTTCTTGGAGGCGATAGTATAGTTATTACGAAGGCGAGCGCATATATGATGGCACAAACGGATATACCAATGAGGACAAGTAGGTGAGGGATAAAGCCAACGATGCAGGCCGTGGGTAATCCAGGGAGGCCGAGTTGGTCGAAAGAGTTTGACGATAGGATGAAAACTTTCCAAAGGCTCCAGGTGAACGTTGCCATGTAGCAAAGTGCCCAAAACCCTGTATTGACCAACCGGAGCTTAGCTCTTAGACCAAGTACTGCGAGTACGTTGCTGCTGAGGTGACTACAACAGGAGATTAACGAGATAAGCAATACTTCTGGGGGAGCATTCCAGGTCTTGATCAGTGCATAGCGCTTGAAGATGGTAGAAGAAACGGTCCGAGCGTCGCCAGAACTTGACGAACCAATCAATCCCAACCTCGCAGAGCCGCTGACCAGCGATTCTGTCTCTGCAAATGCGAGAGAGTGCTCGAAAATCGTCATTCCGACTTCGGGCATTTGTTGTCGACCTTGTAACGCGCATGCCAGAGTGTCACAGAACTGGCCTAAACAGAAAGATAATAAAAGTGGCCATAACAAAGAAAGAGAACCAGACCATGGACCACTATGGTTTCCGTCTGTGGGTATCATGTTCATCGCTGAGCAGCAAGCAGCATCATCCTTCCAGAACAGGACGGTAGAGCTGAGGTAGTAGAGGAAGCCTCCTGTCCCAGCAAGGTCATCCAGGACGGGCTTGTTGGGGTCGTGGTATCGGAGAAGTGCAAAGTTGGGTGAACTTTGGCACTTCATGGTTTGAAGTACGGAAAGGATCTGGTTGAGGAACACAATAATCGGTATAACGTACAGGGTGAGACGGGCTCGCCATCGTAGACGAAGAGGATTTCGTGATGAAGCGTAGAATTGAGTGCGGTTTAGTACAATGGCCTGGTAAGAGTGGTCAGTAGGAGTCTTGCGAGATTGTGCATTACAATGCTCACAATGATGAAAACGACCAATGCCCACTTGGAGGTCATGTAGGTGAACATGCCTCCAAGATTACGAATGCTGTCAAAGCTAAAAGGGCTGCTTGCTGTGGTTGGAGTACTGGACATTGTTGCGTTTGCCGACGCTTGAGGCGAAGAACTTGTACTTCCAATGGTCTCCGGAGACGTGATTGTGCCAGAGGCATTCAACAGTTCGGCTACGGTAGCCTCGGCAATGAAGGTGCCTTCATTGCGCAACTTGCCAAAGAAGTTGTCGATGCGTTCTGGCACCGTAAAGAGAGCAAAAGATCCAGCTCGCTGGGCGAGGCGCGGTGCAGCGAGAAGCAAGTCCATAGCGGACGGAACAAAGGAAGAATTAGAGACGGTCGTGCGTATTTGCTCCATCTTGAGAAATGCGGTTAAAGCAACGTTATAGAAAGGAAGAGTTGTGGTAAGCCGCAGCTACCTGGAAGATTTCAGGAAGGAAATCATCACTTCGAATGCGATGAGTAGCCAAGTTCAGGCAATTGGATCCTCATCATATTCTCGACCGACCTATCCGGATTATGAATGTGAAGGAGGTTGAGCATGTAAATGGTGGCGGATACTGTACTCCGTAAGCCAACGTGCCAAGGAAAGTTGTTCGATGTCGGCGCCGGGGATTATTTGCTCCGTAGACCGATTGCGGCCGCGTATCGCGAAGATAAAGAGGTACCTTATGGAGCACCTGCCTATTACTCATCCGTCTGGCTTTAAGAGTCCCAAGCTGGGTGGTTGCACGTGTAGTCTCTACATACTCGGTGAGCGAGCTTCACAATCAAATCATCATACCTTATCTGGACAGTACTAAATCGAGTGTCAACATGTCAACTCATCGAACTTCAATAACAGGAGGCTGTCTCTGTGGTTCTATCAGATATACCGCCAAGTTTCCGGAAGATGATGCTTGGCCAAGAAGACCGGTGAGTCTGGATGAGTTGACTGTAAGAACCAGATATTCATCACCTTCAAGCTCGACATCTGCCAATGCACAATGTGTCGGAAGAGCTGTGGATCTCTTGTGGCGTATTTTATTAGAGTCCATGCTTCAGACATAGAACCACCTTTGGAATCATCACCCAGCTATAAAATCTATGATTCCTCTGACCAAGCGTTTCGCTCGTTTTGCTCATCCTGTGGAGGCTCCCTGGCAATGGTATACCGTAACAGCCCCGAAAAGACTTTTCTATACGTTGGCACTGTGGATGAAGAGTGCCTCATAGGAGCAAAGGTTCCCGGGTCGGAGAAATCGACGGAGAATGGGATCATTTTCGAGCGTCAGGGTGGAGTCGGCAAAGATGGCTTCACGTTTGGAGATCACTATTGTTTCGAGAATGCCATTCCTGGAATTTCTGATAAAATGCCTGGCTTGAAATATCTAAAGACTGACCAGGAAGGCAAGGGCTTTCTGTAGTCAGAGTAGGATGAACATACTATTATAGATCTTCGATCCACCATCACACATCGTTATGAGTTATTTTGGTAAGAGGCATGTATAGGATGAAGAGTTGAAAGATCACCGTAGCTGCTGTTTGGTGAAAGACGATTTGAAGTCTGATCAGCCGTGTCTACCTAACACGGAGATGTTACTTTGCGCTATCAATGGTCACAATAGGAAAAGTCAAGAGGCCACAAGAGATATAATTTGCTGTAAGCCTCGTCGAGCAGACCCTGTACCACTTCAAACGGTCATGAATCGTAAATAATTTGTCAATGACCTGGTGAGAAATATATCCTAAGATACTCCCATCTGTTATTGTTGAGGGGCTTACGACGAGGGCTGCGGTGAGTTGCCACTAATGTCTCGCGATGACGACCGGTGACAGTTTTAATTACAGCCACTGATGGCGCTCTGTCCGTTCTTCACCCCGCTCGATTCATACACTGTACCAACCATGAGGGAAATATAGGCAGTGACAATGTCTATAGAGTACATGCAAGACTCCACATTGTTTTTTCCCTCAAAAGGGTTTAAATAAATCAATTTGTTCAACGCCAACACTCGTGGATTGAAAATGTCTTTTAGTCGAGATGCAACGTTAGGCCCTCCAAACACCATGCGCTAACTCCGTCCGAGATTTGACCCAACAACGCGCAGATATTTCACACCGGTCGCTTTCGTTTAAAGCACTGTTCAATCGGTAAACTTAACTGATCGTAACAAGTCCTTGCCATTGTTGAAGCCTTTTCCCAAGATCTTAATCGCAGCGAAATTGAAGCATGTCTAGCACTGCGCTCCCAAATCCAACCCGCTACATCACAGACAACGACGCCGACGGAGAATCGTTTTTCTCCACCACTCAACCAGATTCCATTCCTGTCTATGGCAACCGCGGTGGCGGTATTCAACGACTCGCCTACACCACCGAACAGGCACCCATGCAGCTCACTGACAACGCCGACCTCAAGGCGTACGGAGAGGTTATAAAAGACCACATGCCTTTGGTTAGGCCCGGCGGCGGTGCCAATGTTTGGTACAACGACGTTCCTCCGGAGGCCGAAGGTCCCATGCATCGCACCGTGAGCTTCGACATTTGCATCCAGCTATTCGGCGAGATGGAGCTCACATTGTCCAACGGCGAGACACGCACTCTCCGGCCCGGTGACATAGTGTTTCAGAGGTCCACTCTCCACAAATGGAAGAATCCAAGCAAAACGGAATGGGCGAGGATGATTGGTATTACGTCTGAATGCCAACCTGTGCTTACAGAAAAGGGAAAGACTCTGGAGACTTATTTTGAGAGTCATTGAGGCGAATACAAGACACGCCAGTATTTTCTTCTCATATCCGTACCTTGAATGGCAAACTGAAGTCAGACGTGTGAGTTGCGTGTAAATACTCGCGCATCCTTGTCATTGAAGCAGTATATCGCACACCAATTGAGCAGCTCTCTATTTGTGGAAAAACCCACGTAACTTGCTTCATTGACTTGTGGTGTTGGGTCGTCGGTCTCTTTGGTTGGAGGTACCGGCCGCCATTGCGACGTTGCATGAAGACATGCGCCACTGTAATTGTCGAGCGTCCTCTCGGCGGGTTAGAGTGTCTATTAACTTAAGCTATTGCAGGCTTCTGATCGGCTAAGAAACTTAGACTGGAAACACTATTGTGTATGAGACGTTGTAAAAATGACGATCTTTAGTTCTGAATGTAAGCAAGAAATGAAACCCGCTTGATTTCCTCCAGCTCTCAAAGCAAGTTTTTCTTTCCGCTTTCGTAGTCCGACTCTTCTCATACTACAACCGAGCAATAAAGCCGAGCCATAATCCCGACAACGTCCCAAAAATATAATAAAATTTCGGAACAGCGTTGATATCAGGATCTGAATCTCGGTGCAAGTTGCCTGGGCCCGAGATTCTTGTGCGAATCGAGTGGTGAATGCTGCTGCCTACCGCAGGCCGGTGAGAACCCAGTCATGCACATCCAGCAACATGAACTGGGTCTTATAGAATCTTTTCCTTTCGCACTTTAACAAGAAGCTCAAAAGCAATAATGCGACTTTTTCGAAATTCTTAGATGCGTACACTAATCATTCGAGATTGCCGGATGTCCGATGTATGACTTACGAAGAAGGAACGCGTGGACGCTCCGTGGTGTGAATGGCGAAGTAATCACTTTATGACTTTTCCGAATTTTTTTTCATTAGTTAAGGCTCTTCTCTCTTTTTCTTTTTAGAAGGTACTTGCGCTCCTTACGTACACCGGCGTGCGAAATTGCCCTACTGTCTTTGGATGCGAGAACCCGGATTGAGTCTAATCGAAACAACACTCTTTTGACACCTGACCACGGCTATGAGCAACATTTCGTACCCGGCACACCAGTCAGAGCTGGCCATCCTCCAAAATAGCCATCTTCGGCGAGGTATGGAGGGATTCAGATCAATTCCATTGCGCAAGAAATCACTTGAGAAAGCGACTGAGCAGTTTATAGCCAGTACGAGCAACAGCAACGGCCTCTGCGGGCATTTAAAAGGGAATTTTGAAGAAGCATCTTGTCAAATACACCAGCTGCTCTGGAACTTCGGCAGGTCCAGGTTCTGGAGTCCCGACATCGTATTTCGGATTTTTAACGATCTAGACGTCCTTTTCTTCAATGGCGTGCTCTACCACAGAGTATATCTCAGATGGGTACAATACTGTCCAGAGGGGGACATCGCCGAGACCAAAGGCCCCCTGCCTTTCTTCCGACCTCGGACTAGGATGACGTTATTCTGGGACTCTATCAAAGGCGCGACATTGTCAGAGCTCGTGGGCCATCTACTACACGAGATGTTGCACGCATATCTAATGATCTTAACGCGCGGTGACGATCAGGAGGGTGGTCGGAGAGAATATCATGGGCCTTGTTTTCGGAAATGTGCTGATGCCATAGCGCAAGCATTCAATGGAGAGATTTCGATCATAGATGACGACGAGGATTGAATTTGGCCTTTTTGGGTTCCAGGAAGCGGCATTCACGTTTGGTAGTATCAATTCCAGCTATCTTGTTGCACTCGTGTGAGGATAGCTTGGTAAAGAGATAATGCGCTTCATGAGGATGGAAAGCCCATTCATGTGACTAGTAGCTTGATTGGAAGCGCCACCGTTGCTATAAGAAATGCCACCTGCGATCATGGGCGATAGAATGCGCCGCACGCCTCGTATAGAGAACCCTATATTATTCTAAACACCTACAAATTGGAGTAATATAACGAACGATTGCTTGAAAGAAAGCCCGCAAGAGGTCCTCGTTGTTTGCTCTTGAGAGCCTCTTTACAAGGCATAGGGTGGATTATACCTCTCGGGGTCGCGGGTGACATTTCGTATTGCAACCACTGGTGGAAGTGAACCAGTGTTATTCTTGACAGCGGCGACTCGAGACCCTGGTTAGTTTCGAGTAACACAATGAATGCGGTTACTGAACTTGGTCCTCTTTGTAAGGAATCATTTCAAATGCGGTGGTTCCACTACCTGTAATATACGTGCGTGTGTAATTCCCCAAGTTGTATCGAATGCTTATTTTTTGGGAGTACGATGGTATTGGAACAACACCAATTATTTTCACATATCTCGATACCAGCATTCTACCTGTCTCGAGAGATCACCAGTTAATTCACGAGTCTGTGTATATGTATTTTCAACGACTTGCTTACTTGAGCAACCTCCCAGCCAGTTCAACCACTGCTCTTCAACATACTCATTAGAAACATGAGCACGAGAGCAACAGCAAGCTCCGGGACCAAGTACCCTGTGACCGAAGATGAGTTGCAAGTTCTGCAAAACGGCCATCTCAGACCTGGAGACAAAAGTTGGCGTACGTATCCTCAACAAGTGGTCAGTGTTCAAGAAGCTGCAGCCGGATTCGTCAGGTATGTCAAGAACGATAAGTATTGCCACAGCTGGACAAGAGAAGAGTTTGACGGAGCACATGATCGTCTGTTCGACTTCTTCGAAGATGGACGCAAGGGCGTTTCGCGCGATTGGGAGCCTGACATCGTCTTCAAGATATTTAATGATTTGGACATTTGCTTCTTCAACACCGAATTGTGTCGACGTGTTCACCTGAGGTGGAAGGCTTATGCTCGTGAGGGTGACCTTCTCGGTAAAACCGAACCGCCCTCCACAAGTTGCAAGCGCGTTCAGATCACACTCTATTACGAGAATATCTGCAGAGGCGACAGTCCTCCTCTCTTCCAAGTCTTGGGCACGCTTCTCCACGAAATGCTTCATGCATATCTTCTCATCATGACGGCCGGACAGGATTTCGAATACAACGTCAATGGCCAGCCAAGCTCCCATGGACCAACTTTCACCAAGTGCGCGAAAACTTTGGAGAAGATTTACAAAGGGCGAGTCCAGATACATGGGGGCTTAGACTTGGCAGAAGGGCCTTTCCCCGGCCCGAATAATATTGGCGGAGCTTGGCATCCGGGAATCATGTACGGAAGGACTCCTCATTCCAAGCATCATTGCATTCCTGGGATCATGCACACTTGTGGCATGGGGATTCCACCTTTGTATCGATTTTGATGTGAGACTACTACGGTATCAGGCTGCTGAAAGCTCCCCTGGATAGACACGACTGCAAGGATAAGATCGCTGAGATGATATGACGAATTCCATTTCCTGTGGAGATTTTGTGGCATGTGCTGGCAAATCCCCGGGTTTCTGTAACTCCTTTGTCATATTAATTCTAGCAATGTCTTTAATAGCATTTCTTGCGTTTGTATGGCGATTTTGTTTCGTAGATTGCTGTGGACATGTAGAAAGTTGACAGTGTTGACGTACGAATACAGGACTGCAGTCAGCTTAAATCATGTGCTGTCAGCCTCCTTTTCCATAGGCCTCAATTACCTTTGCACAGTGATTCGAAGTTTCAGGAGTGAACAGCTTCGTGAATACTAGGCTTTGGCATTCACATCCCGCCCCACTCGATGCAGAATGCTCTTACAGTTCTGTCCTCGGTAACATCATCTTTTTGACTCTCATTGCCTTTCGCAGGTACTTCACCTCCAAGAAGGAATCCTTTCTTCACGCCGGTACCCAGTCTCCCACCGCCCACGAGCTCACCCAGCTCCCACTCCTCTTCCCACTCCCGGCTTACTGCAAGAAAATGAGAGTGGAAACGTAGCGAGTCACCTGGATAGGCCATATATTGCGCTCCGAACCGCAGGCCAGGGCTGAGGAAATACCCTTGGTCATGGAGATGTCGGAAAAGCGGATAAGAAGATGGCACCTGCGGGAGCAATGGTCGTGAAGACTCAGAGGGTGGCGTGGGTGGAGCAAACAGCGGATACGAAGTTGCAGGCGTGATGCCAAAAGGCTCGGGCTCGGGCGTCGATGTTGATGCTCGTGAAGCAGGGGAACCCAGGCTTCGTGTTGGGAAAGAATTGGCTGGAGATGCAAACAAAAGCTCGTCATCTTCTACATCTTGTTCTGAAGAGCCTGAAGGTGTTCGATTTGTTGACGTTTCTGACTGTGAAGTAATCCCTTTCCGCTTCAGTGCCGCATCCTTTCGCTTGCCTGCTCTGTTCTGAGCTGCTCGAGCAACTTCGCTACCTTGTTTACGGAATGCTAATCTGATAGCAGCTTGCTCGGCGGCATTCATACCACGAAGATGCTCATAGTGATGATGGGCGTCATCGATTACGTACGCAATGCTTCTTTCCACAAGCAGTTTCACTTCCTCTGGCATGAGCTCCAACGGGATACCCAGGAAGACATTTTGCTGGGGTGCTTGAGAAAGCGTCCCGATCAAGACACCTGCAATGTGATGTTCGCGTCGTAGGTAAGTGATCACATCAGCATCATAAAGAAAGTAACGGCCGGCGACTTTAGAAACTGGTATTGGTAAAGATACCTCAGCGGCCATCGCCACGAATTAGGCACAGGGACGGCTTTAAGTTCTGAAATCGATGATTAGCGAGTTTCAAAGCAACAGCATTATATTTTCTGTAAAATTATCCTCATAACTAGCGGTCATAATGAGCATATTTTTATCGTCAACGGTATTCAGAAGATTGACAGATTGATGAGTGTTTGTTTTAATCATTGTCTGCGAGGATTTTCTCAAAAGAATTTCGAGGAAAGAGCTTGCTTACAAGGGCTGCACACTGGTAGCGTCGTAGCGTAAAAAAAGGTCACACATGCTGTTGGCGATGGCGTTGAAAATATAAGGTATCTCAGGATGGTAGTTGATGGTTTCTGTGGGACATGGACAAAATAATGGCATGGCAGGTCAATGCATGGGCTTTGGCGAAGGCCAGCCCCTTAAGTGGCCCCTAACCGCTCACGAACAGATGATGGGAACATTGAATTTCTAGGCTGCATTTGGGAACATATATGCTTCATTTGTGATTATTGAAAAGTCCTAGGCCAGAGTCTTTCAAATTTTGCAGGTCAAATCAATCTCTATACCGTGTTCAAAATGACCATTATTCTTGTCCTTGGAATTATTTTCTTCCTTTCCTTTGCTCTTTTCACTGGTATGTAAAGTATTGATATATGACATCCATTGCTCTTTTTCTCTCATTTTGCTCATTGCATGCTTCAGCATATCTAGTTTTGTCATCCTGTCTCGGCGACAATTTACGCGCGCGGGTCTCCGGAGTCTCCCTCGATGCTCGTGAAGGAGTATATGGAAGACTTTTTGCTCGCACCATGACATCAGGTGCCGCCCAGTCTGGGTGGGAGCAGATCGAAATGGAAGAAATGCTCCAAGATGACTGGCAAGAGTTTGATGAAGTGGAAGACTAAATCCATCATCCCTTATCACCTAAAGTCTACTCCGTACCTCCAAGTTACTGCTTTTCATGCAGCCAACTGTGCAAGAAGAATCTCTCAAGATCAAAATTCCATCTCCTTCCCTGTCAATCCTCCGCTTTCTTTGCTACCTTTCTGCGCCTCCTCGTCTCCTTCTGCAGGTGGCAAGCTAAAAGCTTTGATTGCAAATCGCTTCCGGCTCAGTGTAAAAGCAAGGTCCTCGCCTCCTTCACCACCACCAAAGCTTCCACTCATTCCTCGCTCGGTCTGTACTGGTAGTTTGAGTATCCTCACAAGTCCTTGCGGTTTATCCTCTTTTTGTGTGGTAGCACCAGGGCTTGCTGTTACCGAAACATCATGAGGAAACGGGAGCAAGGTGATGGCTCCATCCGAGAGATGTTCAATCCAACGGGTGAGAGAGGAGTTTCTGGGATGAAGATCCAGCGGAAGACTGATCATGGCAACAAGGCGATTTGGATAAGCGCGGAGCATCGATCGTAAGGAATGAAGGAATCGTAGGATATTGGATGGGTTGGTAGAATGGGGAGGATAAAGTCCTGGTGATAGGAGCGAGGGAATGATGCAACGATGCATGGTGTTTGGTGATGAATTGTTCAATGACTGGAGGAGTGCGGTGAGAATGGGCGTAAAAGGCGAAGTCGATGAGTTGATTGAGAGTTGCACGTAGGTAATGGGATTATCTTGGCCAAAGCTGAGGCGCTTTGTCAGATCAAAAGTGTGGCAGAATGGTGTGGTTATATTTTCCATATTCGATGGATTCGGTGAAAGCGCTCGTTCTGGTGCTGAAATCAAATATCAGCACCGGAGCTTTTTTGCTTTAAATAACGAATATTTATATCGTTAAAGCTATGCATCGACACACCTCTCCGGCTGGCTCCAAACTCGCCAAGACTTTCGTAGCGCCATGCGATTTTCATTTTCTCGGGATCATCCTTTGTTTTCTCCCTCTTCATGTCATTCTCTATCTCAGTTGCGACGATTCCGGGCAGTTCTCTCCCCCATTGCTCTCCTAAGCTCACAGCTAGAATTTTATGCCCTTGAGCGATTCCTTCCGCGGCGAAGTATTTAAGTAGCACACCTCCATAATCCGTTGTTCCGCTTTCTTCTATAAGTATTGAATTCCCGACGGGAAGCCCTGCATGGCCACTAAGAGAATCGAGAGATGCTGTGCCGGTTGAGGTGGTTAATCGGCCATCGACTGGTGAAGAGCGGGTGCCTAGTGAGACTGCTGGGGTGGAGATAGAAGGCGATTGAGATCCATTAGAGTCCAGCGACGGTGTAGAACGACTTACCGCAGCATTTCTCTTTCGGAATGCCATCAATAGATCAGGCTTAGTAGGATAATGGCGGATTACATTTCTGAAAGTAGGGTTTATCAAAGGTCTCTAGGTAGTAGGAGAAGTCCCTGCCGTATGCACGGCCCCGCTGCATGCACACCCACCAAATTCTCAACACCATGGATTCAAATTCAAATAATTCAATAATCATAATAATAATTAATATAAGATTGATTTTAAAATATAACTAAAATTCATATGAATAAGAATAATCGTTGAATTTAATTATTAAAACGTTATGAATATTATCGTTGATATTGAGAACGATCTAAATGAAAAATCGAATTAATTTTATTTAAAGACTGTTTTATATTCAATATTATATTTTGAAATTTTTTAATTAATAAAATTATTTTTTATTATGATATCTTATTTTATTTTATTTCATTTTTATATTATTTTTTAATAATTCGTTATTCTTTAAATTTCTAATTTTATTATTATTTTATTTTATATTATCGTTTTTTTTTCTATTAAATTTTTTCACGAATATATTTATATTCAATTTTTTTTTTATTTTTTTTTTATTTAATAATTATTTTTTCAAATTTTTTAATCTTTTTTTATTATTTTTTATATTCCTTTTTTTTCTTTTTTTATTATTGTTATTCATGAACGAATTATATTTTAATAGAATTCCAGAATATTGTTCCTTTATATTATATAGGTATTTCGATAATTTTACGATTTTTTATGCGTTTTTATTTTAATTTTATTATCGTTTTAAGATTTTGTGTTATGATCTCAGGTATCCTTGGGGTCAAGTCTACTTGGGATCAAGGTGGCTTCTGAAATGAGTCGGTAAAGGACTGAATTAGCAAAGAATAATGATTGATTTGATAATTCAAAATTCTATTAAAGACATTATCAAAGACTAATTTAAAGAATGACTTTGAATACGATAAGATCATGATGGTTCCGTAGCATTCTTATATATTTGAATTGCTCACTAGCGTTGCCGTGATCCTCACGTTCAGCCTAGTGAGCCTCACCGCGAGACGGGTGATGCTCACTCAGGGTTGCGTGAGCAGTCCCCCCTGGGTACAATACTGGTTGGTTACTCCCCGGCGGGGTGTACCCGCATGACCATGGGATCGTAACATTTTGATTTTCATATTTGATGATATTATATTCTTTTTTCATTTTAATAAATCTAATTTCAAATTAATTCATTTTTTTTATAAAAATAGAATCCGAAAATTCCAAATTTTATTTAAAATATTATTAATGAATATTTATAAATTACATAAAGAATTCTGAATTTAATAAATTATTGAAATATTATTATTAAATTAATATTTTATTAAATTAATATTTTATTAAATTAACGTATTCCACAAGCGAGCGGAACATACAAGCGAGTGGAACACGAACACCAAAAAAGTTACCACTTCAATCAAAAAACCATCAATTATTCAATACCATTATCAAAAATTTTATCTATATTATTTATATCTGATTCAGAATCTTCTTTTTTATCATTTTCATATATTCTGATATTGTATCCGGTCTTTCCGCAATTTCTATAATATTTTTGGCGAATAATATTATTTTCTATTCCACCATTTTCATCAGCATTCAAACGCCTAGATTTCGTATTACCAGCTTTTGCGATATCTAATTTTTGGATTTTTTCTTTATTTAAAATTCTATTTATTTATAAACGTTTTTTTTTATATATTTTACGTTTTATATGAATTATATTTATTATTTCAAATTCTTCAATTCGTATTTTCATAATTTCAAATTGATGCGCCATTATTTATATATTTTTAATAAAAATTTCCAATATTTCAATAAATTCAATTGGCGAATTTTTTTAAAAATTAATAAATTTTTTAAAAATTAATATAAATTAAAATTCAAATTTTTTAATATTTTTTAATATTTTAAATTTTCAAAATATTTTCTGAAAAAATAATTCTGATAAAATTTTTAATTGAATATTCAATTTATTTAAAATTATTTATGAATTAAAAAAAATAAATTCAGTATTTTTAAAATTTTTTAAAATTTGATTTTTTATAATTGATATTTTAAATATATCAATAAAAATTAATAAAAATTTGATTTTTATAATATAATTAATCTGATTATATATCAAAATTTCGATCTGATACGAATACTTTTTTTTTTTAAAAATAAAAAATAATCCATAGTTATTTAATAATTATAAAAAATATAATAAATATAATGATATATAAAAAATTATTATTTTATTTTTTTTATAAAAATTTTCAAATTTTATAAAATTATGATTCTCATATTTATTTAAAATCAATAAATGATATATATTCATAATTTCTTTTTTTATATATATATTAAAATATTTAATTTATTCAATATTGAATTTATTTATTATTCAATCATTTTTAGAAATTATAATTCGTCATTAAAATAATAATCAATTCTCATTATATTAAGAATTTTAATAGATTTTATTTTAAAAAATAATAAAAGACGGAATTATTCAGTCTATTTTATTGATATTTAAAATCATTAAAATTCATTCACGATTATTTGATTAAGTTTATTTTGATTTATGATATTTTTTTAAATTAATAATAATTTTTAAAATATTTGAAATAATTTTTATTATAAAATTATTTTCATCAAAATTTTAGATATTTTCATTTAATATATCGTATTTTATTTTGATATTATTTATTAATCGGAATTAATCTTTAATTATATCAAAATTTTTATATAAATATTTTTGATAATCAAATTTTTGATTAAATTTCATTTTAAATTCAGTCTTTCGTTTGACAAAATTTGCAGATCAATTTTTTTCAATTTTCTTTTCATCTCGTGAAATAAATAATAAATCTGCGATATTTCGAATTCGGACGTAAATAAAAAAAAATCCTCGTATATTAAGGTCAAATATATGATATATAATCGTATCCTTTTTTATTTTTATAAATTTTAAAGAATTGGGTTATATATTGATTCTAGACTAAATGTCATGATTTTTTCGATATATGATCGTACGAAAAACGTCAAAAATTATAAACGCGTCTTTTTTCGTATCAAATTGACCTTTTTAAATAATCTGAATTATAAATTGTATTCGAGTTTTTTTGTGAATTGAATGCACGTTGTTATATTCAGATATTATGTGTTGAAATAAGTGGGGTAAATTTTTGGTGTTCGTGTTCCACTCGCTTGTATGTTCCGCTCGATTGTGGAATACGTTAATAAAATTTCGTATTATTTAATTCAAAAATAGAATATTATGATCTATAAATATATTAATTTATTTGATTAATATTTTTTTCTAATATTATGAAAATTTGATATAAATTTTAAATTGAATTTATTGAAAATCTTTTATAACATTTTTATAATATCATAATAATAACGTATCTGCATAGCGAGCGGAATAACATAGCGAGCGGAACACCGTTCCGTATTTATACGAATTTTTTTTTTTGACGTGACTTTTTTCTACATATAGAAATGGAAATATCTTCTAAAAAGAACAGAATGATTATAATTCTCGAAATTTTAAAAAAAGATCAAAAATTTAACGTATAAAAGATTATTCAAATTTATAAGATTTCTTATACGATATTAATTATTTGACACGACGGCTGATAATCACGATATGATATCTCAATCAATTCAATAAATCTCACTAAAATAAAAAAAAATGATTTTGAATCATATTATAAATTTAATCAATCGCGATTTTTCATTTAAATAAGATAATATATAAAATATGATTAATTATTTGCGCGAAATTCGAAATATATTACACGTCAAATTTCAATAAATTATAAATTTCGTATAACGTACAACACAATTGAGTTGGCCACCCAATTGGATTGGCCACTTTTCCGCACTCTCATACGAAGAATTTAAATAACTCAATCACAATAATATAAATTTTTTTACATTATTCAGAATTCTCTTTTTCAGATGTATCTTTAATTATAGTACAGGTGCGCGTATTATGCCCAGATTTGTTGTAATTATTATATTACCGTTTATCTATTTTTGATATTCTCGTACGACTATCATTTTCATTTATTTCTTATTATATTATCTATTTAGACCCTTTCTGAATCTATAAATTCTGTCCATTTTATATAGAAAGAGATCCTTCTTCTAATAAATGGGTTTTTTTAATTCTCCAACATCAGTTAAATTTTTGATTTATTATACGAAATATTTGATTCTTTTCTTTCAAAATGGCAAATTGATGTATTATTATAATTATATTATGTGAAAATTGGTCGATAATAGATAAAAATTCAGATAAAAAATTATTCTGATATCGTACGATTCGGTTTCTAATATATTCATTTTGAGATTATATTTCAATGGGATTATGTGGTGTTTTTGATTCCTAAAGAAAGGGGGGTCCAGATGAATTTCCAGGGGGTATAGGTATATATAATTTTATATCCAATTATGAAATTATATATTCTGGGTCGTATGATATAAATCCTATTCTTTAAAAATCTCCTTAAATATTTGATTCTGTCATAATAATTTGAAAAATTTTATAAAATATTAAAAAGAAATCCTTTTTTAAAATATAAATGATATACGTTCGTATAAAATCATCAATTATTTGATTATATACGCGTTTTAATGCACGAAAATAGCCTATATTAAATGGCTATAATTTATATGATGAATAAAAAAATATACAAAAAATGATAATATTATTCTTTTGACAGAATAATTCAAAATCAATTGAATGATAATTTTCATATTCATTAAGAATAAAAAAATGATATATATCTATTATACGATTTATAATATATCAATTAAAATATTGAATTTAATTTAGATTTTATTCATTTATTATTCAATCATTATTTAATATAATAATCATTCAATTATATGATAATGGATTATTTTAATATCAAAATGAAAAATGATTTTTATTCGTAATAATAATATATAATGGAATAATATAATCCAATATATCCATATTTTGAATTATTATCATCTATTTTCAATTATTCTATTGAATCGTATAAGATTTTTCATATTTTTCAATATTAATAATAACCATTTCTAATGAAATTTGATCCATCAAAAACCCTATTTCGTCAAAATTATAAATATCTTCCTTTTAAATGCCAAATTGGTCAATTATATATCATACGAGATTAAACCATTCACGAAATTTATCAGAATTTTTATATTAGATTTTTTGATAATCAATTTTACGATTAAAATATATATATAATTCAGATTATTATTATACAAAATTAGAAATCCAATTTTTATTTATATATAACGCATTATAATCGTATAATAATCGATTCATCATATTTTCAATACCATTATATCAGAAAGAAAATGATCATAAATCTAAATCAAATATATATTATACGAATATCTATTCTTTTAATTCAGTGAATTTTTGATAAAAATATTGAATATCGCGTTATGAAAATTTTCCGTATTTTCGATTTTAAAATATCGTACGAGAAATTTTATAAATAATTATTATACGACGAATACTTAATTTAGAATTCTTTTGAAACGTCTGAAATATAAGAACAAGGTCACTTTCTTTCCAGACTTGAACTATAATAGAATGTGGGAAAAAAATGGATTTAAATTGAGTTATACGAAAATGCGGAAAAGTGGCCAATCCAATTGGGTGGCCAACTCAATTGTGTTGTACGTTAATAATAATCATCATTTAAAATATAATTCTGATAAAAAATTAATTATCAGAAAATATTAATCAAAAATTCTATAATTATATAAAACTGATTTGATTTTATATATAATATAATCAATAAATACAAAATTATTAATATCAATATTTATAATTTCGATAAAATTGATTTTTTAATAAAAATATTATCACATATAAAAATTATTATTATTTTAGATCGTAAAAAAAGATTTTATATGAAATAATCTAATAATCGAAAATAGATTTTAATAATTCAGAATATTTATATAAATAATTAAACGTTATTTTTATATATCATTATAAAAGACAAATATCATTTCTTTTTTTAATATATAAATGGCGAATTTTTTATTATCTGACGAATTCATTCAAATATAAATAATTAAATAATAAATAAAATTAATCTAAATTGATTATAATATTTTAAAAAATTTATAAAATTTCATATAATCAAAAAATATCAATTTTTAATTTTTAATAAATATAATAATCATTATTTTTTTGAATTCAATAATTATTATTAAAAAATGGATATTATTATTTTTTATATATTTTCATATTCATCATATATTCTTCAATTTTTTAATATAAAATATTTTGATTTTTTAAAAATTTCATATAATAAAAAAATTAAATATTTAATGCGATTTCAATTTATATATATTATAAAGGACGATTTCTTTTCTGTTTTTAAAAATATATTTTTTATTTTAATAGATGAAAGAAATATATAAATAGAATTTCAAATAATTGATCTTATTTTATATAATTTAAAATAAATAATTAATCAATTAAATTTTAAATTTAAAATATTTATATCGTCAAATTCTTATTCGATAAATATCATATTTATAAATCCAAATATATTTAGAATTATAAAAAATATAATACGAAATTTTATAAATTTGAAATCTAAAATCGTAAAATATCAAAATAATTTTTTAATCCAATTATACGATTTAATTAATATATAAATTAATATTATTAAAAATGAAAAATAAAAATCTTCATACGATAAATAAAATATTGAATAAATATCAAAAAATCAAAAAAATTCGATTATATATTGGCGGATTATTTAATATTTTAAAAATAAATATATTATAATCATAAAAAAATGTTATTGAAATTAAAAAAAATGATATATATGAAAAGAATGGTTATATAAATAATAAAAATCCGCGCATATGATATTATAATAACTGCAAATAATCTGAATATTATGCGCGAATATATCAGATAGATTCTTTAATCTCTGAAAAAAAGAATAGCGATTAATTTTCATAATTATAATATAATATTATTATATTGATAAAAAAAAAGTTCGTACGAGTACGGAACGGTGTTCCGCTCGCTATATTGTTCCGCTCGCTATGCAGATACGTTATTGAATAATTAATTTCATATAATTTAATTAATTGATTATAATTAGAATATTTTTGCGTATCTGTTATTATAATTGCTTCTTCAATTGAATTCATATTAATGGTATAATTCGCATATAAAATGTGGAGTTGAACGAATTTCGAAGTGTGCACACAGCAGGGCCGTGCATTCGGCAGGGACTTCTCCTACCACTCTATTTAAACTATTTTGCAAAGCCGCGCGCACGGTCCCACCACCGTTCACCCTTATCTTTCTACTGAATACCTTACCAAGAATTTCATTTTTTGCTTCTCTTACCATCTTTAATTTAGTCTTCCTGTTCTATGGAAATGACCTTTGATCTTGAAGTTCTTATTCCCACAGCCCAAAGAGCCCGAAAATGCAAGAGGACAATGCTCGATGTACTCGGAGTTCTAATTTCTTCAGCCACAGTCATCCACTTTACCCGAATATACATTGCCGCCGCCAGGCATTTTCTGAGAGTCGAAAACATCAATTTGACTTAGTAAGAAATTGTTCCATCCCTTGTGGTGGCTTTAGCTGGGCTGTTAATTGGATCAAATACCTTTAAAAGACTCATAGGCGCAACCGGGCACTCCTCAAAAGATTCGTGCGTATTGCCTTGTCTAGAAATGGAGAAGATTGAATAGAAAACATGGCGTCCGCACGAGCTGTTGAGGTAGCAACGACCAGTGCTAGGCAAAATGCAGTCGAGAACACATCTTGCTTAAAACCGCTGAAGCAACTCACAATGGGCAAGATTGCTAGGGGAACCCATGCCTACGTGGATGTCACCTGTCAGTAAATAGAAATGTTTTGGACACAATCATGAATCTAGATTATGTTTCCTCGAGGGAGGATGTGTGTTTAAATTCGCTTGAAAAAGTTTCATTTCTCTTTAAGAAGTGCCTTCTCACCGGTCTCCCAAGTGAAGGCTGCTGTTGCGTAAGGATCCTGTATAAGACTCTTAAAAAGTACCTCAATCCTTAAGCCTTTGTGTTTAACGAGACTCAAAAATTTGCATTTCAAGTAATGTCGGAACTCATTCTCTGAAATGTCTGTCGTAATCTCTTTAAAAACTTTCCGCGGAGGCTTTGCATTAATAAAAGACGATAGCTGGTCCGCATTGGTAAACAGAAGAACGAACGCTTTCTTTCTCAACTCTACCTTATTGACGGTATTTTCCCAAAGAGTCATTGCTTCTTGCATGCGACCAACGGATTCGTCTTCTTCCAGCACTTTATCGTAACAACAACTATCCACTGTGAAGAAGACCAGGTCTACCACTGTGTAGTGTCTCCATTTCGTACGCTCAGATCGCGCTCCGCCCACATCGAAGACGCTCCAGCTGCTTTGATGGTTTGGAGGTGATCTCCACAATGTTGCCTGCTTGATTCCAGTGGTCTTGACATTGGATATGAGCACATCTTGGATACTCGGGAGATAATCCCTAGCTACAATGCGGTCAAGGTGATCAAAGAAATACGAAACAGAGAAGGAGAGTCTATGTTCTTTTCGACGGCGCACAAAAACCTCGCGGACGCCTTCATCAGCCCAAAGAGTTCTGAGTGCAACACCAACTTCTTCGGGCAGAGATTTCCATCCGGTCGTAACTCTACATTGCCTAATGATGCTTCGGCAATGAGCAGTATATAAAATGCCAAAGGGGTAAAATTCAAGATCCTTCATGGCTTCCAATATAGACCTCATCCCCTGGACAATATTGGAAAACACAGTTTCTCTAAACGATTCACGGGTTTCACATGACCAGTCCCCATTGTATAGTAAAGCCCATATTTTTGCTAATGTCGACTTCCCGCTTCCAGATATTCCCAGAACAAGGACCTTGACTGCTGCCAGCTGGGTCGGATTCTGGGACACAGCGTTGGTAATGCCATTCTCTTCCTTTGGACTTGCACCTGCATTACGATGGCGAATGAGTGAGGATGACGGTCGAACTAAATTCCGAAACTGTTGTAGACGAGGATTGCTCAATCTTCCAGATTTACTTCGCTCAACAAACCTCGGAATCTGGCCAGCGCTCGCTGCTGGAGCTAAAAGATTTCTTGCCGTGCCTGTTTCCTGCGGTAAATTTTGGCCCAAACGCTCTATTCCGTCTACCCTCGAGGTAGTCGTCGACGGCTCAGCATTTGCACCATCACCATCACTGACTTGTGTGTTTTGCCAACTGGCTCTTCGGCGAATCAAATCTCGAAAATTTCTTTTGAAGGCAGTGTGATAGGTTCGGGTGCCTAAGAGCTCGAGATCAAAATCAAACTCCACACTGAGGGCAGCTGTATCTTGTGAGAAGATACTTGAAGTCTTCAATTGGGAGCTGGTGTCTTCAAGAACGTAAAGTGACTCTGTAGATTCATGGGCGAGCCTGAGAACTTTTATGCTATCCTCTTCTTCCAAAACGGTAAGTTGCTCAGCCGAAGTCTTGCTACAATCAAGTCAGACTTGTCCATCAAACATACAAAGCTGGGCTGCTCGCTTACAACTGCGTGATATGTAGCAAAAGATTCAAAGCATTGATAAATCGATCCAACATGTCCAGATACTCTTTGACCTCGGCCTCGCGCCAAAGAAGAGAAAACTTGCCTCTTGAGCTAAGCTCTCCATTTTCTTGTCTATCCAATTCATTTAGATGTTCATCTAATAACGCAGTGAGCCTTCCGCATCCATCCAAGGCAGTCGAAAGCCCTGTCATCCATCCTGAGCCAGATGAGGCAAGACTTGCAACGATGGATGGATTTAAATTCGCAAGCTGATTGAGTGCGGCCTGAATAGTACACAGCTGTCCGATTAAAAGGGATACTGTGATGTCCGCTTGTTTGTATTTAGTCTTGAGTACGCTTAGCCGGTTGACACTTTGAAGGACAGCATCAGCAATATTGACGATGGATCCAATGAGGCCAATGGCGGAGGCTGGATCCATAGCAACAATAGGACGGATACGACATAATGACAGTAATAAATAAGAGAAACAGTCGTGACGGTCCTAAAGAGTTCGCGATTCTAGGCAGCAAGGCAGACAACCGACGCCACACGTTCCTATCTGAGTATGGCCATCCAAGCTGCCGGCGGATACATGATGTCAGGGAACTGGCCTCGCAATTTCAAGCAGGAGGTGCCTCATTTTTGCTTTTGCGTTGGACGGGACGGGACGCGACATTTGGCAAGGGAGTTGGAGCTAGTGAAATTGACCGCACGGGGCACAAGGAGACCCTCAACGGAATCGAGTCATAGACATCGTAGGAAAAAATTCACAAGAAAGTAACGTGCTAATCTGTCTCGCTGAATATTCATTGGCGAGATCCTCAGCAGAAACGAGCTCCGGAAATGACAGAAATATTTCATCGCATTCGTCCCAGGCTTCTCATTCATCGGAATTTCCTGCGGGTGTTCCAGACGAGTATGCGCCCAATTATACGGTTCAGCATAACCTTTGATGACACTATCCTCATCTTGAACTTGTTTAATGGATCAAATGGTTCATTCCATATGCAGGCTAATCAGGAACGTCCAATTATCATATCTACGAGCTCAAGTTTACCTCAGAGTACGTATTTGTGCATAATTACATAGCTGGCCAGTGTACGGAGTAGGTTGGTGTCTTAAGCATAAAAGTTTATCTTATGCAGTCAATTGTGCAGAACTCAATCCCACGCATCCATCAAGATAATGTCTCATTATACATGGCATCATCCAGGCTTATGCAATTCACCTCTAACTCATTACTGCTTGTCACTCCTGCGCTCGGTGGGGTTTCGTGTGCAGGTGTTGTTCTCTCTCCTCGTATGTTCTGTTGCTCACCTGTAATTCTGAACTGCGGCGCCTACTGCAGCTCTGGCGGCGTTGATCTCGTGCAGTAGCTCGTTGCTGCCTAAATTATTGGGAATGAAGCTGTCTTCGTCATCAGAAATATAAATCCAACGGGGTAAGAATGTACCAATACCCGCTGGAATTGAACCCTTTGAGCTGAAGACAGTCCTTCCCTCGGAGACGCCGCGGATTTGGCGGAGCAACAACGAGAGGTCGAGCGATCCTTTTCGCAATCTAGGATACTTTCTATCTCCGGAAATCATGGACAGGCACAGAGTCCAACATAGTAGTACAGTATAAAAACCCTGGACTTCAACGGAGAAGCTCCACCCTCAGTTTTGTTTCGTTTTGTTTTTTTATCACAGACGAGGGCTGGAGCTCCGGAGTTAATTTTTCTTCTCTGATATTTCGGCTGCAAACAGAATATGCTACAAAATGCACCTCAAATTAATGTGAAATCAAGATCAGATACTTTTATCATAAGTTCGTTATAGGTGACGCAAAAAGGTTATGCAGCTTCAGTGTTTGCCATTATATCTGCCCTGATTAACCCCGTTTCGATATCCCTTCGTTCTCCAGATTTTTCGCCCGCTAACTTCGACCAAGTCCGCCCGATTTCATCTACAAATTCATGACTCCTAGGTTGAATTTCCATCCTAATGATAGGCTCGGCCCGATATTCCTCTTTCACAGCAAATCGCTCCTGACAAGGTTCGCTTTCTTGGGCTGAACTTTTCGATAAGGGCTTGCTTAAGAGATTTGGGAAGCTGTGTGAAGAAAATTTACTTTTGAGGAAAGACTTGAGATGAGTAAGCACGCGTGATTTCCGTGTGAGGGGCCAGTATATTGGTAAATTGGCGCAAATGATGGATGCGCAAGCTTCAATACCGGACCACATGATGGTTGCAACATAAATCCCGGCTAAAGCGAATGTCAGCAAAGCCAATATGAAGTGCTTTTGAAGGTAACATACGACCAAGAGCGCCCTCATAATCAGTGGATGGATTGGCTTGAATGTACTTCACGGCATAGACCAAGCGGACAGTTGATGCAACAATACAGCTGCTTTACATCAGTTTTTGTTTCATTGCAGAACGTAACGGACATACTCACAACAAGCCCATTCCAAAAATACCTATGAGACCGATTTTTTGGATCCTTTCCAAATGCATCTTTCTTATGAAAGCAATAGGAATACACAGAATACAAATATCAAGTGCGATGTCGGTGGCGCTGCACATCACGTACATGAGGCTGTAATCTGTAAGAGGTCCAGGACAGTAGGTCCAATTGCACTCGATTGGATAGACTTGGAAAAGTGTAGCAAAGAAGAATGAAACCAGCCATGCGATAACAATACCGAGGAAGACAAAGACGACAATCGGGTACCGTCCAAGTTGAGTAAATATTCGGCCGTAAAAACAGAGAACACTGAATTTGACAAACGCAACAGCAAAGATATACCAGAATTGTTGAACGAATAAAATCTGTAAAAGATGAACGTCATTGACAAGAAGTGCTTTGTATATCCGTAATGAATCTATTTACCTTTAAAAATTCCGTAGTCTTCTCATCAGTTAGCTGGGCGAACGGTAGTCCAAAGCCACCGACAGGAACACCGACAATGTTGCTTGTTGCCAGTCCTGCGGCTATCAGCTATCAGAAGAGTCAGTGCGCAGCAACTTTAAGTACTCCTCAGCGTGCTTCACCCATGATATGATGATCAAGAAGTCATCCGCTTCAAAACCTTTGCGTTGAGCCTTACGTACGTAGAGCCTCAACACTACCGCCAAGAACGCTAAACCAATGAACACTGAATTCGTAATGATCATACTTAGCTCTTGTGAGTCAAGCGCCATGCCTGCAATCTTGCTTGGACAAAGAAGAAAACGATCTAGTGGTCAACGATGAAAGAATACGAGAGAAGTGGTAAAGTCGTCGCATTTCTCTCATACTACATGGCCGGGATTCGACGGAGTAGCAGAATGCAAAAACAATAGGATAGCCGTTTTAGAGCCGCATCCTTGGAGGCTGCTGTCATCACGCCATTCTAGCGAGCAGGTAGGCTGCAGGAGCTTGCATACGTTTTTCGTGGGGGTAGCATGATAAAAACAGCTCAGAACAGGCAACATCCGTCATGTAAAACGTTTGCTTCATGTACAGCACACTAGGATTGACATGGACCTCAGATCTGAAGATGAAATGTTGCTCTGTTTCAACCAGCCAAGAGGGTTGGTTGTTCAGGGCAGGGAATTTCGCAGACAGCATAGCGGAATCCTGATTCAGCCGCAGGCGGATGGCTGTACTTACAGGATCGTGGGGTATGACACGGCCTGCTTGTGAGATCTGATAGCCATGAAACGTTTGACGTTCCTTGTCGGTCTTTTCTGTTCTTTTCTTTTTCTCTCTCTCCACTCCCCCTCAAAAAATGGGGACGCCCGAGGCGCTGCAGACGCTCGGCACGCGCAGTTCAGTTGGCTGCCTAACAGCCAAGGACGCCGATACTGCATGGACATCCTGAACGGGCCCCAAGTTGGTTGATGAACTGACAATGGCACCGATGTTGGCTCCGATGCTGTGCAGGAATTTTTTGAAGTGGCGCAGGTTGAGGCCAGACCCAATAAGGACACGTAGTCTGCGCGACAATTCTATCGAGGACCGCCGCATTACGAATACAGCCGAAGATCAGACGTCAGCTCCGACAATCTCGGCAGGTCCGACTTTGCGAAGCGACAAAAGACCGTCGTGGTAACCTATCAGACCTTGCGCCTGGTGCCTGATCTTGCGAGGCTCTTAAATTCCGCCCAACACACTCATTTTGGCCAATTTGAAAACTTTCACCCTCATCCTGTGCCTCTTTGTACATGAATCAAGCACAAGTTAGTCGTCGACTTCAGAGATCAAACAATCTATTTTCAGTAAATCGACGGCAACCGTTGGTTTGAAGTTGGCTGTGTCGCAAAACCCAGAACACGACATTTCTTTTTTCAGGGGCTGATAGATCTACGGTAATTCCCGATCTTCCACACGAATTATGTAACCTAGCGGAATTGCTTTTCGTTCCGTTCGACCTTCTCAACTACGTCCAAGCGCTCTTTGCTTTCCAATTTAATCTACTCGAGGCCTCGCAAACACTGCATGGAGAATTGCATTGGAGAAGACCAGCAGTCCAGTAGCATAGACTACGAAGATACATTAGTGAAGCGAAGAAAATTCAATGGTGCTCGCCAATCTACCATGGCTACAAATGTCTTCGCTTAAATGTAGGTAATTAACAATCCTGGTGTTGGTGAGGCTGGTGAGCTTTTCGCCCCTGTCATGCTGTATGCTTGGTTACGTCAAGCTCGCAGATCTATTTACTCGGTTAACAACGGTCCTACAAATTGAAAGAGTATTGAAACACAATTCTCCTACATCCTTCTCGCATGAACGCAGGAGTTTGGCTATAAACAGTGCGCACGATTCCAACTGATCTCCATAATGTTGACACTGCGTGTCTGCGCAGCTGCAACCCTGCTGTTTGTGTCATTCATCCAATATGTGCAGGCAGTCCAGTCACAGGCTCGCAGAGCGTCCAGAGGACTTGGCCGTGCCAGTGTCGTCAAACCAAAGGTTTTTATCATAAGCATGTTCGAGCCTGAAGGAGACGTATGGTATGGAATACCAGAATTTGACCTCTTGGCTAAGAACATTACTGTTCCCGGGTTCTCCACGCTGTATCCAGACGCACACTGCACAGCCAATGGAGAAGTATGCCAATTGGTAACAGGAGAGGCCGGTATGCCGATCTCTTGTCATGTTTTAAACTCCAGACCGCTGATGAATGGAAACGACATGGTTTGCTGATCCTTGCGTCCACAGAAATCAATGCGGCAACCACGATCGCTTCCCTAGTGCAAGCCAAGAGCTTCGACCTAACATCGACCTACTTCCTTATCGCTGGAATCGCTGGTGTCAACCCTGAGCTCGCGACCTTAGGCTCAGCAACTTTCGCCCGTTATGCCGTTCAAGTAGCCCTGCAATACGAGTTCGATGCACGAGAGATACCTTCCAATTGGACCACTGGATATCTTGGACAAGGCGCTTATGCACCTGGCCAGTATCCAACCTTCATATATGGGACGGAAGTCTTAGAAGTCAATGCTGCTTTACGCAAGCTTGCAGTTGGATTCGCAAGAACAGCCACTCTGAATGATTCATCGGATGCGGCAGCATATCGCGCTCATTACACTTCCCCAGCGTACGCTGCTGGCGCAAGCCCTCCTGGCGTGGTTGAATGTGACGTCGCCACATCTGATGTATACTTTAGCGGAGCCTTACTTGGGGAATCATTTGGTAATTTTACCAAGCTAATGACTAATGGATCCGGAGTATATTGCACCACGGCGCAGGAGGACAATGCGACGCTCGAGGCTCTTCTTCGAGGTGCAACCCTGGGCCTTGTCGATTATTCTCGCATCATTGTTATGCGCACTGCGTCTGACTTTGACCGACCCTATCCTGGATCATCACCACAATACAACCTATTCTACGCGGCCGACTATGGATATGAACCAGCGCTCCAAAATGTCTATCTTGCGGGCGTAAAGGTTGTCCAGGGGATCATCAACGGTTGGGAAAATACTTTTAGGCACGGTGTCAATGCAACAAACTACATTGGTGACATTTTTGGTACGCTAGGAGGGACGCCTGATTTCGGGCAGGGCGCTTTGTTGAGTGAGGAAGAGGCACTGGACAAGAGAGGTTTAGGAAATAAGAAGCGAACGATACGCGTGAGAAGAAAAGGTAGGAAAGTCTTACCTTTGAGTCTATAAAGAGGAGGCGATGTCAGTTTACAGACGTAGCATAATCGACAAAAGCATTTACGCATCAACCTTAATCCTTTAGCTCACGTACGCCTTATGGCGAGACCCTCAACAATAATGGACGGGAAATTCTTTGGGGATCTTTCTCAATGAATTGTTCACGGTTTTCAATTGCTTGAAACGACACGAGATCTTCCCCACCAGGCATGCAGTGTGCGGCGACTTTCAGCTCTTGCGGTCGCGGGTGACATTTCCTAACCGCTGGCAGTGGCGTCATTCCATATTACTAAGCCGGTCCGAGTAGAAAATCGTCTCCCACTTCGTAGATGTTCTCAGCTCATGACTCCATCCATAGCCTTCTCTCTCGTAAATTCATCTTGAACGGGTACTCATCATCTATGAGTCGGTCGGCTGACCATCCTATTCATATTATTGAGTTGCGCATTGAGGTTTTAGCCGAGACTGAAGACCGAGGAATTTCCACCTGTTGTTGTCCTGGCCCTTGTCTTGTTTCGATTTAATGTCAATTGGCCCACACCCGTGAAACAAAGTAACGACACCGCGCCCTTGGATGTCACCCCGCAGAACCTATCTATATCGAGAAGGGCAGGCTGGTAGCCCAATAAGCTCTCGACGGAGGGAAGCGATTGGCGCAAGATTTCCCTAAGCATGCAAGTTCCTCGACTATGATCCTGGCCGTGGCGTTTCATTTAGACGTATTAATTGATTTAGTCGCCCGTCTAAACATAGTGCTAATCCTTGTGTTTATACTGTGCGTTGCACATCTCACGCAGTTCAGCAGTGGAAAAATATGCGAAATCAAAGTGATTCGAGTTTAATATACTTTAATGCTTGGCAAAGAATGTTGTATATAACGGTGGTTATGGTACCAGATGTTCCTTCTTCTCGCCACGCAATAGCTCGTCAAAATTCATCGCTCGTTTCTCAACATTTCATTCCATTCGTTCACAATGGTGACTGCGGCTGGCCTACTCCTTTTGGCTTCGGCCTTGACTGCCTCGGCGCACTACACCTTCCCATATCTTATCGCAAACGACAACACTACCGGCGAGTATCAGTATGTCCGCATGACAGCAAACCACTACAGCAACGACCCTGTAACGAACGTAAGCGACGAGGCTTTGCGATGCTATGAAATCGACCCTCTACCGACTACCTCCACGGCTACTGTGCAAGCTGGCTCCACTGTTGGCTTCAAGCTCGACACAATCATTGGCCACCCGGGTCCTCTACTTGCCTACATGGCGCAAGCACCCTCTGGTACTACTGCTGCGTCTTTGAATGCCTCCGGCGAGGACTGGTTTAAAATCTACGAGCAGCAGCCAACAGTCAATGCCTCGGGTTTGCAGTGGCAGTCCACCGGCATGGACCAGTTTGAGTTTACCCTCCCTTCAACTCTTCCTAACGGCGACTATCTCCTTCGCATCGAGCATATCGCTCTCCATGGCGCCGAGACCGTTGGCGGTGCCCAGTTCTACCTTGCCTGCGGCCAGCTTACCGTCACAAATGGTGGCAATGGCTCTCCATCTCCCAAGGTCGCGATCCCCGGCGTCTACAGTGCCACCGACCCGGGCATCCTGATTAACTTGTATTATCCTATACCAACCAATTACACTATGCCGGGACCCGCTGTCTGGGGTGATTCAAAGACAGTGTCCTCAAGTGACACCGAGAAGAGGGCTGTCGTCATGCAGTGGTAGCAGAGTCGAAGACCAAGCGGATGCATTGTATTTGATTCCGTCTGTATTTGACCATAGGTCATGCCGAGCTTTGCAAGGCAGTAATGCCAAGCACTTTAACACTTCATGTACATACTTGGTTCAGCGTTCAGTTTGGTCTGGCATCGTGCTGAAAGTAAAGTTAACCCTGTATAGCAGCCTGGGGATGAGTGGCTGTGATATGTAATTGCCAACAAAACCAAGTGAGCTCTCGATCGCTGAGTTCAGTTGAATCGATATTATCGTGAACGTAGTCATTGATTCCATTGAAGGTCTGCATTGACTATTAGACCTTCAGCTGATGTATCGTGCTCTAAGGGTATCAACGGTAAAGTATGAGGGAGTGTCCAATCCTTTCCCCTGTGGAGCAAGGATTGTATCATCCTAAATTCGAGCAAGTCCGTCCTGAAAGGCAAAATTGTTTGTTCAGCTTCCGGTACCAACCCGATACGTCCAGCTTTTCATCCACCCTTCATCAATCAGCTGCCGATTAGGAATCGATTTCAGCCCCAAGGGTGCGATACCCTCTTTTTCTGTGAGATGGTTGAAAAAGTCATCCCTGTTAGAAAATTGCTTCTCGCAGTTGGTCACATGACAGTAGAACTGGACACCAGTGGCAAAGCGCTCCCATCTTGAAGGCTCGCTTTTGATTCGGTGCCGCCTTCGCCAGACCAGGTGCTTCGCGCATTCTTGGAGCTGCTCCTTGTTGTCATCTTTACCCATCCATATGGAAAAGTTGTCTCTAATGTCACCAAAGGTATCCTGCCCAGCGTTGGGACTCCGTTTTGGCCTGCAGTCGTCCAAAGGCAAGGTAAGAGGCTTTTTGAGGTTATTGAACCGATAATACTGAAACCCATTTCCTTCTTCAGATAGCTTCTTAGCCGAAAGATGATCTGTTTCCGGATTCCCTTCTCGCTCAACGCTCTGGCGAAAGTATTTAGCAGCGGGCAAATACTTCTCTACTTTGCTGGGGGGGGTTGGACCTCTTGATGTACCAACACTCACGACGGTTCCCAATGATTGTTTGCCATGAAGGTGTTGGATTTCCAAGATCCCTCGACGAGTGGGGTTACTAACGAGCAAGCCCCCGTCACCGAAATCTCCAAAGTTGTTTTTATATCGAGGATGACGATTTAGTCGTACTTTTTTGAAATGGAGTATTGCTGCTGTCGCAGCGCAAGCTACCTCAGAAACCTCAATTACATCTGCTTCCCCAAAGTTACTAATTTCATTAGGGTCCGTTCGTTCCTTCCCATGCGTCCCATAATGTGACGACGAAGTAGTGGCGCGACGAATTCTCCGAGGCAATCCGGGCTCTTGTTCTCCGGTGCTTAAACGCTTTTGCAGTCGATAGGATCGTAAGATGTGTGGCGCTGCGGCTGTGTCGGGGTTACGGACAGTCATTACAAATCTTTTGTTTCAAGAGTAAGTAGTGAACTGATGACCACTGAGCACATGATCGTGGCACGACCACTTACACTTTGCACAGCCCTAGTCCGGTTGGGAAGGTAACTGGACCACTGTACAGCTCCCTCGTCTCGGATCGTCTTTCAACAACCTCTTCAAAAACTCGACGCGCCGTGGAGCCACTATATTTTGGCCCAAATAGTCCTGTATTCCGTTGACTAATACGCCTGGGCCTTCCGAATATTTGGCAAGACATGTTCTCGTATTCGCTCAAGCAATCATCCACTGTCATTCTAAACCTGCCTAGCATGATGGCGATGAGGCTGCAAAAACATCAGTCTGGTCTACAAAATTCACGGGAATAAAAACATTTACTCACGCTCCTGTACTGGAGCCTCCTATATAGTCAAAATAGTGGCAAGGCAAGTACCGCTGACTGTTCGGTATCTCATTGTACTCTTGACCTTCATATCGATCATCATCGCCTTTGACTAACGTTCCTGTCGTGGACATTTGCGAAACATTTTCTGGGCGAGCCTGTGGCCAGAAGCTATGTGTAATCAACGAATCTTCATCTTCATCATGTCGGCGGCGACTAGACCCTGCATCTTCATCCTCGATTCCATTATTTTCCCAGTCCGGATCTTGATATATCGCTGCGCGATCTTTCTCATGTGGAGGGTGCTTGGTCTCTTCCTCTCCCACGAAATGCATGAGCTCTTGGAGCACTAAGAGGCTCCAGTAACCGCGTACACCACCACCGTCTAGGTTTTGCAAAATTAGAAATAACGTTTTGTCATAGTTAGAATAACGAGCTCAACTTACCTAAACTCAAGAGATTGATTTTTGCCCATGCATTCTTATTATTATGGTCATCTATGGTGCTACTAGTAGTATTTTGCTTAGAGATACGCCGAGTGGAAGCTTCGGGTTCGATCTCATCGCCAAGATTA
This sequence comes from Astrothelium macrocarpum, assembly GCA_021030915.1. Classification (NCBI taxonomy): domain Eukaryota; kingdom Fungi; phylum Ascomycota; class Dothideomycetes; order Trypetheliales; family Trypetheliaceae; genus Astrothelium; species Astrothelium macrocarpum. The sequence continues at coordinate 680,962 of JAGEMR010000002.1, forward strand.
ACTCTCGAAGAAGTTCCTGTGCCTGGAGTTCTGCTAAGCCTTGTGCTAGACATATTTTACCGAAACGTTTAAATTCATAGGTTTACCTGATAGAGCGCTGCATTGCGAGATTTGATAACTAGATAAAGTCTCCTCGTAGGACTATCTTTCCATATTAGGACTCTGGTTTTGCCGTGCTGCCGCAATTACGTGCCATAGTCAAAAGCAATTACAGCAGCAGCCGAAGCTGAACATTCCAGAGCTTGTGCGAAGACGCTTTGAAACGCCTTCTTCGAGACCAGTCCTTGGGGCCTGGACCAATGAGACCTTTCATAGTCTCGTACGGTCAACGTCCGGGCACGTATTGCTTCATCACCTTCACCGACATTTCACTCGAGCTAATGATTTCCGAAATACAAATTGAAAGGATACGAGACCATTTTTTTGTATGTTGCATGCTTTTTGCATCAAAGAATTTGCTTTCCAACTAAGTTTTGGTAGTCGAGTCGTTGAACTCAACTTGGGGTCTGATATAGAAGTTGGAAAAACAGAATACCTACCCGTATTGCGCAAGACGTATGGAAGCAATAGTGATATCCTCAGGAGGATAGACTGACATAGTAACTTTCAGCCTTGTAGGACCGAGTAACCGATCGTTGAAGATCTTTCCTGCGTCGGAAATTCGAAGAGGCAGTTGCAACAGGTCAGTAGGCACGTACAATTTGCCTCGCAGCAATGAATTGTCTTTTTTTACTGACGCCCGCCAGTGCCTCACCAATGGCACCAAGCCGCAAGGAGGGGACAGTCTGCCCGCAGCAAGGCTCTTGTGGATCCTGATCATGAACAATAAAGCCACTAACGTAGAAGACTGGGAGGCAGAGAGCCATTACGCGCGGAAGCGCGGCATCTGAGCCCATTTAGTGGGTGTGGTGCCCCCCATCTCGGCGTATCGTCTGGAAGCTGAGAATGCCCGAAATCCAGGCGCAGAGATAATGAACGTCCTCATGTATCTGAAAATGCGACTATCACTACACAGCTATGAGCATCCCACGTTCATTGCTTCTAAAAAGCTTGATCATGTTTCTACTTAGCTTGTAGTTGAGTTTGGAGTTCCCGGAATGTTAGGTGTTGGGAGTTCGCACAAGGGCTTATTAATCCTGGACAAGAGATGATAGTACGTGCATGCCACCCGACCAACCAGAGCTTTATTTCAATTTAGTATCCAAGTCCGTCATACCTGCGAGTCATCAGACCGAAATTACGATCTGGCTTTCTGAGATGATAAGTGTGTTGTAGAGTCAAACATCATTGGTGTATCGACAGGATGTTGGCGTAGGCGAAGGTAAGCCTCGGCGCAAAAGGCTACAGAGAAAAACAAATAACCGAACAACCAAATATCAGCTTTGCCTCCACCAATCAGGCAGCATAAGATCTCCACATACCGCCATTTGAGTCTCAGTATCTTATTATATACATTCACCTACAAAAACTTTTAATTGAAAGGCTTTCACTGAAATAGATCTAAATCATTTCCGTTGATCTATCTCCAGTTTAATATCACCAGCATGACCTCTATGGACAATTCGCAATATACCGAGGACAGCCGACGTCCTAACATTATCAGGAAGCTGACAGGAGGACGGAAAGCTCTAGTCTACAATTACGATGAGGCTAGTTTCAGGGTTATGAAGGAAATGGAAATTCCGCAGAGTATGCCGATATATTCTTGATCTGGAAGCGCCAACTAACAACAATCCAGACGATTTCAATGAATTCCGGCTAGAACGAGGACAACGCAAGATGAAGAGATTACCATTGTATTGGGACTGTAAAGGAAAGACAGAGTTCCAACTCGATTCTACCATTGAGAAATATCGAAAAGAAGATTATATAATGGAGGTTTTGCTACGCTTGGATAACATTGGAAAGCTGAACAGGTTACTGCTTAAGAATGGAATCATTTCAAACCTTTATGTACAAAGATTGCACACTGTGAATACGGCGAGCGCTGCTGCTGAGGGTCCGGCAGTGAACAGAGTCAAAGATCTTGCGGCGTCCAACTCATAAGACTGGACGCCAAATTTTCGGTAGTTCTTCCTGATTCTTTGAAGCGCAAGATTCGAGGAAAGATAATAATTCTCAGCCTTAATTTCAAATAAAGATCATTGCCTTGACAACCAGGCTGGGATCGTGGAATCGAGTTTGGGCGTACAGCGCGTTGTGGTCCGTTTATTCCACGATCCCAGCACGGGTGCGAGAAAGATTGTTCAGTATGGGTGAGGAACCCCTTATGTCCGGAGCAAACAAATTAATAGTCAGTCAATAGAGTGATTGAAGCCCAGGGGCCAGTCTTGGGCAACAACGAGCCTTGTTGTACATTAGTGTCTTACGTCTAACGTCTTCGCTCGAGAGAATATTACTTTTACCAGAGTTTTCAGCTAGTCAGAGTGCTCGAATTCGGCTCCCGCCGATCAGAAACGTCCTCTAGTAGAGCTTCCACTGACTCTCGACGAGCGATTCACTCAAAATCCCTAATAACATCATGAAAAATACCTGCAGATTTCGGGCGCACGTACTTGGTGTATAGCCGGAACGGGTTGAGGAAGGTGCTTATTTCGGCATATTGAAAGCCACTGTGCTGCGACTGTTATCAACAGGAGGAGAGTTGTCTTAGACCTTCGTATTTGAGGTGCGCGTGATAGAACATGGCTGATCAGGCTTACGTCTTCGTTGCATTGCCTTCGCGAATTAAAGCAAAAAGAAAACGCCACTTACGGCAGCTATCACCCCTTTATTTGACACCCTCCCGGTGTGCGGATCTAGTCATCATGATTTCTGTTCTCGATCTCTTCAACATCGGCTAGCGTTTGGAATGCTACAGTAGTGCTTAACTTGTTGGAAATCAATGGCACAGCTTTTCCTCTGCTTTGATAGCAGTAGAAAGTACTTAGGAGTCTCTTAATTGTTTAAGCATACAATTTCACTGCCATCTAATATCTCCTTTTCAACCCGTCAACTGAAAAAGGTCTAATAGTGAGATCATTTTGCTTCATTCGTGCGTCCAAGGACATTTCTTGGCCTTGCTTTAATTATGAGGCGGCGCTCCTGACGTGATCTCTGCGCATTTCGAAACACCACACTTACTTTATTGAGTTTACGATTTAGACTTAACATCTCGCGGGAGACTGATGACGCTGCGTCATGCAAATTGCGTCTCATTGAGTTCGCAGCAGGAGGAAGCACTCACGTTCCGGAGCTTATTTGCACAGAACAGTTGGACGCGACAACCTGTGATGTGTGGACATTAAGAGTTCCCGCATACAACATACGCAGTCGGACGCCATGCTTCTGCGAGTCAATCCGGTGAAGAATCCGGCAAGAGCTAGGAAAACGGCATTCTCCCTGTGCTACTAAAGGGCGCGTTGCCTCGTTTTCACGGCGTACTCGACGACTGATAGGCGTTGCTCCAACATTTCCACATCCAGTACCAGATCTCTCATCGTTTTATGTAAATCGCTGCAGAAAGGTATACGACCGACGTCCTGCTTACTTGTTGACAGACCCACATTTGTGGTTCTTTTCTTCGTTTAGCTACAATTTGTCTGAAAGATGTATCTCGTCTCTTTTGCTCTTGGTAAATTTGGGGCTGTGATAAGAAATGTCACCCATAACTACCAAAGATAATTCGCCGTAGACTTTGTAGGAAGGCCCTTAATAACAGTGGAAAACATTTCTCAACGGATTATTAACGAACTTTTTGTGAATTATCATTGTTGAAAATGCCATGGGGTTCTCCCTATCAAGCGGGTAGTCTATTGTAAGGCGACCTCAAGGTACGGAGGTAGAAACCCTCAACAGAGCTCCGTATGCTAAAACCACTTCGAGTCAATCCATTGCATTAAATACTCTAAATCCAAATATCCTATTCTGATACAACTTATCGCTCAATCAAAAGTTCGTACAACATGAGACAATGGTACAGACTCCCTCAGGCTTTCGTCCTACACATAGAAGACCACATCGAAGGAAATTTCATCTCAACCAAAAAGCTTCTTTGCCCGTTTAAATAGCTTCCTGGCCGAATTCTGAGCGTCTCGCCGGGCAAGCTTACCCTCCGCACATTCACTGCAATCTCCAGGGGAACCCATAAGGACGCCGCTACTACTCAGGGGGGCACTGGATGACGCACTAGACGTAGAGGGCGTCGGATCGCTCGAGGGAGGTGGTGGTAGCATCGTGGAAACCGTGATACTGCTTGAAACCTCGCAGACTAGGTAGCTAGTACCAAGCGTTCCAGTGGCGGTCATGATACCGGCGTCAATACTCTTATCACATAAACATATGGTTGCCACAGTCGGCTGGATAGTAATGCCGTCCTTTGTTAGACCCGCGTCACTCGTAACAGTGTACACGCAGGAAGAGGGATTGATTGCGGTAGGAGAGTTTGTGGTACTTGATTCGCATTCTCCACTGTCGCGCTTGGAATGTATAGGTGGGGGTGGACCAGGCGGTAGGGGCGGAAGCCGTATTTTTGGAACCTCTGGGTTTGGCAGGGTTGGAGGTGGGTCGATAGCAAAATCCTTCCATGCGACCATTCGCGCCTCTACCCATAGGCGGTACCGACCGATCTGAAGTGTTGGCGAGTCTGGATCCTCGGTCGTACGCATGCGGTACTGTAAAGGATCCATCTCCAGAACAGCTCTACCAAGCCAATTTGCATCCAAATAACCCGCCTCTTCCTTGTTATTATACCCGTAGATCATGCCAGTCTTTCCAGCCCCCAAGACTAGTTCGCCGAATTGCTGTGCAAGCCATCTAACTCGAGGTTCGTATCTCAATGTTGTGTTATACCCGAATAGGACACGATCACCAAGAGATGTAAAAGGAGTAATGATATAAACTGCAGGAGAATATTTAATATTTAGGGGGCCGGGATATTCGTCTGTTCCAATGAGAGTAGAGATAGACATTGATTCAGGGCCGCCGTCACGGAGAGAGTTGAAAGCAAATTGCTGAAACAAAGCCTCAGTGCTCCATTTCCTGTCGGGAGAACAGAAAACAGGTGCCTCATAAGTGTGGGAGATGTACACGCCTTTCGCAGATGCAATAACCACCGATGTGCATCCAAACAAGCCGTCGACGCCTGCACTGGTCCGAGCCGAAGTTGAAAAAAAGAAAAAACTCGAAGTTGTCATAAAGTTTTTGTTGATCGGAGTGTACTGCAAAGCTTCGACGTAATTCGGATCAATGTCTTCAACAGGTGGCAGTGCGCGTTCCATTATCGAATCAATATTTGAAAACGATTCGTGTGTTGTGTCGCCTAATAAGCCCCTTTGCGAGACCCCAGTGGGGCTTGGTATCGTGCTTGTCTCAGCGGCGCTCGCAGAAACCGAATAAATATTACTTGGCAGGACAGAGGTTGTTAGTGTAGAGATGGAGGCACAATTCTGAGTAGATATCGTAGCCATGCTGGCATTACTCAAAGGCCCCATATTTGAAGAGCATGAATTACCGCAAGAACCATAAGCGCAAAGTGTTTCAGTACTGCTTGTTGACGTGGAATTGGTTTGCTGAGCAGTATTAGTTGTAGTGGAACTTGAGTCACTGACCCCGTCATTGCGCCGACGAAGGGCAGCTGGGGGAGCAGCCGGAGGGGGACCCGGAGGGGCAGCCGGCGGAGCAGCTGGAGGGCCGGCCTTGGGAGGAGCTGGGGGGACGTTTGCGGGGGGGCCATGGGGAAGATCTTGGTTATCATCATCTGAAGGGTCATCTGGGGAGGATGGAGGTGGAAGTCGTGGAAGCATCTTTACGATGAAATCCTGCGTTGCAACCATTTGAGTCTCAACCCATAGGCGCCACCGACCAACCTGAGCCACTGGAGCGTCTGTTGCTCCCTGTTCAGAGAGATAGTACTGCAAAGCGTCCATCTCCAAAATGCATCTGCCACGCCAGCCTGGATACGACGCCGCAATATCGTCCCTATTATTGTAGCCAAAAACGTGGCCCTTCCTGCCAGGTCCTAGAACAAGCTCACCAAATTGTTCGGCAAGCCAATACGCACGAGATTGGTATATCAAGTCCGTCTGAACCCAGTCCTCCTCGCGGTCATACAGAGTAGTAAATGGAGTGACAATAAAAACGTCGGGAGCATAAATAGAATTCAGAACACCAGGATTATCCCGCGTTCCGATAAGGCCAGAAATAGATGAGGTCTGATCTGTACCATCGCGGAGGCTCTCGAAGGCCATAGTCCGAAAAGTGTCAAAATCACTCCACTCGTTGACATCTGTCGAAAAAACGGGCTCTTCCCAAATATGAGAAAGATACACGCCTCTCGTGGAGGTGATGATAACGGACGTACACCCAAATAACCCATCAACACCGAAATTACTCCTTCCTCTATCTGGAAAGTCAAAAAATTGCGAACTTGCGTCTCCATCTAAAATCATCCAGGTGATTGGTCTGATACTCCCGACGTATGCTGCATTAGGATTCACAACGTCTGGAAGTGCGCGTTTGAACGTCGAGTTGTCAGTGAAATCGGATTCCATGATGACTGGTTCGCCTATTGGATTGCCTGAGAAGCTCCTTTTCCAATCGGCAGGAGAAGGAATAGAAGTGTAGTTCGCAGCACTGGTCGTAGCGCTTTCATTAATTTGACGATAAGTACTGGTTGGTAGTGAAGTGGTCGTTATTGTCGAGATCGATGCACAATTCACAATGGTGGCTGCTGCAGTGGCACTGCCCGAACTACCCATGTTTATCGAGCATCTATCACCACAATTGGTGCTGGCACAGAGCGTTTGACTATTGCTTTTTGAATTGAAATCAGTACCTGTGGTGGTCGGTCCAGTCACAGTATAGCTGTGGTGTGTAGTGGATAGGGTTGACTTGTCCGAAAAAGAAGATAATTCCGCAGCAGAAGTAGTCGAAGTCTCCACGCAAAACAGGTTACCTGAATTGACAGCATCGTCATCACATCTTAGAAGCACAGAGTCAGGCCCATGCGTAGAGGACAAGGTTAGCGTAGCATTGGAGGAAGTTGATCCACCGGCATTTATTGGTGAAGAAAATGAAAACCCGCAAATAGAAAACAGAAAGAGCAAAAGCTCTCCGATTAATGTTACTATGTAACTCAGGTCTGGCATGATAAGTGTTGATGTAGAGACAACGTAAAAAGATTAAGGAAAGGAATGGAGAAGATACAATACAGCTAAGCTTTTACACTGCAAAGGTCACAATTCACCAACGTGATTGTCATATGGAGATTAAATATGTGAATGTGATTGTAAGGAAATGGACGTTTCACCTGCAATCAAGATATGGCTGAGATTCCTGATGAATCGCTTATCAGAAACCTACATTCTCGAGGCTCGAGGCAAATTTCTGCAGCATGTCTTTTGCCTCGTCTGGCAACCAGCAACCAGCACGCTCTGAATCTCAAACCTTCGGTAGAGTAGAACCTGTTATCAGCCGTTGACACGGTACTTGGCTCATCCTTGTGTAACCTTTTCACCTTGAAAAGAAACGATTTCGTCTCCTTTACTTCTTAGCATCAAATGGAGAGGGGATTCGCAAAGGTCAGAAGGAATAGAAACGCAGAATTTATTTAAATGAAAAGAGGTTGTAATTCCATGCAGCTGTAGTGGGGGAATGAGATAAGGCCTTTTCATCAGACACGTAGTCAAGCAGGAAAAGTGATACGCACGAACGCATTATCGTTTTTGATTGGGGTTGGACCGAGTGATATGGGTGGTTTGGTGTGTTTGTTTCATATCATAATTCTCGGCTTGTTGAGAACGCCTCCGGTTCTAGGCCCTATCTGTTTGTTGGGATAGTCTTAATTGAAACGTTATTCATCACTACTCAATTGCTCGAGCGTCCACTCGCCCACATCTCACGTAGCTGGACTGATCATGAGTAGCAGAAGTAAAATGCGGTAAGAGGGTAGTTCGCACCCAGTGTCATTAAGCTCTTGCATAGCGGCTGATGCTGATCGCTGGACGTGACTGGTAGAACGCGCCATATCTATGTGAAGCGTGGATGTAGTTGCGAAAGGATGCATTGTCGGTTTTCTCAAGTAGACGAATTGGTAGTCGTTTTGCATTTGCATGCAGTAAAGGTTGAGGTTGATAAACGAGAGCTGGAGACTGCGAGGATGAGAATGAAAAGCTCGGGCCTTGAGAGGAGCCGCAGAACTTCACATTACATCTCGGCACGAGGTCTCCCCCTTTCCATTCACTCTCTCAGCTTGTCTGCTCAACATGGCAGACGCTCAGCTCTTTGAAGATCAGTTTAGCATCACTTCGTCAGATCCTCAGAAATATGATCGTGTCTCGCGAATCGTTGGCGCCAGCCCAGACAACACTGTCACTATGACGCTCGACATCAACACTGACTTATACCCAGTTCAACCTGGAGAAACGGTCACTATGTTGCTTGCCTCGACGCTGAACCTTGACGGGACCAAGGACGATGAGAAGGGCTGGCGAGAGCCAAAGCCTGGCGAGGCTGGCTTGGCTGACATGTATGATTATGTTTGCCATGGGAAGATATACCGTTTCGAAGAAGAGCAGAAAGATAACACCATGTATGCGCATATCTTCTATTTTATGCAAACAATACTGATGTGTGTCACAGTTCGGTTTACGTCTCGTTTGGCGGCCTTTTGCTTCGGCTGAATGGGCCCTACAAGAAGCTTACTGGATTGCGAATCGACTCTGTTTACTTGTTGATGAAACGATGAGCTTGAAAAGAAGCATTACTCTTTCAGCCACCAGTCACGCCGAATCATGTTCGAAGGCGAGAATGGGGCGACCCTCCATCACGAGATCATTCGCGACATTGATCTCTACCTATGAAGTGCACATCACCTTGATGCTGAATAAACCATTCAATGATCAAACAGATAGAAAAGGCGATGTTCTCGTTCAAATCACTTCAAAACGACCAGAAAAGTTTTCCCTCGGCCTACCTCTACGAGCTCTCCCGCGATCGCGAGATCACCCCCGACTTCAGCTCATTCTCCGCCGAGCTGCGTACCACCAATGTGTCTGTGGAGGACGTCATCGAAAAGGTTGGCAGAGAAACAATGATAGCGAGATGCTTACGCGTCTATGAGCTCGCTTCGCCGTGAGAAATGAATGCTTATGGTCATAGGGCCATTAATTATGCTCGGGCAGTAAAGATTTCCAGGACAATGATACCACACTAGATACCCATATAGCAAATTTAGGTTTTGCGAGTCCTCAAGGCTTTCTCATCCCCCAGGCCGCGGTTGCTTCCCACGCAACATTGGAAACTCCAAGCGCCTATGTAGTCGAGTCACAACTTCAATATAGTCTTCCTCGCTCTCCCCGTCCAAGAGTCCATGTCTTACAAAAAAATCCAACAGCACCAGCGCACAATTCGGCTTGAACTCTCCCCTCCCAAGCGCCTCCTTCACCTCATCCACTCCCATCAATCTAAACTCCTCCACCTCATTATCACTCGGCCGCAACTCCAACCCATCCTCCTCCCGTAATTCCAAATCATACACAAACTGACACTCCGGCTGCAAGAACCCTGCCTCCCCTCCCGCCCGCTTATCCCTTACGTGGAAGTACGTTACCGTCCCCACGGCCCTCGACCTCCGCACAACCGCCTGCGGCATCGACGCCTCCTCCTCCGCCTCCCTCACCAAACACTCCAGCGCGCTCTCGCCCGACGCAATCCCCCCGGCCACCGTATTATCCAGCCACCCTCCATACGTCTGCTTGTTGCGCGCTCGCCGCGGCACCCAGATCTTCATCCCCTGCGCCCCCTCCTCGTTCTTCGAGCGTATATAAGCCGTCATGTGCACCCCGTACGTCACCACCCCGAAGAGCGGCGACGCCGCGCGCTCAATCTCAAACAGCAGCTCTCCGCGCTCGCCATACACGCCGTACAGCTCGTCGCGCCAGCCCTTGAGCACTTCGAAGGCGCCGGTGGCGCGCATCGCCGCGGTGGTGCTGGCGATGGCGGCGCTGCGTTGCGCGGCTGTGGCATGGACGGAGCCGATTTCCTCGGAAGAGGGGGTGGAGGGGGAGGAGGGGTTGGGAAGGTGGAGGATCAGGAGGCCTTGGTCGTCGTCGAGGACCCAGGAGGGCACGCCGCGGAGGGTTTCGGCGACGAAGGGGAGGACGTAGCCCAGTGTGGGACTGGTGGGGGAGAGGCGGAGGGCGTAGACGGCTGATAGGCGGGAGTTGTAGGTTTCGAGATCGGTTTCGGGGAGTGGGAAGCTGAGGGGAAGGGGAATTTTAGCAGGGTTTAAATATCAGGGCTTGCTCTGAATGCAATTGATATTGACTAGTTCCAATTGGGTGTGATCGAGAGTTTTAGGAAATGATCTCTTACCTGTCGCAGTCGTTGACGATGTCGAGGTTTGACCATATCCGAGGCGCGTCTTCCGTGGATTTCTCCACAACCTGCGGTGCTGGAGGAGTTGGGGGAAGAGGTTTTACTACTTCTTTCTCTGGATCTGCCATTTCTGAAAGAAGTGTTCAAAGTGCTCGCTTATTGACAGAATCCTCAATGGTAATTGTGAGTTCTTGGACAGTTTTATAGAAATCTGAGCAACAAGGCTAGGTTGATGTACGCCTATCGATAAGGGCAACCACAAAAACGCCACATTTTGCGGGGAGCCCTAGCTCTGCCTTGATGCCTTGACGCGGCGATGCAGGATAGGTGATGTTCATGGAGCATACCGAATAATGAGTAATCTAAGCAAGGAAACGCCCCAAGGCTGGATTTTCAGTATTTTCATGCGTTGATTACGCCAAATTGGCCACAGCGACGCCCTGTCTGAAAAACTCTATCCCAATCTAAAAAATGTGAAGTTGCAGGCAGTTCGGCAAGAGATTGACCTGGACGTGGATCAAAAGCTGGATCATACTAGCTTAGATAAGCCCGAAGGAGATAGGTATCTAGGTATAGGTAAGGTATGTACACTTTACAGAGCTGGGGACTAGCGTATCAACTAATGTGCTTCACAATTGAAACTAATGATTCCAGTTTTGTAACAGAGATCCAACATAACGAATGGAGCCCTCTTTATCCAGTGATTAAACTGTCATATGTTAATCGACCAACTCCTCACGTCTAGTTGGATAAATCGATCCATTGCAAAGCATTTCCCATCATTCGAAGCCGAGATGAAGGAAAAGTCTTCAATGACAACGGGGTCTTCTGTTTATCCTGGTTTTCTGTGGTTTGAGGTGACTTTATCGGATCTTTTTGGGCGTTTGAGATTTTTCTGATGCTGAATCCACGTCCTTCTGATCCTTGCTGTAGGACGTCATTTCTTCGTTCTCAAATTATCTCGATCTTTGGTTTCTTTGAGAAGCTCCCACACTTCATTTTCCGAAAAATTTCCGGTGTTGAGTAAGAGAAGGCGTTTGATGACAATTTCCCGGTCAAAAAAGCTCGCAATAGATGGTATTCAGCCAGCTCCTGAATATTGCCTTTTTACTTGACTGAACGACAGTATCCAGGAAGCACCCACAGCATTTAGCACCCAGACTCCTTGTCCTCCGTCCAAAAGTATTGGGCTTTCGCTAGAGGCTATCCTATAGCCCAGCTATTTATTGGTGATAACTCTAGTCTCGTTAGAAGTTGGCTTTAAGATCTAAAGTTGTTCACATATTCATCTTTAGTTTTTCTTCTCGTCTACTATTTTGTAACTTTACGTTGAAACTCTAACAATCCAAGGTATACCCTTACGTGTGCCCGAGAGATTTCCGATATTTGAAGGGCTTCAAGAATAATTAGAGCATACAAAAAGAAGGGAGGCGGGGGGAGGAAATTACGCCATATTAACTGGAAAAATTTAACCCAAACCCTCTCTTATTTTAGATTGATTTCTTTGTAGTTTCCTAAAGTGGCCCCGCGACAGCTTTTGAGCGCCAAGTTTCTCCTTTCTTCTTGAGCACATACAAAAGCGGAATACACAAAGTCCCGAAAAGTGCAAAAGTCGTAAAACACCACCCAGTACCCATGCTTCGTATCATGGCATCGACAGCTGCAATTCCCGCAGCGCTCAGCGCGCATCGAATCAAATTATAGCTGGCTTGAACAGTTGAGCTCCTTTCTGGATTCAAATCCGTAAGCAGCGTCCCGCAAACGACGAATACGAAGACTTGCGCCATGCCCGAAAAGAATTGGAGAACAAGGAGAACGGCAAGATGAAGTCTTGTGTAAAGCGTCCAACCGTATCCTGCCGTCGCGACGGAGCTTACGGCTATAACAGGAAAGATTGATCTCAGTCGAGCGCTCTCAATTGGGAAATGCATCGAATGTGGTGATTCGAGTGGCATGTCGTGCTTCCGTGCAGTCAAACGGTACTCGTAGTCAAGCAGCTTTCCTGTCAGGAGTGCAGCTACCATGCCACCAATGCCAGCTGGAAGATAAGTCAGACCAGCGATCAGAGAGTTTAATGAATACACGCGGGCGACTTAGACAGAGAGGGAGGCTGCCAGACAGCCGAATATTGTGTATGTAATGCCGCCGACAAGGATTATGATGAAATTAGCCTTATTATGCAAAGTCTTTAAGCCTTTGAACGGGCCAAGGAAATCAAATGAAACTGAGGTGCTTGCAGTTTCTTCGATAAGAGGCTGACGACGGACGATGGCATAGAGAGAATGGTTTATCAAACGCGGCGGGTGAACGCTTCCATTGCCGACCAACTTTCGAGATGTCTCTGGAAGGAGAACGGCGAGAATAGCGAGATGCGTTCCAGATGTGATCGCGAGAAGCCAGAAGACCCATCTCCAAGACAATTTTTCGGAAAGTACGCCTCCAATAACAGGACCAAGGCACGGTGCTGAGTTGGTGAACCCTTGCAGAACACCAACAAAAGATCCTCTGTCTGAAGGTACTGAGATATCGGCGATGATACCGAAAGCAATAGAAAAGGTGCTTGATGCTCCTGCGCTTTGGAGACATCGTAGAATAAGTAGTGCAGCGTAATGCTTCGTCGAAGCGAGCCCAATATCTGCTCCGACGTACAATGCAAGTGTGAACATTAGCACGGGTCTTCTCCCGATGTCGTCAGCAAGGGTCCCAAAGATTGACGGCGCTATTCCAGAGACTATTTGATACGAAGTAATTGTAAAGTTGACTGATTGGACAGCAGGGATCGGAAAAATTAATGAATTGAATTAGGATGGATAAATCCTATTTTTGGATGGATAAGGATGAATATCCGA